>WAAF01013161.1:12981-103011 GCA_013400475.1 Tricholaema leucomelas | reverse complement strand
AGGCCAGGATGCCATTAGCTCTCTTGGCCACGTGGGCAGTTTGTTTGCCTCTGCGAAATTGCCTATGCAAAAATGGCATCGTCTTACTTGACAGGGACTGCTTTTTGTCTTCTTCAAGTCAGCCTTCTCATTCCACTGCTGAGGGCAATATCCGCCCCCCCCCCCCCCCCCCCCCTTTATTTTTTCATTGCTGCTGCCCTTTGCAGAATGTGCACAGCCACAGAACACCGAGCGGCAAACCTTTGGGCTCCACAAATCAAGTCATTAACTAAGACCTGATGCTGGTAAGCAGTGAGTATCCTTTTCTTCACCTTATAGAGGAAGAGATGAGGCAGAGGAAGGCAAAGCAACTGCCTTAAGGTGGTACAAGAAGAATGTAACACAACTGAGAACAGACTCTTGATCTCCCAGGCAGAGTCTGACACTGACCCCTGGATGTTTGGGAATCAAGTCACATACGAACTATGCTAGAATACCTAACTTAAACAAACCTGGCCAATGCATGTCTGGAATCATAGAATCATAGAATGGTTTAGGTTGGAAGGGACCTCCAAGAGCATCCAGTTCCAAATCCCTGCCATAGGCAGGGACACCTCCCACTAGAACAGGTGGCTCAAGGCCTCATCCAACCTGGCCTTGAACACCAGGGAGGGAGCAACCACAACCTCCCTGAGCAACCTGTGCCAGTGTCTCACCACCCTCACTGGAAAGAGCAGTGTGGGCAGCAGGGCAAGGGAGGGGATTCTGCCCCTTGGCTCTGCTCTCCTCAGACCCCACCTGGAGTACAGTGTGCAGTTCTGGAGCCCCCAACACAAGAAAGATATGGAACTGCTGGAGGGAGTCCTGAGGAGGGCCACAAAGATGCCCAGAGGGCTGCAGCAGCTCTGGTATGAGGACAGGCTGAGAGAGTTGGGGCTCTTCAGCCCTCAGAAGAGAAGGCTTTGAGCAGACCTTCCAGTATCTGAAGGGGGCTACAGGAAGGCTGGGGAGGGACTATTGACAAGGTCTTGTAATGACAGGATGAGGGGGAATGGGTTTGAACTGGCAGAGGGGAGATTAAAACTAGATGTTAGGAGGAAGTTCTTTGCAGTGAGGGTGGTAAGACACTGGCACAGGTTGCCTGGGAAGGTTGTGGATGATCCTTCCCTGGAGTTGTTCAATGCCAGGTTGGATGAGGCCTTGAGCAACCTGCTCTAGTGGGAAGTGTGGCAAGGTGTTGGAACTAGATGATCTTGGAGGTCTCTTCCAACCTAAACCATTTTATGATTCTATGGTAACACTACTATCTCCCTGGGCAGCCTGTTCCAATACCTGATAACCCTTTCTATGAACAAAATTTTCCCTAATATCCAACCTAAATGACCTTAAAATCATAGAATTATACAATTAAGCAGGTAGGAAGAGACTTTCAAGCTCATCCAGTCCAACCTAGCACTCAGCCTTGTCCAATCAACTAGACCATGCAGTAAGTGCCCCATCCAGGCTTTTTTAGACCTTATTCAGTCATTTCCATTTGTCCATAAAGATCAGACTGGAGGTGAGGAGCAAGTTGTTGATCATGAGAGTGGTGAGAGGCTGGAATGGGTTACCCAGGGAGGTAGATGAGGCCCTACGGCTGGAGGTGTTTAAGACCAGGCTGGCTGAGGCTGTGGGCAGCCTGCTCTAGGGTAGGGTGTCCCTGGGCATGGCAGGGGGGTTAGAACTGGCTGATCCTTGTGGTCCCTTCCAACCCTGACTGAGCCTATGATTGCATGATTGTATGATTCTATGATTTAGAAGTCCTGTAGATGTAGTGCTAGGTTGGACTGGATGACCTTGGAGGTCTCTTCCAACCTGGCTGATTCTAAGATTCCATGATCTTCAATATTGCCTGCCATGCTACAGCTGGTCTAAAGCACAAAGCTGGCATAAACGTAGTGTTGAATGTTCTGATGCATTCAGCAGATATTTAAGCATGTACTTAGGGGTGATTCAAATCAAATTTGTATTGCCAGGTGATCAGAGGCTCCACTGGTCTGATCTCAGCAAACAAACCACCGTGGCTTAAGCAGCCTGGTAGTATTTACCAGGTCTCTGAGAAATTCTTTCAGTCTAACATAAAAGACTCCTGTGTTTTTTTTATTAAACTTTAAGCTTCAGATTTATAACAGAGATTCAACTCCCAGGAGGCCTTTGTAGGAAATAAATTAAGCTGTAGGTATAACATCCCCTCACATATTTGGCAAAGGCTTTGGAAAGAAGCAAGCATGAGAGAGAAGAACAGAGAGTCGAATTAACGCTGCTTGGCTTCAACCCAGTGCTTGGAGAAAGTAACAAAACCTTCCCTTTTCTGCTCTCAGCCACTAAGCTTTTCTTCTACTCATAAGAGCCTTGTTAGGCAATTGGTAATGTCCTGTCCAAGAGATGTGCTTTGTGACCTTTTGGTGAATAAATCTAAACCTGTAATGAGCTGGAGGCCCAGAAAAGCTTGAAACAGTAGTTAAGATTTGAAGTATGGTGGGAAAGCATGAAAGGAGGCTGGAATGCAATTATCTCAATTATTTCTGCTCTGCAAATCCCTCAGCCTTCCCTCATGGGCTGCAGCCCTTAACCTGTGCTAGAGGAAGATTTGGAGGCCAGAAGTTACAAAAGCTTTCAAATAGTTTTTGAGTAATGGAAGCAGTTTTCAGCTGCAGTCATCAGGATCCTACTCTGGCTTCTTCCTAGAGGGAAGCTCAGTGTGAGCCAACAACGTGCACGTGCAGCCCAGACAGCCAACTGTGTGCTGGGCTGCAGCAAGAGCAGTGTGGGCAGCAGGGCAAGGGAGGGGATTCTGCCCCTTGGCTCTGTTCTCCTCAGACCTCACCTGTAGTACTGTGTGCAGTTCTGGAGCACCCAACACAAGAGGGACATGGAACTGTTAGAGTGAGTCCAGAGGAGAGCCACGAAGATGCTCAGAGGCCAGCAGCAGCTCTGCTATGAGGACAGGCTGAGAGAGTTGGGGGTCCTCAGTCTGGAGAAGAGAAGGATTCAAGGAGACCTTGGAGTGGCTTTCCAGTATCTGAAGGGAGCCTACAGGAAGACTGGGGAGGGACCATTGACAAGGTCTGGTAATGAAAGGATGAGGGGGAATGGGTTTAAACTGGCAGAGGGGAGATCAAAACTAGATGTTAGCAGGAAGTTCTTTGCAGTGAGGGTGGTGAGACACTGGCACAGGTTGCCTGGGAATGTTGTGGATGATCCTTCCCTGGAGTTGTTCAATGCCAGGCTGGATGAGGCCTTGAGCAACCTGCTCTAGTGGGAGGTGTCCCTGCCTATGGCAGGGGGTTGGAGCTGGATGATCCTTGAGGTCCCTTCCAACCTAAACCATTCTATCATTCTATAAACGACTTTGGAAACAACCTTCTTTTTCTATTGAAACACTCTTTATTAGTCTGTTTAGCTGTTCTTGGAAGAGTCTGCTTCTCTTCCTAACCTCAGATTAATAGATAATGCATAAAGGGGCTTAAATAATACATGCTCAAAGAGCCAGCCTGACAGTGGAGAGTGATTTAGGTGCAGTCTGCAAATCTTCCCTGGCTCACTACGTTGCATGCAAGTTTAGGATCTGTGATGTACCAGTGAAGCCAATGTGTGTCAGGGAGTCACAGAGTGAGAAAGTGCTGTTGGCACCTTAGGCATTTCCATTGTATGTAGTCACTTGATGAATTCCATTTAAGCATTGCTATTCTTCCTCCACCACCCTCTGCCTCCTGACCTGGGATACTGAAGACCAAGATTTTATACTTTAATCTGAAACACACAAGAGTACATCTTAAAATCATAGGCTAGAATCATAGAATCAGTCAGGGTTGGAAGCAACCACAAGGATCATCTAGTTCCAACCCTCCCCTGGGGCTGCCCAGGGAGGTGGTGGAGTCACTGTCTCTGGAGGAGTTCAAAGAAAGCCTGGATGAGGCACTTAGTGCCAGGGTCTGGTTGATGGGCCAGGGCTGGGTGACAGGTTGGGCTGGATGAGCTCGGAGGTCTCTTCCAACCTGATTGATTCTATGTGGGGATACTGATGAGCTCACAGCCCTTCCCATAAGAAAAAGGCTTTGAACTCATACCCACTCTCAGCCATACCTTATTCATCACTGTTATACATTATTTCTCTTCTCACAGAAGAGAACTGAATGAAGACTTGTGTGAAAGAAGCCATGTCTGCCTGTTCTCCCTGCAGTCACCACTGCAAGCTCTAATCCTGCCTCTAAGAACAGTGACACTATCAGGAGGGTCTATGTTTGCTGCAGGCAAACTAAGTGAGAACTATTGGTAGATAATGTTTAAAGCATAAACCCTATCCTGTGTCTGTAACCCTCAGTAAAAGTGTCACCTCGGAGGGTACCTTGGATGTGAAAAAGAGCTCAGAGCCCATCTGCTGTTCTACACTACTCAGATGCAGCCCAGTGTCTGAGCTGCTCAGAGAGCGACAGCTTCAACTGAAGGAGCGGTGCAATGTAAAACTTGCAATAGCTGAATCTTGGCTTGGCTGTGAAAATAGTAGAGCAATAGTTTACACTTCCCCTCATTCACTCTGCCCTCCTGAGACCACACCTGGAACGTTGTGTCCAGTTTTGAGTCCCCAGTCCTACTGGGAAGAGTCCAGTGAAGAGCCATGAGGATGACTGGAGGACTTTGGCACGTCCCTTAGGAAAAGAGACTGAGAAACCTGAGGCTGTTTAGTCTGGAGAAAAGAAGACTGAGAGGAGATCTCATCAACATCTATAAATATTTGAGGGGTGGGTGTCAAATGGATGGGGCCAATTCCTTTTCATTGGTCAGCAGAATGAGACAAGGAGCAATGGCTGCAAACTGGAGGAGAGCAAACATGAGGAGAAACTTCTTTACAGTGAGGGTGACAGCACTGGAACAGGCTGCCCAGAGAGGTTGTGGAGTCTCCTCCTCTGGAGACTTTCAAAATCCATCTGGATGCATTCCTGTGTGACCTACCCTAGGGGATCCTGCCTTGGCATGGGGGCTGGACTGGATGATCTCTGGAAGTCCCTTCCAACCTCTGAAGTGATTCTGTGATTGGCATTCTCTGCTGCAATTGAATGGCAATGGATGCCATGGCCTCAACTGATTTTGAAGGGATATACTCAAAGGTCTGCTCAGAAAGCATTGCTAGGGACAGATTCCTTTTGTACCTGTTTGTTTATTAACAGTAATTATACAGACATTCTGCAGAACAATATGGCAGAGAACTTCCTGCAGCAGAGGGAACCTCTCACCTATCAGGCAGGACAAACTGGATGTGAGGAGGAAGTTCTTCAGCATGAGACTGGTGAGAGGCTGGAATGGGTTGCCCAGGGAGGTGGTTGAGGCTCCATTCTTGGAGCTGTTTAAGGCCAGGCTGGATGAGGCTGTGGGCAGCCTGATCTAGGGTAGGGTGTCCCTGCCCATGGCAGAGGGGTTGGAACCAGATGATCCTTGTGGTTCCTTCCAACCCTGACTGATTCTATGATTCTGTGATGCCATGAGGTGTCCCTGCCCATAGGAGGAGGGTTGGAACTAGATGATCCTTGTGGTCCCTTCCAAGCCTGACTGATTCTATGATAGCTCTGATGACCTCCAGCTTATGATGCATGAATTCTTTGACACTTTCTGTCTCACAGTTGCTCAGTCCAGTTTCATGGCTTACAAACAAAAAGCAGGGGTTTGTCACCCTCCAAATTCATAGTCATATAATGACTGACCTTTAAAGGTCACCTAGTCTAGTCCCCTGCAGTAATGATGGACATCCCCAGTTAGGTGGTGGAGTCATCATCTGTGGAGGTGTTGAAGGAAAGCCTGGATGAGGCACTTAGTGCCATGGTCTGGTTGACTGGACAGGGCTGGGTGCTAGGTTGGACTGGATGAGTTGGAGGTCTCTTCCAACCTGCTTGATTCTATGATTCTGTGATTCTGTGAGGTGTCCCTGCCCTTGGCAGGGGGGTTGGAACTAGATGATCCTTCTGGTCCCTTCCAACCCTGACTGATTCTATGATTCTGTGATTCTATGAGGTGTCCCTGCCCATTGGAGGGGAGTTGGAACTAGATGATCCTTCTGGTCCCTTCCCAGCCTGACTGATTCTATGATTCTAAGCAGCACAAGGAAATGTGTGCTAGTATGAGTTCTGTTTTGCAGGTATCTTGTCCAGTTCACAGGATTCAGGTAACTAAGACCCAAAATTCCTACACAATTAATGACAAGGTCACTCTGACCTTTGTTTGACTGCAGTATCATGCATAGAACTGCCCCTACTCTTGTTTCAGATGCTGTGCTACTGGCTAATGTGTCCTCGCTTTGGTTCAACAGGGACAGAAAAAAGTCTGGGTGGGTTATTTTTTGTGTGTGTGTGGTGATAAAATCCCCCAAAGAATCTGACTTCAAGCTAAGTTTATTAAAATATGAATTATCTGTAAAAAGACTGCAAAAGCCCAGGAATTGATTTCTGATTTTCTATGGACTGACTTTAGAACTTCTCTGGGAGATAATCAGCGTGCAGTGAGAGATGCTAGGGATTGATTAATCAGTATAACCCCTACTGTGTCCAAAGCTTAACTTTCAATTACATGAGCTTAGGCAGTATATTTTTCTTAGGTGCAATGTCTAGGGGGGGGGAAATACCCAGAGAGATAAAAATAGTATATTGGAAATAGAAACTAATCTCTATTAGTGTTTTTTCTTAAACAAAAGCTCTTCTTAAACAGAAGGCTCCCTCACTGGAACAACAACGACAAGTATCACCTCTAAGAAGAGATTTGAATCAGATGCAGATGCAGTCCTTCTTACAAATAGAATTCCATCCCACTTCTGAACATGAGCCAGCAGTGTGCCCAGGTGGCCAGGAGAGCCAGCGGTATCCTGGCCTGGCTCAGGAAGAGTGTGGCCAGTAGGAAAAGGGAGGTTATTCTGCCCCTGTAGTCAACAGTAGTCAGGACACACCTTGAGTCCTAGAATCACAGAATCATAGAATCAACCAGGTTGGAAAAGACCTCCAAGATCATCCAGTCTAACCTATCACCCAGCCCTATGCAGTGTCCAGTTTTGTCCTGCTCAAGTCAAGAGAGATGTTGAGGTGCTAGAAGGTGTCCAGAGAAGGGCAANCAGAGAGAGTGATTGGCATTGGAATGGGCTAGACCATAGAATCATAGAATCATAAAATCAACCAGGTTGGAAGAGACCTTCAAGATCAGCAAGTCCAACCCAACACTCAGCCCTGTCCAGTCAACCAGACCATGGCATTAAGTGCCCCATCCAGTCTTCTCTTGAACACCTCCAGGGATGGTGACTCCACCACCTCCCTGGGCAGCCCATTCCAATGCCAATCACTCTCTCTGACAACAACTTCCTCCTAACATCCAGCCTAGACCTCCCCTGCCACAACTTGAGACTGTGTCTCCTTGTTCTATTGCAACTTAATTTTGGATCATGCAAATTGTTCCTGAGATGAAGACAGAGTTACATCTACTGCTGAGAAGCAAGAGTCTGGGGAAAAACACTGTTTCCTCTTCTGCCTAAATATCATTAGTTTACTGTGTGATGTTGGACAAGGCATTTAACCTTCTGGGCCTATTTTATGGAAAGCAGATCTAACCATTCTTGGCTGTTTCACAGCCAAGGAAAGAGTCTTTGTTTGATGCTTTTAAGCATAGCATTTCAATAAATAATCTATGAGACATATATCACTATTAAGAAGATGACTGAGAGAGTCCAGGAATCTAACAAGAAACTTATTAAGTGAGATCATACAGTTCCAGGATGGATTCTGAGCCATGACATGTTAATGATTTGCAGAGGTTATTAGACTCATCAGAATCAAGGACATAAAACAACACTAAATAGAACTGCTTATCTGCCTTTTTTTTCATTTGATAAATTCTTGACCCAATTTCCTTCCTACCTTGGCAAACTCTTGCACGGAAGAATGATAGTTTGCAGATGACACCAAGCTAGGAGCAAGTGTGGATCTATTGGAAGGTAGGAGAGCACTGAAGAGGGACCTAGACAGGCTGGATGGGTGGGCAGAGGCCAATGGGATGAGATTTAACAAGGCTAAGTGCAGGGTTCTACACTTTGGTCACAACAACCCCAAGCAGTGCTACAGGCTGGGGACAGAGTTGCTGGAGAGCAGCCAGGCAGAGAGGGAGCTGGGGGTGCTGGGAGAGAGGAGCTGAAGCTGAGGCAGCAGTGTGCCCAGGTGGGCAGCAGAGCCAATGGTATCCTGGGCTGGCTCAGGAGCAGTGTGGGCAGCAGGACAAGGGAGGTTCTTCTGCCCCTGTGTTTCACAGGGGTGTACAAATGTTAATTTATTAGCTAACAACTCTATCTGTAGAGAAGTACAGATTGAGACAGCAACATCCTCAGTCATAAGCTCCTGAAGCCAAATGTCTCTGTATGTATCATCACCCAAGTGAATCTGGATCGATGTTTTTAGCAGTTGGATGCAGGAATCTGCAGGAAATCCAATTGCCAAGCGTCTCAAAGACAGGGGTTTGTTCTTTACCAAAGTTCAGGCTCCTGGGTTTGAAAATGTCAACTTCAGAGGTTATTCTGCCCCTGTGCTCAGCACTGCTCAGGCCACACCTTGAGTGCTGTGTCCAGTTCTGGGCTCCTCAATTCAAGAGAGATGTTGGAAGTGCTGGAAGGTGTCCAGAGAAAGGCGACAAAGGTCATGAGGGGCCTGGAGCAGAGCCCTGTGAGGAGAGGCTGAGGGAGCTGGGGGTGTGCAGCCTGCAGAAGAGGAGGCTCAGGGCAGAGCTCATTGCTGCCTCCCTGGAAGGAGGCTGCAGCCAGGTGCGATTGGTCTCTTCTGCCAGGCAAGCATCAACAGAACAAGGGGACACAGTCTCAAGTTGTGCCAGGGGAGGTCTAGGCTGGATGTTAGGAGGAAGTTGTTGTCAGAGAGAGTGATTGGCATTGGAATGGGCTGCCCAGGGAGGTGGGGGAGTCACCGTCCCTGGAGGTGTCGAAGCAAAGCCTGGATGGGGCACTTAGTGCCATGGTCTGGGTCTGGGTGATTGGACAGGGCTGGGTGCTAGGTTGGACAGGATGATCTTGGAGATCTCTTCCAACCTGCTTGATTTTATAATTCTCTGATTCTATGTTTCTTCTGGCAAACCCAGCTTGAGATGTTTCCTCCTGCTATGGCTCAGCCACCCTGCTGCTTGCCATCTGCCTTGGGGACACTGATGCAGCTGTTTGTAAAACCACACCATAAGCAGATCAGGGAAATGAACTGGAAATAAGAGAAAAAAGAGCTTTTATTTGCTAAACTCTTACATTTTATTTATTTATTTAATCTCCCTTCACTTTACCTGGGTTAGATTAAAACCAAGCTGGTTTTATAGTGTGGTTTCACAAGTAGCTGTGCTGGCTCAAGCAAAAAAAGGACAACAGACTGCAACAGGAAGGTAAATAGAGAAGCTTTTGCCCCACCATCTAAACTGGAAAATGGAACCATATCCAATTTAGGTCATAGCATGCAGCAATATTCAGCTCTATTTTGTTAAATCTGATTTCTTTTTCTATATGTTTCCTTATTGAAGTAATTCTTGTCAACAAGTCAGCTCTTTTTTTCACCACCCCTATCTGTCTTTTTATAGGTGGCACCAGGCTACCAGGGAGTGACAGGGCTAGGGGGAAAGGAGCAAAGCTGGAGGTGGTGAGATTCAGAGTGGAGGTGAAGAGGAAATTGTTGAGCATGAAAGTAGTGACAGGCTGGACTGGGTTGCCCAGGGAGGTGGTTGAGGCCCCATGGCTGGAGGTGTTTAAGGCCAGGCTGGCTGAGGCTGTGTGCAGCCTGCTCTAGGGTAGGGTGTCCCTGGGCATGGCAGGGGGGTTGGAATTGGCTGCTCCTTGTGGTCCCTTCCAACCCTGACTGATTCTGTGATTCTGATTCCCTCCATTTATGACCAGTGAGGCGTGAACTATGTCAAGGGAGGATGTAGCCAGGTAAGGTTGGGCTCTTCTCCCAGACAAGCAGCAACAGAACAAGGGGACACAGTCCCAAGGTGTGCCAGGGGAGGTCTAGGCTGGATGTTAGGAGGAAGTTCTTGGCAGAGAAAGTGACTGGCATTGGAATGGGCTGCCCAGGGAGGTGGTGAATTTACAGTCCCTAGAGATGTTGAAGCCAAGCCTGGATGAGGCACTTAGTGCCATGGTCTGGTTGATTGGCCAAGGCTGGGTGCTAGGTTGGACTGGATGATCTTGGAGGTCTCTTCCAATCTACTTGATTCTTGAATTCTATGAATTTATTGTGTCATCTCCTGTCTGGGCTTGGATTTTAAACCAGCAGTGGCTGCTATGAACTATGATTCATCAACTTACATAGAAGTATTTGCCATTCACTTCTCCTGGGAAGTAAAACAAAGCCTTATAAGATCAGATCCCTGTACAAAACCTTTCAGCATTCACGTTTATGGTATGGGCTGCACTGCACCATCTTTTAGCCATCAGAAGTGTTAGTGCTGAGGGGGAAAGGAATAAAATGAAGAAATAGGAATCTTTTGGAAATCTCCTTCTCCAAGTGAGACAAAATGAAGAAACATACAAGAAAGACAACGGCTTTTTTTTTTCCAGATGGAGCCTGAGAACTTTGGAACCTCTGTTTTGCAAGAATCCCCCTGAGGAGCTTTGGGAAGGACTGAGTTTGACTGAGCAGTTCCAAAATTAGGCTGCTTTCTGCCATTATAAGTGTAGTGCCTGGTATAATTAAAGCAGTTTGGAGATTTTGATGCCATAATTATGTGTAGCTGAAGTCTGGGGCAGCCTCAATGTTCACGCTGTCACTAAATACAGTCACTGCTGCATTGGGTCACTGGGCTCATAAACAGCTTCAACCTAAACCCTGAGGCCTGTGCATGTGAGCTGATTTTTTTGAGGGGCAGGTAAAGAGATATTTATATTTTCATTTAGCTTGAGCGATACCAGCACCTGCCACTCGCTCTAAACAGAGTAGTTAACCCATAACTCCCTCTGTCAACTCCCGTTGACAGAAAGCAAAGCGGATAAATTAATGGCTCCCCTGAGAGCAGCCAGTGGAGAGGACTCGTGTAAACAAACACCTAAAATCCAACTGAATTCATGGATAGGAGACAGAAAATGGATAGGAGACAGAAAATGGATAGGAGACAGAAAACACTTCCTCAGCCCCCTGGTAGGCACAGAAGGATGGAGCAAAACACCCACGATAATGCTTAAGGTGCGGAACGTACACCAGATGCTCCATGGCTCGTGCAGTGGCGATTAGTGCATCCCAAAGCAGGTGGGAAAAAACTCAATCCTGTTGATGCCAATGGCTGAGATGTCTTTGAAGCTTTCTTGAAGTGTGTGCGTGTGTAAATCTGACCTTTGCTTCTCTATGTAGGCAGACGCAAAGTCCTGCTGCTGGCTTACGCGCTCCACGAGTCAAACAGAGAAGGGAAGGAGGTGCAATATAAAATAACAGAATGGTTTAGGTTGGAAGGGGCCTCAAAGATCATCTAGTTCCAACCCCCAGCCACAGGCAGGGACATCTGATAGAATCACAGAAGCATAGAATCAGTCAGGATTGGAAGGGACCACAAAGATCATCTAGTTCCAACTCCCCCTGCCATGGGCTGGGACAGCTCATACAATCATAGAATCATAGAATCAGAGTGGAAGGGACCACAGGGATCATCTAGTTCCAACCCCTCTGCCATGGGCTGGGACCCTCATAGAATCACAGAATCATAGGATCACAGAATCATAGAATCATAGAATCACAGAAATAGTCAGAGTTGGATGGGACCACAAGGATCATCCAGTTCCAACCCCCCTGCCATGCCCAGGGACACCCTACCTTAGATCAGGCTGCCCACAGCCTCATCCAGCCTGGCCTTAAACACTTCCAGGGATGGGTCCTCAACCATCTCCCGCTAGAACAGGTCACTCAAGGCCTCATCCAACCTAGTCTTGAACACCTCCGAGGAGGGAGCATCCATGACTTCCCTGGGCAATCTATTCACAGGATCACAGGCTCACAGGATATTAGGGGCTGGAAGGCATCCAAGGAGATCATCCAGTCCAACCCGCCTGCCAGAGCAGGACAATACTAACACAGATCACAATGAATAGAAGAATAGAATAGAATCAATCAGGTTGGAAGAGACTTCCAAGATCATCCAGTTCAACCTAGCACCCAGCCCTATCCAGTCATCTAGACTAAGTGCCTCATCCAGTGTTCTCTTGAACACCTCCAGGGATGGTGGCTCCACCACCACCCTGGGCAGCCCATTCCAATGCCAATCACTCTCTCTGACAACAACTTCCTCCTAACAGCCAGCCTACACTTCCCCTGCTGCAACTTGAGACTGTGTCCCTTTCTTCTGTTGCTGCTTGCCTGGCAGAAGAGCCCAACCCCACCTGGCTACAGCCTCCCTTCAGGTAGTTGTAGACAGCAATGAGCTCTGCCCTGAGCCTCCTCTTCTGCAGGCTGCACACCCCCAGCTCCCTCAGCCTCTCCTCATAGGGTTTGTGCTCCAGGCCCCTCCACAGCCTTGCTGCCCTTCTCTGGACACTTTCCAGCACCTCAACATCTCTCTTGAATTGAGGAGCCCAGAACTGGACACAGCACTCAAGGTGTGGCCTGAGCAGTGCTGAGCACTGGGGCAGAATAACCTCTCTTGTCCTACTGGCCACACTGCTCCTGAGCTAGGCCAGGATTCACATTTAATAACCAACCCTTAATTTTCAATAGAGACACATCACAGGCTGTGTGCACCTTGCAATATTCTGAGGCAGAAAAATGTGTCCATAGACAATAAATTAACGAATCTCTTCTGTCCCACTGCTGTGTGTACCTCGCAGTCTTCTGAAGCAGAGAAACGTGTCCATAGACAACAAATTAATGACTCTCTTCTATCTCACTGTCACTGGTCATTTTTACCCATGCATGTTCCATTCCTTGAGATAATAAATTATCTGGGTGGCTCTCCTCTGCTATAAAATGACTGCAAAAATTCAAGTGAATCAAATGCTTTTTTTCCAGACCAAGGATCCAGTCTGGTTCAGTGCTGCGCTGCGAGGCTGTGTGGTGAGCACGCAAGATCTGCTGCTAGCCAATTCATGGGCTGAAGGAAGATTTATGAGAGGCAATAATGCTGTTGAGGGTAAAAGCAGGTCCCACATCCACTGTCACCCTGCTGTCCTGGTCAGGATTGCACCATAACTCCTGTCTGTTCTGCATTTCCAGATGTTGTAACATCTGGATGGAAAAGGTGTGTAGATATTAGACTGCCTGAAGAATCTTAAGCTATTTTTGCGTCTCTTGCACTTCAGCTCATCCAGGAGTGTAGAGAAGAAGCCTGTCGCTGAGCTTTTGCAACTGAGCTAGGCTTGCATTAGGCTACAAGTTGTAATTAAGGAAAAGAGATGTAAAAGGGGGACAAGCAAAGCATCAAAGCAAGGAGCAGTAAATGGAAGTCTTACTCACATGTCCTTTACCTCCTACCCTGGCATTGTTTAGTGTCTGTGTGTTGCCTTGAACTGAAGCCAATGAGTCAAACAGCATCCTTTGTGCAATTACATGCTTAATGGAAACAAGCAGAGGTCTCCATGGATTAGATTTTAGGAGGATTGTTTCTTAAGTAGTTGTTTCTGAGGAAAATGGGGGAGGAACATGCAGAAAACAAGGGGATGAGGTGGCTTTGAAAAGTCACCAGCCATGGTGGGAGTACACGGTCTAGGTGCTCTGGTCTGCTCCCCAGTCCACTTTGAACAGCAGACAGTGGCTGCTTAGGCATCTCCTTGGCTGGTAAATGAAGAAGAACAAGTTGCACCAAGTGGTCACCTTGCCCTGCTGAGGGACTGCCATCTGCAGCTCTGAAAGAACACAATGACATTGCCGCCAAAACCAGGGACAAGGGACGTGACAGGGGCGATCCGGCCAGACTTGTGGTGATGTGGAATATTTCCTTCCCAGCCTGGTTTTCTACATCACTCTTACATCTAGAGGTTAATGGCTCTAGGAGGGCAGCAGCAATAAATAAATGTGCCTGCTCTGGAGCCTCATTAGTGCAAAGCCCAGCATTACAATGGAATTGATTAACCTGGCACAAGGATGGCAGACATGATTCTCCTTTCACCTTCCCATCTTCATAGAATCAGAGAATCAACCAAGTTGGAAGAGATCTCCAAGGGCATCCAGCCCTAGCCAATCAACCAGACCACGGCACTGAGTGCCCCAGCCAGGCTTTGCTTGAACACCTCCAGGCACAGTGACTCCACCACCTCCCTGGGCAGCCCATTCCAATGCCAATCACTCTCTTTGCCAACAACTTCCTCCTAACATCCAGCCTAGACCTCCCCTGGCACAGCTTGAGACTGTGTCCCCTTGTTCTGTTGCTGCTTGCCTGGGAGAAGAGCCCAACCCCATCTGGCTACTGTGGCCTGAGCAGTGCTGAGCACAGGGGCAGAATATCCTCCCTCGTCCTGCTGGCCACACCGTTCCTGATCCAGGGCAGGATGCCATTGGCTCTGCTGCCCACCTGGGCACTCTGATGGCTCAACCAGATGATTCTGCTATTCTCCTTCAGTATTTCTGTCTGTGCAGTCTATAGGAAAAAAAGTGTTGGCCAGACCTTAAAGTCAGCCTTTGGCCCTGCCCCTGCAATTACCTTGTTTTCTAAGTCTTGGAATCAGATGTGTGGTCTACACTCCTCCTTTCCCCACAAACCACCTGCCTGTTCTGATATGGATCAGTTAATTTGAGCTGAAAAGCATGAAGCAAGAGCCACAGGTATGTTTACCTTAGGCCAGGATCTGTCTGTCATCCTAACTCCCCTTTCCCATATATTTATGCAGAGCTCTCCCATCAGGAACAGCTTTGCACAGAACTAAAATGTCAAGGACTTAAAATATTATCAAGCCCAGCTCTATGCTTGCTCTGCTGCTGTTACTGCAGGAAAATGTGTCCAGTTCTGGGCCCCGCAATTCAAGAGAGATGTTGAGGTGCAGGAACATGTCCAGAGAAGGGTTAGGGTGATGAAGCTGGTGAGGGGCCTGGAGCACAAACCCTATGAGGAGAGGCTGAGGGAGCTGGGGGTGTGCAGACTGCAGAAGAGGAGGCTCAGGGCAGAGCTCATTGCTGTCTGCAACTACCTGAAGGGAGGCTGTAGCCAGGTGGGGTTGGGCTCTGCTGCCAGGCAAGCAGCAACAGAAGAAGGGGACACAGCCTGAAGCTGTGCCAGGGGAGGTCTAGGCTGGCTGTTAGGAGGAAATTCTTCACAGAGAGAGTGACTGGCATTGGAATGGGCTGCCCAGGGAGGTGGTGGAATCGCTGTGCCTGGAGGTGTCGAAGCAAAGCCTGGATGAGGCACTTACTGCCATGGTCTGGTTGATTGGCTAGGGCTGGGTGCTAGGCTGGGCTGAATGATATTGGAAGTCTCTTCCAACCTCCTTGATTCTATGATTCCATGATTCTTAGTGCCATGGTCTAGTTGATTGGATAGAGCCGGGAGCTAGGTTGGACTGGATGATCTTGGAGGTCTCTTCCAACCTGTTTGATTCTATGATTCTATGGTTGGAAAAGACCTTAAGATTATCAAGTCAAACCATAACCTGAGTGCTTAAGCAGTGTATTAATTATGTCAGTATCATCAGCTGGCCTCTCTGTGTCCCTTCTTTGGTGACACTTCCCACCCCTTTTCTGATGTGAGCACTGTAGCAGCTTTCCAGTTGGCCCAGGGGATTACATAGGCTAAGGCTGAAATTAAAGCACTTCACTAATATATGAGAGACAGCCTCAGTAACTTGTAAGTTTGGAAACAAACATGGTTAGGCCTTTTCTTTCCTTTCCAGATAAGCAAATGGCAACAAAAGCTGTGAATAGCTGTGATGGTTAACATTTACTGCTGAACAGCAATACTAATATTGCATTGGTCCTCAACCAGACTTTTCACCAGGGTAATCTGGGAACAGTTCATCTGAAATTGGAGACACAAAGGAGATATCTACACTAGTAAATTAAATATTTTATTACAGTAAATAACAGTCTGGGACTCTTCCCTGATACTGAGGCCAACTGGCATAGAGAAGCCTCCATCTATGCAATAAACTTTCCTACTCTCCAAAACAGGGTGATTGCAGTTTGCATTTTGGGCCTGGTCCATGGCCCATGCTGTTTGCCTGAGCTGTGCTCAAAAATTCTTTTGGCCCAGGTCAAAGCTTTGCCAGGAGCATCTATTAATTGCTGTTTAGTTTTCATTCAACAACACAAACAACAACTCCCTAGCAGTGTTGAGTTAGTAGCATCAGCAGAGCCAAAACTGCAGCTGGCCAAACTGTAAGGGAAGAGTACATCCACATTTCCAGTAGTTTTCAGACTCTTCTGTGAATGAAAATGTGCTTTTGATTTTGACTGGAAGTTAATTACACCAGCCATGAAAACAGTGTGATGTCCTGATCTTTAACCCACACCTTGTGTGCACTGCAGAGACCTTGGAAGAGCTAAGCATTGGTGATCTCACAGCTGGCAGGCTCGAGTGGAGCAGTAAGTGAGACCTCAGGTTTGTTGTTTAAGGAAATCCCTGCTCATAGAATCATAGAATCAGTCAGGGTTGGAAGGGAATCACTACATTTAGAGGACTTCTAAATTCCAGAATCTTAGAATCAGACAGGTTGGAAGAGACCTCCAAGATCATCCAGTCCAACCTAGCACTACATCTACAGGACTTCTAAATCATAGAATTATACAATCATGCAATCATAGAATCAGTCAGTGTTAGAAGAGACCACAAGGATCAGCCAGTTCCAACCCCCCCTGCCATGCCCAGGGACACCCTAACCTAGAGCACGCTGCCCACAGCCTCAGCCAGCCTGGCCTTAAACACCTCCAGCCATGGGGCCTCAAACACCTCCCTGGGCAACCCAGTCCAGCCTCTCACCACTCTCATGATCAACAACTTCCTCCTCACCTCCAGCCTCACTCTCCCCACCTCCAGCTTTGCTCCATTCTCCCCACTCCTGTCACTCCCTGACATCCTGGAGTCTCTCACCAGCTTTTTTGTAGCCCCCTTCAGATACTGGAAGGCCACAAGAAGGTCATCTCACAGCCTCCTCTTCTCCAGACTCAACAGCCCCAACTCTTTCAGTCTGTGCTCACAGCAGAGCTGCTGCAGCCCTCTCAGCATCCTCCTGGCCCTGCTCTGGACACACTCCACCATCTCCACAGCCCTCTTGTCCCAGGGGCTCCAGAACTGGATGCAGTACTCCAAGTGGGGTCTCAGCAGAGCACAGCAGAGGGGGAGAATCATCTCCCTCCACCTGCTGGCAACACTTCTTCTGTTGCAGCCCAGGCTCTGCTTGGCTTTCTGGGCTGCAAGTGCACACTGCTGGCTCCTGATGAGCTTCTCCTCCACCAGCACCCCCAAGTCCCTCTCCTCAGGGCTGCTCTCCAGACACTCACTGCCCAGCCTGGATTTCTGCTTGGCATTTTCTCGACCCAGCCGCAGGACCTTGCACTTGGTCTTGTTGAACCTCCTGTGGTTGGCTTGTGCCCACCACTCCAGCCTGTCCACCTTTCCTCCCAAGGTGGTTAAACAGTGTAATTTCTCTCAGCATTCCACTTCATTTTCTGTCTTCCTTTTTTTTCCCTTTTGTTTTCTTTTTTTTTTTTTTTTTCCTTAAGATTCAACAAATCAAATGAAATCATAGCATCATAGAGTCAACCAGGTTGGAAGAGAACTCCAAGATCAGACTGGACATGATGAGGAAGTTGTTGAGCATAAAGAGTGGTGAGAGCCTGAAATGGGTTGCCCAAGGAGGTGGTTGAGGCTCCATTCCTGGAGGTGTTTAAGGCCAGGCTGGATGAGGCTATGGGCAGCCTGCTCCAGGATAGGGTGTCCCTGGGCATGGCAGGGGGGTTGGAACTGGCTGCTCCTTGTGGTCCCTTCCAACTCTGGGTGATTCTATGATTCTATGATCACTCAGTCCAACCTATCACCCAGTTCCATCCAATCAACTAAACCATGGCACTAAGTGCCACATCCAGTCTTTTCTTGAACACCGAATAGACCTGATCCTTCACTAGAAGACCACTGATGGAGCAGATACCACAGGATCATGTAACATTAGGGGTTGGAAGGGACCTCCATGGATCATTGAGTCCAATCCCTCTGCCAGAACAAGATCATAAACTTTAGCTCAGGTCACACAGGAATGCATCTAGACAGGTCTTGAAAGTCTCTAGAGACGGAGACTCTACAACCTCTCTGGGGTTCAGTGATTTGGGAGCCTTACAGTAAAGTTCTTCCTCATGTTGAGGTGGAACTTCCCCTGCTGTAGTTTATACCCATTACCGCTTGTCCTATCACAGGGTGCAACTGAGAGGAGTTTGTCTTCTCCCTCTTGACCCTGGCCCTCAGATATTTATAAACATTGATTAGATTCCTTCTATGTCTTCACCAGACCAAAGAAGCCCCAGATCCCTCAGCCTCTCCATCCAGGGCAGTGCTCCAGTCCCTTAACCATCTTCATAGCTCGCTGTTGGACTCTTTCTAGCAGATCCCTGTCCCTTCTGAACTGGGAAGTCCAAAACTAAAGGCAATATTCTAGGTGAGGTCTCACCAGGGCAGAGTAGAGGAGAACCTCCCTCCATCTGCTGGCCACACTCCTCTTAATGCACTCCAGGATCCCATTTCTATCATTTAGAGCAGGTTGTCCAGGAGCAAAGGCAGAAGGAGCCAGACAGAAGATGTTGCCAGGCTGCCCTCCAGACTCCAATCTTTCATTTCAGGTCATTACATGAAGCCTTGCAAACGGACAAACAATGGGAAGAATCATGAAGGGGTGTTTAAGAAAGAAAGATGACATTTGGGGGGATTACTGGATGTGAATGTTATCTTTCATGGCTCTTGGCAAAGAGGGAATTGGAAGTGTGTTGTTGTCAAATCAAATATTCCTAAAGCACTCCTGGGGACTGGCTTTCAGGTTGGTTAATGTTTTAAAAGCATCCCTTCATCTCACCCATGCCTGCATGTGGCTATGATTTCATTAAGCTCTGAAACATGTCATACACTATCCCTATTCCCCTCTCTACTTTTTGAGCTTTCCCCTTAATAAGGTGCCTTAGGAACCGTTGGTTTTTGAAGTGCATGAGCACATGGAATCCACCAGGAGAAGGAGCACTTCAATCCTGCCATGTTTGCAGGACTGGCCTTATCACCACTTCTGGCAAGTTCTGAGAATAAGAAACTTCTAAGAGGAAAAACAAAATAGGAAAAAAAAAAAAAAAAAAAAAGAAATCCAGGAAAAAAAATCATAATAGAATAGAAGAGAATCAATCAGGTTGGAAGAGACCTCCAAAATCAGACCCAGCCTTATCCAATCATAGATTCATAGAATCAACCAGGTCAGAAAAGATTTGCAAGATCATCCATTCCAACCCATCACCCAGCCCTGTCCAATCACAGAATCACAGAATCAAACAGTTTGGAAGAGACCTCCAAGCTCATCCAGTCCAACCTAGCACCCAGCCCTGGCCAATCAACCAGACCATGGCACTAAGTGCCTCAGCCAGGCTTGGCTTCAACACCTCCAGGCACAGCGACTCCACCACCTCCCTGGGCAGCCCATTCCAATGCCAGTCACTCTCTCTGACAACCACTTCCTCCTAACATCCAGCCTAGACCTCCCCTGCCACAACTGGAGACTGCCTCCCCTTCTTCTCATGCTGCTTGCCTGGCAGAAGAGCCCAACCTCACCTGGCTACAGCCTCCCTTCAGGTAGCTGCAGACAGCAATGAGCTCTGCCCTCAGCCTCCTCTTCTGCAGGCTGCATACCCCCAGCTCCCTCAGCCTCTCCTCACAGGGCTCTGCTCCAGGACCCTCCCCAGCCTTGCTGCCCTTCTCTCAACACCTTCCAGCACCTCGACATCTCTCTGCAATTCAGGAGTCCACAACTGGACACAGCTCTCAAGCTGTGGCCTGAGCAGTGCTGAGCACAGGGCCAGAAGAACCTCCCCTGTCCTGCTGCCCACACTGCTCCTCAGCCAGCCCAGGATGCCATTGGCTCTGCTGCCCACCTGGGCACACTGCTGCCTCAGCTTCAGCTCCTCTCTCCCAGCACCCCCAGCTCCCTCTCTGCCTGGCTGCTCTCAAACACTCTGTCCCCAGCCTGTAGTGCTGCTTGGGGTTGTTGTGGCCAAAGTGTAGAACCCTGCATTTGGCCTTGTTAAATCTCATCCCATTGGCCTCTGCCCACCCATCCAGCCTGGCAAGTTCCCTCTGCAGGGCTCCCCTACCCTCCAACAGATGGACACCTGCACCTAGCTGCATCTGCACTTCCTCTGAATGCCACAGGCAGAAATCCAGAGGCAGGACTGAACAGGAGAGAAGCTCATTGGCTTCACCTGGATGTCAGGACAGTTTTTCACCACGAGGGTGGTGAAACACCGGAACAGGTTGCCCAGGGTGGGTGGAAGCCCCATCCCTAGAGGTCTTTAAGGCCAGACAGGATGTGGCTCTGAGCAATCTGATCTAGTGTGAGGTGTCCCTGCTGTGCTAGCTTGAAGCTAGCTAGAATGGCAGAGGGTTTGGAACTGGCTGATACTTGAGGTGCCTTCCAAAGGTTACAATTGTGTGAGCCTGTGACAACCCCCAAGCTGAATTTCCAACACCATTTAAAATTCCCTAGCCATTCCCTATGGCTCTCCTTTTGAATCAAAGCTGCATAAGCAACCACTTGGGGGTTGGAGTTTGGGTCTACCAATGAATGCATGAATGCCTGAGCTCTCTGTACCTTTTTTCCTCCCCCCCTGTGAAAAAATACCTAGCAGAGACCTAGCAGGATCAAGGCAGTCTACCTCAGCACTATTCCTGCTGCTGTTTATCTTCAGGATACTTGACACAGAGGTGTGTTCTCCCTGAAGGCCAGGGCTGTGACTTTGCTTGACACTCATAAAGCACCATCCATCAAGTGAATTAATCATGAATCACAACGAGACAGAAAGCCAGGGCAAGACAGGTCAAATGCCCTAACCCTGGCCAAAGAGCAAGCAGCTAAGCAGTGCTATTTCTAGCAATGATCCATGCTGCTGCCTATTCATCACCAGAAAAAAAAAGGATCTACCTTATTTTCTGGCTAAGCCCTTTCTGCTCATGAGGTTCTGTTTGTTTTGTGCTCCCAAATAAGGATATCACAGCCAGGCAGACAGGTAGAATAATTGCAGGACCGTGCACTCATTAGTAACAGAAGTTTCCTTGTCAAGCTGTGTTATGAATAGAAATGTCTTCTCAGTAAAGAAGTCCACGAGATGACCACAGATGGTGTGTTGGAAAGCAGAGCTTCAGTTACGGCTGGGGAAGCAGAGGCAAAGAGGAGAAGCGAGGGACAAAGCCATGTGGCGAATCACTCAATGCCTCTGCTGGCAGCAGAGCCAGGAGCTGAATAGAGATCTGTTTCCTGGTCCAGGTCTACTCTAACTCTTGCAGTTAGACTAGTCAGACTGGCTTTGAGGAGGAAGCTCTTCAGCATGAGAGTGCCCCAGAAGTGTCCCCTCCTATTTGATTCATAGACCAGGTGGCATCACTGACTCTCTACAGTTACATCGGTACCTCCTGCAGCAGGCAAACTTGTGTACTGCCCTCTAGAGAACTCGGCTATGAGCAGACTTAGTGTCATATATCTCAGGGAGTGACAGGACTAGGAGGAATGGAGCAAAGCTGGAGGTGGGGAGATTCAGAATGGAGGTGAGGAGGAAGTTGTTGAGCATGACAGTAGTGAGGGGCTGAAATGGGTTGCCCAGGGAGGTGGTTGAGGCCCCACGGCTGGAGGTGTTTAAGGCCAGGCTAGATGAGGCTGTGGGCAGGGTGTCCTTGGGCATGGCAGAGGGAGTCGGAACTGGCTGATCCTTGTGGTCCCTTCCAACCCTGACTGATTCTATGACTCTATGATTCTAGCCTCAACTTGGAGATGTTTATGCTTTGCTGTCACTGTGGGGGAAAGCATTATCCCCTGGAAAGCACATTTTCATCCCAAGCTTGTAGGCTTAACAGTTAAAATCCCTTCCCCCCCTCCCCTTGCCACATGTCTTGGCTTTTTTTCCTTGCTATTTAAGTGCATCCAAATATGCAGATGCTTCAACGAGCTCGAGTGGATATTTCAGTTGTGACTTCACATGCTCCTACTACATTTGACTATTAAGCCATTTTCTTTCTTTAATTCTCTCTTAAATAAAACAGACCTGGATTATTGGACATTTCTTTTTATCTGTATTGCTTTTAAGGCCACATTTACTAAATAGACTCCAGATAGCAACTGTCAGGCATATGCTTTACCTCTGTAAAAAGACATTAGTTTGGCAGCAGAGGACCAGGAAACTTCCTAAGTCAGAAGCAGTCTGATGCACAGAGTGAAATACCTGCTGCTCTTTCAGAGCTCATTAGCTCAAAAGACCATCTGGAGGTAAACCTCATCTGTGGGGGACACCTGCACGTGGTGACTTAATCATAAGGTCATGATCTGCAGTTCTCCTGAGGAGTATATTGTCATATATACTCCCAGGGGTGGGTGCTAGGTTGGACTGGATGATCTTGGAGGTCTCTTCCAACCTGGTTGATTCTGTGACTGGATAGGGCTAGGTGCTAGGTTGGACTGGATGATCTTGGAGGCCTCTTCCAACCTGGCTGATTCTGTGACTGGATAGGGCTGGGTGCTAGGTTGGACTGGATGATCTTGGAGGTCTCTTTGAACCTGGTTGATTCTATGATTCTATGACTCTATAGTGAAACTCTCATTGAGTTTACCTTTCCAAATCAAGGGAATCCAACTACAGAACAATAAAAGAAGCAAACAGGACTCAAAGGCACTTAAAAGGAACTTAAAAGTAGGGTACACTCTATAATTTGCAATGTGAGCAGAAGAAAAATGTGTTACTGCTGTAAGAGTAATAGTTGCTGAAACAAAGGAAGAGACTGGCACAGGGGGAGAAATATGCTGGAGAACTGGGAACTGTGTACCAGGAGCATTTGTTTCTTTAAGGCTGGAGCAGCTGGAGGCTGGCAAGCCCTGATAACCACTTGTGAGCTGTCTGATAAATGGGTCAGATGCATTCCGTCACGCTTGGCTGGCAGCGCTGGCCATGAAACAGAGAGGGGGATTTGTGCGGCGGAGAAGGTCCATGTAGCCCATGCTGTTTGTGTCACTGCCCTGTGAGTCATTGCTGGAGATAAGAAATAGGACCTTGAAGAAGAGGGTGGAAAAAGGCTCTGCAGTGGAGATAATCCATCTCTGCCTGCTGCAATGGGATGTTCCTCAAACTTCCTTTACAATTATGATCCGAGCCGCTGAAATGAATGTTAGAGAGTGGTGGCAGGGTACTAACACAATGATTAGATCTTCTTAATTACAGATGGATACAGATACTTAATTACAGATACACTGAAACACCAACAGCAGCAACAAAACCAGGAGTACTGTGCGCAGCTCTGGAGCCTCCAACACAAGAAGGACATGGAACTGTTGGAGCGAGTCCAGAGGAGGGCCACGAAGATGCTCAGAGGGATGCAGCAGCTCTGCTATGAGGACAGGCTGATTGTTGGGGCTCTGCAGCCTGCAGAAGAGAAGGCTTTGAGGAGACCTTGGAGTGGCCTTCCAGTATCTGAAGAGGGCTACAAGAAGGCTGAGGAGGGACTATTGACAAGGTCTTGTAATGACAGGATGAGGGGTAACGGGTTTAAACTGGCAGAGGGGAGATTCAGAGATGTTAGGAAAGGGTTATTTACAATGAGGGTAGTGAGACACTGGCACAGGTTGCCCAGGGAGGTTGTGGCTGCTCACTCCCTGGAGGTGTTCAAGGCCAGGTTGGATAAGGCCTTGAGCAACCTGTTCTACTGTGAGGTGTCCCTGCCTATGGCAGGGGGGTTGGAACTGGATGATCCTTGAGGTCCCTTCCAACCTAAACCACGCTATGATTCTATGAGGCTAAGGTGCGGAGGAGGGTGCACGCACTCTGAAGAGACAGGTGAAAGAGACTGTCTGAACTTGCCATGGCAAATTAGCAGCTCTGAGGTAAGGAGAAGTTGGCTTAATCCATCCAGAAAGGTTTGGTGCCTTGTTCCAGATCAGTGAGTGTTGACCTAGTACAGTTCAGCTGAGTCCTAGGGATCCCAGTGCAGGATATGTAAATCCAGACCCTATTACTCACGCAGTTAGAATGAAGGCAGGCTGAGAGACTTGCTCAGCCTGGAGAAGAGAAGGCTCTAGGGAGACCTTGTATTTCAGAGTGAAGAGCACAGACCATGCTTATTCTTTTTCTCCATGAGTTGTGCACAGTCTTTCTTGCTTCCAAAGACAATCACACCTCCGCGCTCCCTTTGCTATTGCTTATTGATTGGTATGATTTGTGTCATGAGGACTGCGGGGTTTTGTCCCCTCAGGCTGAATGGGAGAGTGCCCTGAGGTCTCTTTGTTCTCAGCAGGTCTCTCACCTGCTCTACAACTCCCCATCAGTTTAAAAAGAAACTGTGGCAGGGTTTATTCTCTATGCTACAGTCACACATCACAGTCAAGCTACAGGACAGAAGCAATCCTAACAGTGGTGGTGTTCCCAGGAGGGCAGGTGGGGAAGGCAGCTCAAAAGTGTCCTCTCCTATTTGATTCATAGACCAGGTGGCATCAGTGACTCTTTGCAGTTACACTGGTACCTCCTGCAGCAGCGAAACTTGTGTATTTCCCTCTACAGGACTCTGCTATGAGCAGACTTAAGAGTGTGTCATGTATCTCAGGCAGTGAACAAGACTAGGGGGAATAGAGCAAAGCTGGAGGTGGGGAGATTCAGAGTGGCTGTGAGGAGGAAGTTGAGCGTGAGAGTGGTGAGAGCCTGGACTGGGTTGCCCAGGGAGGTGGTTGAGGCCCCATGGCTGGAGGTGTTTAAGGCCAGGCTGGATGAGGCTGTGTGCAGCCTGCTCTAGGGTAGGGTGTCCCTGCCCACAGCAAGGGGGTTGGAACTGGCTGATCCTTGTGGTGCCTTCCAACTCTGACTGATTCTATGATTCTATGATCATCCAATCCAACCTATCACCCAGCCCTATTTAATCAAGTAGACCACGGCACTAAGTGCCTCACCCAATCTTTTCTATGATTTTATCATCTGTAGGTCACTACCAAAAGCATATCAATTTGATGTGGAGTCAGCATGTGTAAAAAAGCTTAAAGGGAACAGGTAAGAAGAACTGATCCATCCAATGTCAGCAATACACACATGCAGATTGCAAGCAGCAGAGAAAAAGGGGTCATAAAAACCCCATGGAAAACTGAAGGATACAAACATTGAGATAACAGCAGAATGGATACCAGTGCCAACTAATTCAAAAGAAGATTTGATTAAGGAAAAAGAAAATTTCTGATTAATATAATGAAATATTTTCCTAATGATCAGATCCCTTTAGGAAGTAGAATAAATTAAATAATAATTAAGAAAAAAAAATCAAAATAGGCTTAGTGCCTTGTTGCAGATCAGTAAGAGCTTCTGAAAGCACTACAGAAACACAGTGTTATATATAAAAGAGCAGCTTTATGTTGGACTGCAAATGGAAAAGCCTGGTAGATTGGGAATGGAACAGTCTGGTAGATTCTATTCCACTTCTCAGGATTACTATAATAGATAATTTAGAGTGAACAGAATAGAATAGAATAGAATAGAGTAAGATCAACCAGGTTGGAAGAGACCTCCAAACTCATCCTTTCCAACCCAGCACACAGCCCTCGCCAATCAACTAAACCATGGCACTAAGAATCATAGAATCATAGAATCAACCAGGTTGGAAGAGACCTCCAAGATCATCCAGTTCAACCTAGCACACAGCCATGGCCAGTCAACCAGACCATGGCACTAAGTGCCTCATCCAGGCTTTTCTTGAACATCTCCAGGGACTGTGACTCCACCACCTTCCTGGGCAGCCCATTCCAATGCCAATCACACTTCCTGCCAACAACTTCCTCCTAACATCCAGCCTAGACCTCTAAGCTTTATAATATCCCAAAGTTCTTGCTGTAGTGAGGCACATTCATTGGAGATCTGGAAACTGTCAGCTTCTTTCAGCTTCGTGTTATGCAGAGGGAGGAAGCAAAGACTCTGCTGACTATGAAGATGTGCAGCTATAACTGCACAGTAATTCAATAGCGACAGTGAGTCAGGGTGAACAGACCTAGCACTGCAGAGAAGACACCAGCACAGAGAGGCTTTTAATTGGCAGATGTGTACTGCTTAGCATTAGTGAAGACAATGAAATCTCACATTGGTGAGCATTAATGCAGATTTTCATCTGATCTACAGTATGTCTGGGCCTTAAATTTCCTCCAGAGCACAGCTGGGTGTTAATCCCCTTTTCATGTTATACCTCTCTCTGGCAAGGAATACACTTGTCAATTAAAATACAGTCTTTGAAGTTATTTCCAGTCACCCAGAGTAAAGAACTGCAAAGTCTCACTGTGACTCAGGATTAATTAAGAAGGGCCAAATTTGATCTCATTTATGGGAGTGTAAATGTGTTGTAACTCTATTCCCAGACTAGCAAGAGAAGGCATTTAATCTTGGTTGTTAATTTTGTTTTATAAGCCTTGGCCAGGAAAAGAGAAGGCAGTTTTATCCTTCAGCTGGTGCTCTGTGGACTCCTTCTTCTCATGGATTATCATGTTGCAAGGCTACAAATGCTTTCTTTTGAATAAAACCACCTCTGAGACAAGTGAACCAGATGACCACACCAATACGATTTGCAGAACTTTGTACAACAGGATGAAAAGTTATCCTTTCTTTTTTTGCCTTCTCTCCTTTGAAGTGCACCTTCTCTAGGCATCTTTGAACTGCATCTGTGTAAAACAAACCCTTTTACACTGCTTGGTGGGAGTGAGATGGAGACAGAGTTGAAAATCACATGTCCTTATATTCTGGCTTGCTCTCTTATTGCATATGCCATGCCAAAACTGGATGCAATCGAACGCTCATGTCAAGTAACTGCTTGCTGTATGGCTGTGCTGCCATTCAGTGAGACCTGGACAGGCTGGAGAGTTGGACAGAGAACCACAGCATCATGGAATCATAGAATCAACCAGGTTGGAAGAAACATCCAAGATCATCCAGTCCAACCTAGCACCCATCATCAGGAAGAACACCC
Source organism: Tricholaema leucomelas (assembly GCA_013400475.1). Taxonomy (NCBI): domain Eukaryota; kingdom Metazoa; phylum Chordata; class Aves; order Piciformes; family Lybiidae; genus Tricholaema lacrymosa; species Tricholaema leucomelas. The sequence goes on along the minus strand of WAAF01013161.1, from coordinate 75,873 downwards.
AAAGACACCTACAGAGACCCAGTGCAGATGGACAGCCAGAGAGGATGACTGGTTTTGGAGACCTAACAGTGTGGGACAAAGACCAGATTGGACTCAGAGCAATACTGCTCTATTAGAATCATAGAATCAACCAGGTTGGAAGAGACCTCCAAGATCATCCAGTCCAACCTAGCACCCAGCCCTAGCCCATCAACCAGATCATGGCACTAAGTGCCCCAGCCAGGCTTTGCTTGAACACCTCCAGCACGGCAACTCCGCCACCTCCCTGGGCAGCCCATTCCAATGCCAATCACTCTCTCTGACAACAACTTCCTCCTGACATCCAGCTTAGACCTCCCCTGGCACAGCTTGAGACTGTGTCCCCTTCTTCTGTTGCTGCTTGCCTGGCAGAAGAGCCCAACCCAACACGGATACATCCTCCCTTCAGGTAGTGGTAGACAGCAATGTGGTCACCTCTGAGCCTCCTCTTCTCCAGGCTGCACACCCCCAGCTCCCTCAGCCTCTCCTCACAGGGCTCTGCTCCAGGACCCTCCCCAGCCTTGCTGCCCTTCTCTCAACACCTTCCAGCACCTCAACATCTCTCTTCAATTCAGGAGCCCACAACTGGACACAGCTCTCAAGGTGTGGCCTGAGCAGTGCTGAGCACAGGGGCAGAAGAACCTCCCTTGTCCTCCTGCCCACACTGCTCCTCAGCCAGCCCAGGATGCCATTGGCTCTGCTGCCCACCTGGGCACACTGCTGCCTCAGTTTCAGCTCCTCTCTCCCAGCACCCCCAGCTCCCTCTCTGCCTGGCTGTTCTCAGACACTCTGGCCCCAGCCTGTAGCGCTGCTTGGGGTGGTTGTGGCCAAAGTGTAGAACCCTGCACTTGGCCTTGTTCGATGTCATCCCATTGGCCTCTGCCCACCCATCCAGCCTGGCCAGGTCCCTCTGCAGGGCTCTCCTGCCCTCCAACAGCTCCACAGCTGCTCCTAGCGTGGTGTCATCTGCAAACGTACTGATGCTGGACTCAATCCCCTGCTCCAGATCATCAATACAGATATTGAACAGGACCGGGCCCTGCACTGATCAGTTAGGTTTTGCTGCTTTAGGAAGTTTGTGGATGCAAATTGTTCCATTTAGCATTGATGTTGCTTTCTGCATCCTGTTTGACTGCAGTGAAACACTAAGTTAACAAAGTCCAAACGTGTACAATGAAAAAATTAAAACAATAAACCTTTTTTTTTTTGGGCTATCTAGTTCTCTTGAGTGACAATCCTGAATATTTTAATGCTACTTACTGATAGAATCTTGTGGCATTCATTCCATCAGTGTAAATGGAAACAGGAGGCAGGGCCCCTGTTACAGGATGCTGGTGTATATTATTTTTCAAGTGGAAGCTGGTGGAAGAAAAATCAGTCCACTGGGTTTCTTCAGATTTATTTCCAATGGGTTTCAGCACTTTAAAGTGCTTCGAAAATGATATTAACTGAAACTCAAGTAGAACACTGTTGAGTGTACTCATGGTGCAGCAGCTACAATCACTAGGCTTTGAGGAGTGTGTTTCACAGATGTACACAGACTTAACGTCTCTACTCTGTGCTGCTGAGATCTCATCTGGACACTGCCTTCAGTTTTGGGCTCCCCATTTGAAAAGGGACAGGGATCTGCTGGAGAGGGTCCAGTGGAGGACTCTAAGGATGATGAGGGGACTGGAGGGCACTGCCTGATGAGGAGAGTCTGAGGGACCTGGGGCTGGAGAAGAGAAGACTGAGAGGGGATTTAATCAATGTTTGTAAACACCTGATGGCTGGGGGTCAGATTCTGCTCAGATGCTCCCTGGGATAGGAGAAGGAGCAATGAGTGTAAGTTGCAGCAAAAGAGGTTCCACCTCAACACAAGGGGGAACTTCTTTACTGTAAGGGTCCCAGAGCACTGGCACAGGCTGCCCAGAGAGGTTGTGGAGTCTCCTTCTCTGGAGACTTTCAAGGCCTGTCTGGATGTGTTCCTCTGTGATCTATGTTAGATTGTGTGGTCCTGCTCTGGCAGGGGGGTTGGACTCGATGATCTCCTTGGGTCCTCTCCAACCCCTAACATCCTGTGATGCTGTGAACCTTCTCTCTCTTTCTCTCACTGTGTAGCTTCTTCTCTTCACTCAGTTTTCTCAGTACATTTTATTTTATCACAAGGGAGAGGGGAGTGGAGAAGCAGCCATTGACTTCCAGAGCGGCAACGTGGTGGGGAAAATCTCAGAGGTGGGCAAGGCTCAGTGGCCTGCTGGGAAGCCTGTGGCTTGGCTTCTCTATTATTTCTTGCTGAGCACCAATCAGTATTGCTTTTGGGAAAAGGAGGAAGGGGAAATGAGAGACTCATCTCCATGTTGTCCTTTTGGCTGTCTCACTATACAGCATTTTAAAGAGCACATCTCACAGTCCTGCAAATGGTAATATTTTTTTTTGGTTGTATTTCTTCAACTGATGAAACAATTCACTACCAACACATCTTTCGTAAAGTAACCACCCCCTTCTCAAACCCAAGACCTGCTTCTTGGTCCTTCTTAAAGCCTGTCTATTCTTTCCCTACAGCAGGTGTCTGTTTTCAGTTCTTCCTAAGGAAGGTTCTTTTAAAATCCTTTTCCTGACCCTATGCTCACTGTGTGCTTTTATATATATATATATACTTTGGTTACTTTAGTTTGACAGCCAGAGCTTTGAGAAAGGGTTTCAAAGACAGAGGCATGCAGGTAGGTGACCTCTTGCACCCTGATGTTTGACCTTGGGCAAGTCAATAACAAATGGGTACCATTTAAAAAGCTGTATCTGCCAATATTTAGCAGCACATGTTACAAAGACATCACTGTAACTGCTGCTTACTGTCCTGGCAGCAGTCTGTTTAAGCTATATTACAAGTGACAATGACAAACTAATGTCATTTACCTGGACCTGAGCAAGGCCTTTGACACTGTCCCACATCCTGGTCTCCAAGCTGGTGACACACAGGTTTGATAGGTGGACCATGAGATAGATAAAGAACTGGCTTGATGGCTGCACCCAAAGAGTGGCTGTCAATGGCTCCATGGCCAAGTGGAGGCCAGGGACAAACAGGGTCCTTCACAGATCAGTCCTGGGACCAGTCTTGTTCAACATCTTTGTGGGTGCCATGGACAGAGGCATGAGTGCACCCTCAGCAAGTTTGCTGAGCACACCAAGCTGTGTGGTGCAGCAGACAGGCTGGAGGGAAGAGATTCATCCAGAGGGACCTGCACAGGCTGCAGAGGTGGGCACAAGCCAAGCTCAGGAGGTTCAACAAGACCAAGGGCAAGGTCTTGCATCTGGGTTGAGGCAATACCAAGTACAAATGCAGGCTGGGCAGTGAGTGTCTGGAGAGCAGCCCTGAGGAGAGGGACTTGGGAGTGCTGGTGGAGGAGAAGCTCAACAGGAGCCAGCAGTGTGCACTTGCAGCACAGAAAGCCAAGCAGAGCCTGGGCTGCAACAGAAGAAGTGTGGCCAGCAGGGCCAGGGAGGTGACTCTCCCCATCTACTCTGCTCTGCTGAGACCCCACCTGGAGTACTGCATCCAGTTCTGCAGCCCCTATTACAAGAGGGATGTGGAGATGCTGGAGTGTGTCCAGAGCAGGGCCAGGAGGATGCTGAGAGGGCTGCAGCAGCTCTGCTATAAGCAGAGACTGAAAGAGTTGGGGCTGTTGAGTCTGGAGAAGAGGAGGCTGTGAGGTGACCTTCTTGTGGCCTTTCAGTATCTAAAGGGGGCTACAAAAAAGCTGGGGAGTGATTTTTTAGGCTGTCAGGTAGTGACAAGACTAGGGGGAATGGAGCAAAGCTGGAGGTGAGTAGAGTCAGACTGGCCGTGAGGAGGAAGTTTTTGAGCATGAGAGTGGTGAGAGGCTGGACTGGGTTGCCCAGGGAGGTGGTTGAGGCCCCATGGCTGGAGGTGTTTAAGGCCAGGCTGGATTAGGCTCTGGCCTACCAGGGTGTCCCTGCCCATGGCAGGGAGGTTGGAACTAGATGATCCTTATGGTCCCTTCCAACTCTGACTGATTCTATGATTCTACAAAGCGGATGAGACCTTTCCCAGGAACAGCAGAAGAAAGGGAAAAAGGAAAAACAAAGAACAAAATGAAATAAAAACAAACAAACAAAAAAACAACCTCCAAGAAGTAGGGAAACAGTCCAAAGAGACTGGGATGAGGGATTCATCTCCAAAAGTTGCATTTTAATGAAGGGCAAGCTCCAAAATTGAGGGAAAGAGGAAGGCAGACCACCAATTTTTATTTGGAGATAGAATAACTGAGCATCTTCAAACACCAAGGTACCACACAGAGTACTACAACACAGCCAACCAAGTGAGAAGCTAGAATCCACTGTGCTCAGAGCACTGTGTTGGTTTTTTTTTTAGTGTAGCAAGCTCCTAAGATGTGAGACTGTAAAATATCTTCTTAGCAGCTGGATTTCCACTGAGGCTTCTCTAAAATTGGCCACGAGGCATCAAGCTCTGCGAGACGCTGAGACCCTCTCCAGTTCCCATCCATCTGAGATAACTGTTTCCTTGGCCACAGAATGTGATCTGAGCAGTGGCCTCGGTGGAAACAGATCCCCAAAGCACAAAGAAGAGGAAATGGTGAACTAAAAAGGAGTTGGAAAACAAATTAATTCACAAAGTGCAGGCACAGATCTGCTCCCTCACAGAATCAGGCAGAGCTCCTTTGGAGGAAAAAAAGGACATCAATCTGGCAGAACAAACTCTGCAGGGTTTGCAAAGCTTTTGTTCTGTTACATACAACTTAATTGCTAAGTTCTTTCCCCTAACTTGCATTTCTGAGTCACTTGTTTTTAATTAAGTCTCTAATTGTCACATTTTCTTGGATCTTGCTATTGTGTCCCTGAAATCACCATCTATGTTCAGAGTTTACTTCCTACTGTTCTTATCCTGAACAGAAAGCTGTGCTGTGGCTGTTTCCAATTCCACCTCTTTCTGTCTTCACTAGGGAAACTGGCTTGAGTGTGAGCTGAGCACAACCCATTTTGTCTCCTTTTGTTGTTCTATATCACCCTTCCTAAAGGTATCTCTTGGCCAGATCCCAGTCTCCTGAGGTCTAAGATACCATCAGTGCAGACATTTATAGCAATCTTGACTCACAGAAGGCTATGGAAAAGCAGAGGTTTGTTTGACAGAAGAGCCAGGTGCATGGGAGCCAATTCCCTACCAGCACACTACCATATTTCATGGTTTCTGCCAGATAGAGGCAATTTTCATTCCCCTTAGGAGCTAAGTGGAAACTTTACCATCAAATTCCAGGAAAAAAAAACAATTCACAGAGCCCACCAAAGATGCACACTTTGGAGGGAGTTGCTGCCTCCTTTCCTACTATCCTGCAGCAGCTCAGAGCTGCACATCATCCCCTGGGGAATGATTGTCCATTGCTAGAACCCTGCCCAATCATATCACAACATCCCAGCCCTTGACACTGCAAAGCGTTCTGATCCAAACATAGCCTTGGACTGCTGTCTAACAATACAAAGAGCAGCTCTGAAAGCTAGAACAAACATGAAATAAAAACATCCCAGAATTCATGATTTGGTCTCTTCTGTGCACAGATGTAGGCTGGCTTGGATTTATAGGCTGGTGTAACCAGCAACACATAGGTCAGGGGAGTGAATGTGCTGTGTGGGAACACAGAAATAAGTTCATTGTTTACCACTGTAATCACATCACTGCAGGGTACATGGAATCATAGAATCATAGAATCAACCAGGTTGGAAGAGACCTCCAAGATCATCCAGTCCAACCTTGCACCCAGCCCTGTTCAGTCAACCAGACCATGGCACTAAGTGCCTCATACATGTTTTGCTTGAAAACCTCCAGGCATGGCAACTCCACCACCTCCCTGGGCAGCCCATTCCAATATCAATCACTCCCTCTGTCAAGAACTTCCTCCTAACATCCAGCCTAGATCTGCCCTGGCACAACTTGAGACTGTGTCCTCTTGTTCTGTTGTTGCTTGCCTGGCAAAAGAGATCAACCCCAGCTGGCTACAACCTCCCTTCAGGGAGCTGCAGACAGCAATGAGCTCTGCCCTGGGCCTCCTCTTCTGCAGGCTGCACACCCCCAGCTCCCTCAGCCTCTCCTCACAGGGCTGCGGAGATGCAGAGCAGTAGAGATTTGGGTCTTTGAACCCCAGGGCAGAGGAAAAACAACCCAACCCTTTATGTGGTCTATAGATAGATGGATGAAACGCAGCACGGAAGATCACAGCAATACAGCAAAAGCACAAGAACAAACTTAGCCATGTCTAGACAAAGGACTTGTGGTTGCTTCCTTCTCACCTTCTCTTTCATGGCTGCATGAAAAATAAAACCAGTTGTGGCTATAAATAGAGCAGGCAAGGAAAGAGGACAAAGCCTGCATCATTCATGAACGCGAGTCTCAGACATTCTGCCAGAGCATAACTTAAACATTTGCTTACATCAAAGCAAAGCAACGATCAAAAACTGCAGGCTTCCCTCAAGGCTTTCATTCCGAAGAGAAAGAGAAAAAAGGAATGCACTCTACCTCGCTTCCTAGATGCATTGTGTAAATGAAAATTAGTGTAAACAGTCTGGAGATAACTAAATATTAAATGCACACAATTTATATAGCTCGAAGGAAAAACAGTAATTGGTTAAACTCACGGGAGAGCTGCAACTCCACACTCCATTGTTTTGCTCTTTACCAAATGCAGAAAGAATTAGGTAAAAAAAAGAACTCCCAACACCATTCATAAGTCATCATTATCACACTGAGCACCAGAAGGGACTGCCTTCCTGTATAGGCCCCTACAATCACAGACAATTATATCAAACGTTAAGACCCACCTAAATTAAGGCACTCAGTTGCTGCCTCTGTCTTTCTCTCCCTCAGGGATCAGCTTAGCCCACACCAGACTGAGCAGCTCCACCCTGAAGATGCCTGATTTGGCAGCAAGGCTCCTAATGCAAACACTAAGTTATTCAACAACAGAGCCAAGGCCTTGCTCACACAACATCCACTTATACACACAAAGCACAGGTCATAAATCACTCCTCTAGACAGTGTAACAACGCTAAGACCTTCAGTACCTATAACCACAAGAGGTGAAATCTATACTGGGCCACAGATAAACACCATAGAATCATAGAATCAGCCAGGTTGGAAGACACCTCCAAGCTCATCCAGTCCAACCTAGCACCCAGCTCTGGCCAATCAACCAGACCATAGAATCATAGAATCAGCCAGGTTGGAAGACACCTCCAAGCTCATCCAGTCCAACCTAGCACCCAGCTCTGGCCAATCAACCAGACCATAGAATCATAGAATCAGCCAGGTTGGAAGACACCTCCAAGCTCATCCAGTCCAACCTAGCACCCAGCCCTATCCAATCAACTAGACCATGGCACTAAGCATCATGGACTCATAGAATCAAGGAGGTTGGAAGAGACTTCCAATATCATTCAGCCTAGCCTAGCACCCAGCCCTAGCCAATCAACCAGACCATGGCAGTAAGTGCCTCACCCGGGCTTTCTTTGAACTTCTACTTTCTTGAACCTGGCTTCTTTCACACAAGTCTTAATTCAGTTCTCTTCTGTGAGAGGAGAAATAATGTATAACAGTGATGAATAATGTACGTATGAAAGTAGGTGTAAGTTCAAAGCCTTTTTCTTATGGGAAGGGCTGTGAGCTCATCAATATCCCCACATAGAATCAACCAGGTTGGAAGAGACCTCCAAGCTCATCCAGCCCAACCTATCACCCAGCCCTGTCCAATCAAGTAGACCATAGAATCACACAATCAACCAGGTTGGGAGAGACCTTCAAGATCATCCAGTCCAACCGAACACCAAGCCCTACGCAGTCATCTAGACTATGGCAACAAGTGCCTCATCCAGTCTTCTCTTGAACACCTCCAGGGATGGTGACTCCACCACCTCCCTGGGCAGCCCATTCCAATGGCAAATCACCATGGCACTAAGTGCCTCATCCAGGCTTTCTTTGAACTTCTCCAGAGACAGTGACTCCACCACTTCCCTGGGCAGCCCTAGGGAGGTGGTAAGTTTGTAGAGTAAATTTGTAAGTCTGTAAGGTTGCAGAGTGCTGAGCATGTCTAGACTTTGCTGCAACTCTAATGCATATCTGCTAGAGTTTTAAGTCAAACTTTCCACTGATTTCAGCAGGGAGCTGTGCAGCAAAATTTCTCCATAAGGCCTCCTGGTTTCTACTGGTATCTGAAGGAGGAAGAAAGGATGTTGTGAAATACCTCAGGTCTTACAGCAAATCACTAAATGCTGAAGTAAGAATATTTCTAAAGTGTAATTGTCACAATGGATAAATCAGAAGTATATAATTTATCCTGGAGAAGAGGAGGCTCAGGGCAGAGCTCATTGCTGTCTACAACTGCCTGAAGGGAGGCTGTAGCCAGGTGGGGTTGGGCTCTTCTCCCAGACAACCACCAATAGAACAAGGGGACACAGTCTCAAGTTGTGGCAGGGGAGGTCTAGGCTGGATTTTAGGAGGAAGCTCCTGCCAGAGAGAGTGATTGGCATTGGAATGGGCTGCCCAGGGAGGTGGTGGAGTCACTGCCCCTGGAGGTGTTGAAGCAAAGCCTGGCTGGGGCACTTAGTGCCATGGTCTGGTTGATTGGCCAGGGCTGGGTGCGAGGTTGGACTGGATGAGCTTGGAGGTCTCTTCCAACATGGTTGATTCTATGACTATGATTCTAAAGGTTGGACTGGATGAGCTTGGAGGTCTCTCCCAACCTGGTTGATTCTATGACTCTATGACTCTAAATTTGTCTGATTATTCTGTACTTCAGAGTATCACTTTAAAGAGGCATTCTTCTGTTAAAAATATTTTTTCCTCAGTTTGGTAAAAACCTTCTGTCTTAAACCATTTCTTTTTTACTTGCAGACCTGCTCATCCCCAATTGCTGGCAGACCAACAACAAGGAAGCAGCTCACATGAAAATTCTCTAAGGATCCTTTTACATAAAAGCCAGCAAGGTATATATAGGATAAGAGTCCTTTTGGCTGTAGGTCTAGCAAAAAATAGCAGGTGCTTCAAAGAGGTAAAATTCAGCCTTATTGTAAATCGTTCTTGCTGATAGTGCTTCTATTGACGTTTGCATTATGCTATCAGGTCACTGTGCAATAGGACACTCCTTGCCCATTTGCAAATCCCTGATGGACTTTGCCACTCTTCTCCATTTAAACAGAACCATACAATCATTTTTTTTGGTCACAAGAGACATATCTGACCATTAACTCATCACTGCCAGTTCATGGTCAAACCATGGCTCTCAGCACCACCTCTAGACCTCTTTTAAGTAACTTCAGGGATGGCGAGTTCCCTGGGGAACCTGTTCCAGTGCTTGATGACTCTTTCTGTGAAGACATTTGTCCTATTCTCCAACTTAAACCTCCCCTCACATAAATTGAGGCCATTTATTCTTGCCCTATCTCTTGTTACTTAGAATCACAGAATCATAGAATCAAACAGGTTGGAAGAGACCTCCAAGATCATCCAGTCCAACCTAGCACCCAGCCCTGGCCAATCAACCAGACCATGGCACTAAGTGCCTCATCCAGGCTTTGCTTGAACACCTCCAGGCATGGCAACTCCACCACCTCCCTGGGCAGCCCATTCCAATGCCAATCACTCTCTCTGACAACAACTTCCTCCTAACATCCAGCCTAGACCTCCTCTGGCACAGATTGAGACTGTGTCCCCTTCTTCTGCTGTTGCTTGCCTGGCAGAAGAGACCAACCTCACCTGGCTACAGCATCTCTTTAGGTAGTTGTAGACAGCGATGCTGACCCTCACCTTGCTACTATCTCTTTTCAGGTAGTTGTAGTGAGTGAGAAGGTCTCCCATGACTCTCTTTTTCTCCAGGCTAGCAAGCCCAGTTCTCTCAGCTGCTCCTCTTCAGATTTGTGGTCTAGACCCTTCACCAGCTTCACTGTTCTGCTACAGAGATCTTTCTTTTTGAAATCCTAGCAGGAGGAATTCCTCAGGATATCTACCTTGCCTACCACTCTACATGCAGACAGCAATATTCAAACCAGTTCTGCATTCCTTTCTGGATGAAGTCCTGTAAGACTGCATAAGTGTTTAGTTTTCTGCTCCACTCCCTGGGTGAGTATGGAGGATGCAGGAAGAGTTCACATTGTTTCCCAAGCTGACAAACCAAGGAAATCAGATTCAGACACCCTGAACTATGTGCCCTGGAGGTGTTCAAGAAAAGCCTGGATGAGGAACTTAGTGCCATGGTATAGTTGATTGGATAGGGCTGGGTGCTAGGTTGGACTGGATGAGCTTGGAGCTCTCTTCCAACCTGGTTGATTATATGAATCTATGACTCCAGGAGAAACTTTTGCCTCTTAGTACCTGACTCAGATCATAAAGTTGTTTGGACAGGGCTGGGTGCTAGGTTGGACTGGATGATCCTGGAGGTCTCTTTCAACCTGGTTTATTCTATGACTATGATTCTAAAGGTTGGAGTGGATGATCTTGGAGGTCTCTTACAATCTGGTTCATTCTATGATTCTATGATTGGCTAGGGCTGGGTGCTAGGTTGGACTGGATGATCTTGGAGGTCTCTTCCAACCTGGTTGATTTTATGATTCTATGATTCTATGATATTAGGACCCAGGATATTAGGAAGTACTGAATAAATGAGCTATTCTTACTTAAAAATGAAGCTTGCTCATATGAAGCTTGACAAAGCCCTGTCAATAACCTCCTATAATAACTACCTCCTTCTAGGGGAATATGATGATCACAGGAAGATGGTGGTAAATAATTGCCTGGTTTCATTTCCCACCGCAAGGCCGTTACTCACCCACATTTACAAGGTGCCACTTACTGAAGTGTGCATGTTTATAGGCTCTCTGGAAAAGTCTGATAAGGGCAGTGATTGGTGGTGGGCTACCCTCCAAACAGCTGCTGCTCAAACGTCCTTTCCCCACCAATGCTGCCTTTCAGGAGGTCGCTTTCTGCGCTCCCCTTCAGTGCATTGGAAGCGAGGAATGCAAAGTCAAGCTCTTGTGCCCTGCCCTTTGCTTCATTATTTACTTTACACTCTTCTACCTGACTGCATCAGAAAAGCCTCTTGTTAAGACCTTTCTCTCCCTGCCTGCTTTTAGCAGGAGCCTGCTGTGTGGCAGTGTTACTCTAATTTAAGCTGGTGGGAGGGCAGACTGGATGGTTCCACCAGGTGCTGGGTTGGTGAGGTCTCCTCACTACCACCTTCTGAAAAGCTTCATTCTTTTTTTTCCTCCTTTTTTTTCCCCCTGTCTTTGGTGTGGTGATTCTTTAATTTCAGTCCAGGCTTAATGAAAGCATTTTTTAGCCAGTCCCAGAGTTTCTTTTCTGTTTGGAGGGTTCAACAGTAGCTTCAATGGCAGATGGATATCCAGCTTAGCAAAATGGTTGCATAAAGGAGGTTAAGAAAAGGCTCTGTGCTGCTTTCAAAACTTCACCATAAAACTTCAACTTCTGCCAGTGCCACAGGATTTTTTTTTTCCAGAGGAAGAAATACTTCCTGATGGCTAATGCAAAGAATAAGAAGTAGTTAGCAGAATTTAATTCATTCTAACTTCAGCATGAGGGTCTACTGAAAGTTAACAGCAGAATGGCTACTGTTGGTTTGCTGATGGCTAATATAAAGATCAAGAAGCAGTTATCAGAGAGCAACTAATTCTAATTGAGGGCCTGATGAAAGTGAACAGAAGAAAACTGAAGGAGTTGGGGCTGTGCAGTCTGAAGAAGAGGAGGCTCCCAGGTGACCTTCTTGTGGCCTTCCAGCATCTGAAGGGGGCCTACAAAAAAGCTGGAGAGGGACTTCTTAGGCTCTCAGGAAATGACAGGACTAAGGGGAATGGAGCAAAGCTGGAGGTGGGGAGACTGAGACTGGAGGTGAGGAGGAAGTTGTTGAGCATGAGAGTGGTGAGAGGCTGGACTGGGTTGCCCAGGGAGGTGGTTGAGGCCCCATCCCTGGAGGTGTTTAAGGCCAGACTGGCTGAGGCTGTGTGCAGCCTGCTCTAGGGTAAGGTGTCCCTGGGCATGGCAGGGGCGTTGGAACTGGCTGATCCTTGTGGTCCCTTCCAACCATGACTCATTCTATGATTCTATGATTCTAACTTCAGCATGAGGGTCTACTGAAAGTGAACAGCAGAATGGCTGTTGGCTTGCTGGAGGATAATACAAAGAACAAGAAGCAGTTATCAGCAATCAACTCAATGTAACTGAGGGTCTGCTGAAAGTGAACAGCAGAAAACGAATCCCAAACTCATGGCAGTGCTGCTACAGTTTGGCAAGCTGGGCTGAGAGATGGTTGTTGGCTTGCTGGTGGATAAAACAAAGACAAGAAGTAGTTATCAGAAATTAACTCATTATAACTGAAGGTCTACTGAAAGTGAGCAGCAGAAAACGAGTCCAAAACTTATGGCAGTGCTGCCAAAGTTTGGCAAGCTGGGCTGAGAGATGTCTGTTGGCTTGTTGGTGGCTAAAACAAAGAACAAGACGTAGTTATCAGAAATCAACTCATTATAACTCAGGGTCTGCTGAAAGTGAACAGGAGAAAATGAGCCCCTAACTTATGGCAGTGCTGCCAAAGTTTGGCAAGCTGGGCTGAGAGATGGCTGTTGGCTTGTGGATGGCTAATACAAAGAAGTTATCAGAAATTAACTCATTATAACTGAAGGTCTACTGAAAGTGAGCAGCAGAAAACGAGTCCAAAACTTATGGCAGTGCTGCCAAAGTTTGGCAAGCTGGGCTGAGAGATGGCTGTTGGCTTGCTGGTGGCTAATACAAGGAACAAGAAGCAGTTATCAGAAAACAACTCATTATAACTGAGGGTCTGCTGAAAGCAAACAGCAGAAAACAAGCCCAAAACTTACATCAGTGCAGACAATGTTTGGCAAGCTGGGCTGAGAGATGAAACAAAAGCCACGCCGGTATTATGCTCTGCTGATAACGTCCTTCCATCAGTTGTGTGGCCCTGGAACAACCTCATCAGACGGTCGTTTGTCACAAAACAAATCCAGAGCAATCTACCATATGTAATTTACAGCCCTGGCCTGACAACATGCTGCTAGTTATCCCCAGCAGACACAACTGTTTACATTTTGTACGCATAATTGAGTCTGGTTCAGTAACATTTTTCATTGGTGTGTCTTGCCAAAATTATTAAGCTATTAGTAGAGGCTGAATCGGTGCCAAGCCAAATATTTGCCAATAAAAATGGCCTTATCTGTATAAATGCCAAAAAGGTTTGTGAGTTTGTTGTTTTTTTTTTTCTTAGGGGGGGTGTGAGTGAATTTTTTAAGGCTCTGCTCCATCTAGATGTATGTAGATGTAAAGGTTTAGTGAAGCTAAAGACATTAGTGTAGCATATAAGATCAAGGTAACCCAGAGTTGGGCTGTGACCCATGTGATCGTGTCTTGTTCTGCACTTTGGCCACAGTAACACCAAGCAGTGCTACAGGCTGGGGACAGAGTGGCAGACAGCAGCCAGGTAGAAAGGGAGCTGGGGGTGCAGGTAGAGAGTAGCTGAAGCTAAGGCAGCAGTGTGCCCAGGTGGGCAGGAGAGCCAATGGCATCCTGGGCTGGCTCAGGAGCAGTGTGGGCAGCAGGACAAGGGAGGTTCTTCTGCCCCTGTGCTCAGCACTGCTCAGGCCACAGCTTGAGTGCTGTGTCCAGTTCTGGGCTCCTCAATTCAAGACAAATGTTGAGATGCTGGAATGTGTCCAGAGAAGGGCAACAAAAAGGGTGAGAGGCCTGGAGCAGAGCCCTGTGAGGAGAGGCTGAGGGAGCTGGGGGTGTGCAGCTTGCAGAAGAGGAGGCTCAGGGCAGAGCTCATTGCTGTCTGCAGCTCCCTGAAGTGAGGCTGTAGCCAGGTGGGGTTGCTCTCTTCTGCCAGGTAACCAACAGCAGAACAAGGGGACAAAGTCTGAAGCTGTGACAGGGGAGGTCTAGGCTGGATGTTAGGAGGAAGTCGTTGGCAGAGAGAGTGATTGGCATTGGAATGGGCTGCCCAGGGAGGTGGTGGAGTCGCTGTCCCTGGAGGTGGTCAAGCAAAGCCTGGCTCAGGCACTTAGTGCCATGGTCTGGTTGATTGGGCAGGGCTGGGTGCAAGGTTGGACTGGATGATCTTGGAGGTCTCTCTGGTTGATTCTATGATTCTATGATTGTCTGCCACATTTTCTGCTGTCACTGCAGAAGAGACATATGGTGTCCACTAGTAAAGCCCATGGAGGAATCTTCTTCCTAAATGTCTTCCTAGCAAGGTATGGAGGACTAGCCAGTGTATCTATACTGACTTGTGGGAGAGAGGGACACTCTGGTCATCCTCTAACACTGAATGCTTGACCCACTCTTTAAACATGAATCACTGAATGACAGAGTATCAGGGGATGGAAGGGACCTCAAAAGATTACCCAGTTCCCCCTTCCCTTGCTAGAGCAGGATCACCCATACCAGATCACACAGGAATGTGTTCAGGTGAATTTTGAATATCTCCAGAGGGGGAAGATTCCACAATGCTCCTGGGCAGCCTGTTCCAGTGCTCTGTCATCCTCACAGGGTGAAAATTCCACCTCATGTTTACATGAATCTGGGTCGAGGCAATCCCAAGCACAAATGCAGGCTGGGCAGTGAGTGGCTGGAGATCAGCCCTGAGGAGAGGGACTTTGGGGTGCTGGTGGAGGAGAAGCTCAACAGGAGCCAGCAGTGTGCACTTGCAGCCCAGAAAGCCAAGCAGAGCCTGGGCTGCAGCAGCAGAATTGTGGTCAGCAGGAGGAGGGAGGTGATTCTCCCCCTCTATTCTGCTCTGCTGAGATCCCACCTGGAGTACTGCATCCAGTTCTCCATCTGAGCATTAGGAAAAAAACTTCTTTCCTTATCCTTCTTTTCCTTTTCCTTTCCTCACTGCTCCCTGGGATAGGATAAGGAGCAATGGGTGTAAGTTGCAGCAAAAGAGGTTCAACCTCGACACAAGGGGGAACTTCTTTACTGGAAGGCTCACAGAGCACTGGAACAGGCTCCCCAAAGAGGTTGTGGAGTCTCCTTCTCTGGAGACTTGCAAGGCCTATCTGGATGTGCTTCTCTGATCTGTGTTAGTATTGTCCTGCTCTGGCAGGAGGGTTGGACTCGATGATCTCCTTGGGTCCTTTCCAACCCCTAACATCCTGCGAGCTCATGATGGTGACAGAAATCTGGAAGAGGCTGCCCAGAGAGGCTGTGGAGTTTTATTCCTGTGCAACCTGATTTAAGAAACTCTGTTTCAGCCTAGGTGATCCCCAGTACTCCCTTCCAACCCCTGCCATTCAGTGATTCATAGAATCATCATAGAATCATAGAATCAGTCAGGGTCGGAAGGGACCACAAGGATCAGCCAGTTCCAACCTCCCTGCCATGCCCAGGGACACCCTACCCTTGAGCAGGCTGCCCACAGCCTCAGCCAGCCTGGCCTTAAACACCTCCAGCCATGGGGCCTCAACCACCTCCCTGGGCAACCCAGTCCAGCCTCTCACCACTCTCATGCTCAACAACTTCCTCCTCGCCTCCAGCCTCACTCTCCCCACCTCCAGCTTTGCTCCATTCCCCCAGTCCTGGCACTCCCTGATAGCCTAAAAAGTCCCTCTCCAGCTTTTTTGTAGTCTCCTTTCAGAACCTGGAAGGCCACAAGAAGGTCACATCAGAGCCTCCTCTTCTCCAGACTGCACAGCCCCAACTCTTTCAGTCTGTCCTCACAGCAGAGCTGATCCAGCCCTCTGAGCATCCTCCTGGCCCTATTGTGTGGTAACACATCCATGGGAAGCAAAGAAGGACTCATAAACTGAAGTAGTAGTCATTGTGGCTTAAATTTATGGGGAACAAGGCTGATTATTAGCTTTGAGTCTCCTGTGAGGTTAAGGAGCAAGGCTAAGATAAAGAAGAAAGGCACAACCTTTATTCTTCAATGTAATTGGACATCAAAGATGGACACTTGTGTTTATTTTGGTTAGAGGATATATAATCAACATAAGAAAGGTAGACTGCAGAGCCTGCAAATCTCTGTGACACCATGATAACATCAGTCCTCAGCTCAAACAATGAAAAGGGTGCAAATTTTCCACCCCCCATTAAAATGTCTGCAGTGTAGCTATCTACATGTGTTTTACAGGTGCAATTCATCTTATCCTAATGTACACACATAAAATATGCCAGATAAAGAGCTCCACAGAACTCTCTTTCCCTTCATTGTCCACAGATGAAGTCCAGAGTGACTGGCTGAAATGTTGATGTTTGCACTGCAGAGAGATAAAGGAAAAGAAGGCAAGGCAAATGCTACCTCTCTGCCAAGGAAATCTGTTGAATGTCTCAGTTCTCAAAGCTCTGCTGACTCTCTTAAACCCTCAACAAACCAATGGGAGTTATTAAACCTTTGGAAAGATCAACGTGGTAGTGGTTTATTATTTTGATTACCTTTGATACCTTTATTTAACATCTCAAGATCACAGAATCATAGAATCAACCAGGTTGGAAGAAGCCTCCAAGATCATCCAGTCCAACCTAGCACATATTTCCCTGGAATGAATGTATAAATGTATGAAATGTAAGACTGCAGGACTCAAGTTTAATTCCTCCATGTATTTTAAAGAGCACACAGAGGAATGCACAGGTTTTCATATCATCACATTCGGGTCTTTTTACTGCTCCTTGTTTGCTTTTAGTCTCCTTTTTAAGGATAATCTGCTTCAAGTTGTGCCAATTCTCCACTTTTTGGATGGCATCTCCTTAAGGTCATCAGGCATGAAAGGACAAGAAGTCAGCTTTGATCTCACCATCTCTATATTTTAAAGTAGGGCCTTTATCATAATGGTCTCAAGTTGTGTGTCCTGCTATGATTAATGCATCCATTAGTGGTCGCTTACTTATGGTATTTTCAATCAATCAACGTGAAACACTCATCAAGAAGCCTTGAGGTTAATTTTAAATGATTTTTCCATATGTTAACCAAGAGACAGCATTCCTACAGTGCTGGCTGTGCAGCTGCACAGTGTGAGGTGGTGGGTTTTGTTTTGAGGAATCACAGAATCATAGAATCAACCAGGTTAGAAGAGATCTTCAAACTCCTCCAGTCCAACCTAGCACCCAGCCCTGTCCAATCAGCTAGAGCACAGAATCATAGAATCACAGAAACAAGCAGGTTGGAAGAGATCTTGAAACTCCTCCAGTCGAACCTATCACACAGTCCTAGCCAATCAGATAGAGCACAGAATGACTGAATCATAGAATCAAGCAGATTGGAAGAGACCTCCAAGCTCATCCAGTCCAACCTAGCACCCAGCCCTGTCCAATCAGCTAGAGCATAGAATCATAAAATCACAGAATCAAGCAGGTTGGAAGAGACCTCCAAGATCAGCCAGCCCAACCTAGCACCCAGCCCTGGCCAATCAACCAGACCATGGCACTAAGTGCCTCATCCAGCCTCTTTTTAAACACCTCCAGGGACGGTGACTCCACCATCTCCCTGGGCAGCCCATGCCAATGCCAAAACCACTCATATATGCTGGGAGACTCAGTGTTGCAGCTAATACTCTGCACTGGGTGATGTTACCTATGAACAATTGCCAGCTTGACAAATTAGACTCTGATAGATACCTTGAATATTTTCTTTTCCTCCAAGCAGGATTTCAAACTTGAGCTGGTTATCAATTTATCCATAATACATATCCTGGCAGTAATCAGTCTCCATCTAAAGACTTATAGAATCAACCAGGTTGGAAGAGACCTCCAAGTTCAGCCAGTCCAACCTAGCACCCAGCCCGATCCAGTCAACCAGACCATGGCATTAAGTGCCTCATCCAGGCTTTGCTTCAACACCACCAGGCACAGCGACTCCACCACCTCCCTGGGCAGCCCATTCCAATGCCAATCACTCTCTCTGACAACAACTTCCTCCTGTCATTCAGCCTAGACCTCCTCCAGTACAACTTGAGACTGTGTCCCCTTCTTCTGTTGCTGGTTGCCTGGCAGAAGAGACCAACCCCAACTGGCTCCAGCCTCCCTGCAGGTAGTTGTGGGCAGCAATGAGGTCTGCCCTGAGCCTCCTCTTCTGCAAGCTAAACAACCCCAGCCCCTCAGCTTCTTTGAGTTGGTGATCTTGAGTCTTTTCCAACCTAAATGGTTCTATTATTCTATGATGTCAAGGAAACGTTCACACCTGCATGGCCTTTGGGCAACAGAGGGTTCAGTTTCATCTCACCTAACCTGGCTGATATAGTTAGGTAAGAAGATAGTTTGTCCTGGATTCTCCTCCATTAATCGGTGCAGACAGAATGGAAGCTCCTGAGGGTGGTTTCCTCATTAAGAGCTAGGAATCAACTCTGGAGGTGTCTATATCTGGAGGAAGCCCAGGGGACTTAGGAAATGGGATTCATCTCATGAGACAGCTGCCCCTTGCTAGTTGTCTAGACTCCCCTGATGTATAGAAAATAGAAGGGAAGTTACATTTCTGTGCTCAATTTAGCAGCCCTGTTTTATATATTCACTAAAGGTGAAAGGAAATGGCCAGTTAAAATGCCTCTTTCAAGCTGGTATTTGTAAGACACTTAAGGATTTTTAGGGGTGATTAATATTGCCTCAAATAGGATTAAGCAGGGTGACTGCAGGATGCAACCTTTCTATTCTATTTCTATCAGGCTGAGTGGATGGGCAGAGACCAGTGGGATGGGACTGAACAAGGCCAAGTGCAGGGTTATGCACTTTGGCCACAAAAACCCCAAGAAGCACTACAGGCTGGGGACAGAGTGGCTGAGAGCAGCCAGGCAGAGAGGGAGCTGGGGGTGCTGGGAGAGAGTAACTAAGGATGAGCCAGCAGTGTGCCCAAGTGGGCAGAAGAGCCAATGGCATCCTGGCCTGGCTCAGGAACAGTGTGGCCAGTAGGACAAGGGAAGTTCTTCTGCCCCTGTGCTCAGCACTGCTCAGGCCACACCTTGGGTGTTGTGTCCAGTTCTGGGCTCCTCAATTCAAGAGATGCTGGAAGCGCTGGAAGGTGTCCTGTGGAGGGCAAGGAAGCTGGTGAGGAGCCTGGAGAGGCTGAGGGAGTTGGGGTGTGCAGCCTGCAGAAGAGGAGGCTCAGGGCAGAGCTCATTGCTGTCTACAACTACCTGAAGGGAGGCTGTAGCCAGGTGGGGTTGGTCTCTTCTGCCAGGCAAGCAGCAATAGAAGAAGGGGACACAGTCTCAAGTTATGCCAGGGCAGGTCTAGGCTGGATGTTAGGAGGGAGTTGTTGTCAGAGAGAGTGATTGGCATTGGAATGGGCTGCCCAGGGAGGTGGTGGAGTCGCTGTCCCTGGGGGTGTTGAAGCAAAGCCTGGATGAGGCACTTAGTGCCATGGTCTGGTTGATTCTATTCTATTCATTGCTGTAATGTGAAAGTGGAATTGTATTGTTTCTTCTAATCAGAAAAGGGTTATTAAAATCCAATGAAAAAAATTACAATAAATGTTCCACTGAAAATCAAGAAACAGTTTTATTGTAAGAGACTGCTCTGGCATTGCTGTTCCATGCATTATATTCCTGCTCCTGAATACATCCCTCTCCTTATTGCTCAGTACCCCTGGGCTAAGCAGCTGCTGTGAGAAAGAAGACACCACCCTCCACTCAAGGCATGGCAATCCCTTATCTCTGCCACATTTCAACCCCAGCAACTGCTGACCATGAAGGGAGGAACACTCAGAAAGGAATTGGTTGGTATTTTTTGTTTGTTTTCTTTTGTTATATGTTGGTTTTTTTTTTTAACATCAGCAGAGAATAAAGCCCTCCACCTGCTATTGTGCAGCTGAGTTTCTAATCTCTGGTGCCAGCACAGCTGCTAGGAGCCAATTCTTAAGCAAGAGAAAGCAAGGTCAGACACGCACAGGGAGAGGACGGCTGTGCTGATGTGATGGTCACACACACACACACGTCTCAACAGCACCAGTAGAGATACCCCCAGTTGTTAACTGTTCTGCAAAATTTGTTACATCACCTATGGTATGCTAGCTTGAGCCTGGCTAGAATATTTTGGTGAGAAGAATTAGATGGGGAAAAGCCTGGATGAGGCACTTAGTGCCATGGTCTAGTTGAGTGGATAGGGTTGTGTGATAGGTTGGACTGGATGAGCTTGGAGGTCTCTTTCAACCTGGTTGATTCTATGATTCTATGACGATGAGATTCTAGGCTGTGAAAAGCAAACAGTGGGGATGTCTGCTGCACTGTGCTAGTTTGAGCCTAGCTGGGATATTTCAGTGAGAGGAACAAGATGTTAGGCTGTGAAAAGCAAACAGTGGTGATGTCTGCTGCACTGTGCTAGTTTGAGCCTAGCTGGGATGTTCTGGTGAGAAGAATTAGATGCTAGGCTGTGAAAAGGAAACAATGGTGATATCTGCTTCACTCACAGGCTTGCTGAGATGTGTAAGAACAAGAACACAAACATAGGCAACAGTTGCTCTTGGGCTCTGGCTGCATGCACTTCTCTCTCTCTAACCTGCTATCTGGGTAACTAATCCTTCTGCTTCCTAATCTCCCCTGGCCGATTCTCCCAACTCACCTTGAACGTAAGGCAAAGTCTGGGGTAAGGTAGAAGGGTGGGGAGAAGGTGGAAGGATGGTTGAGAGCCCCTCCTGGGGCCTCTGGTTTCTGGGAGGGCTGTTGTGTTTCTCTGTTACCTTTTAACTTGTATTTTCTGTCTGTAGCTGTAGAGATTGTAACTATCTGCTTACATATTGTGCTAAGCTGTAAGTATAAAGCTTCATTCAATTTCCAGCTCAGCTGAGGCTGACCTGGGTGATTTTCTTAAGTGTGTGGGGGAGCAGGTAGCACCCAAACCACCACCCATGGGCAGCATCTCTGGACTGTGTTCAGTCTGCTGGTAGATAAAGCGAAGTCAAAATGATTTCACTTGATTTTTTTCTGTGGGAAATACATGGCACAGGGATCTTTATTTTTTTAATGATCAGCCATTAGGAAGAAGGTGGCAACAAATCCTCAGGGATAACTCCACGTGTCAGTGTTGGCTCCAGCTCTTGGTGGGACTGATAAAGGGAGCAGAAAATGATCCTGCCCTGCAGGCTCTGCAACCAGTGATAATCTGATAATGAGTGCTGCCTACTAGGTGTTTTTTCCACGTGGTTTCTTTGATTTAGACTCCAGGCCTTAAATACCAATTTGTTGACATTATCAGCAAAACAGTTTCCAAAGCCTTTTGGAGACCTAGCAAGCAAATGCTTCCAGAGACCTCTTGCAGTTCTTATTTTTCTCTCCAGAGCTCATTTGTCTGCATCACATTCAGGTGACAAACCTGAGAAAAGTCACCTTCAGCTTATGTGCCATGCCAGGCATTAAATGGACTCAGAAGGTGCTGCACATCTACTGCCTTTTGATGATTACCAGGGGCCTCTGCTCTCCTGACAATTAAGCCTGAAATATTGTGACAGTCACCACGGTGGATTGAGGAAGGGATGGTGGGAGCTGAAAGTTGGAGTATCAAATCTGCAGGTAAAGAGGCAGCACTGTAGGGTTGTCAGTGGTGTGCTAGTTTGAGCCTAGCTGGGATATTCTGGTGAGAAGAATTAGATTCTAGGCTGTGAAAAGGAAACAATGGTGTGCTAGTTTGAGCCTAGCTGGGATATTTCAGTCAGAGGAACTAGATTCTAGGCTGTGAAAAGCAAACAGTGGTGATGTCTGCTGCACTGTGCTAATTTGAGCCTAGCTGGGATATTCTGGTGGGAGGAACTAGATTCTAGACTGTGAAAAGGAAGCAGTGGTGATGTCTGCTGCACTGTGCTAGTTTGAGCCTAGCTGGGATATTTCAGTGAGAGGAATTAGATTCTAGACTGTGAAAAGCAAACAGTGGGGATGTTTGCTGCACTCATAGGCTTGCTGAGATGCATAAAAACAAGAACATAAACACAGATAAGGGAGCAGCTCTTGGGCTTTGGGCTCCATGCACTTTTCTCTCTAACTTGCTGCCTAACTAACCTCTCTGCTTCCTAACCCCCCTGGCTGATGCTCCCAACTCACCTTGAACGTAAGGCAAAGTCTGGGGTAAGGTAGAGGGGTGTAAAGAAGGTTGGGAGCCCCTCTTGATCTAGGGTAGGGTGTCCCTGCCCACGGTAGGGGTGGTTGGAACTGGATGATCCTTGTGGTCCCTTCCAACCCTGACTGATTCTATGATTCTAGATCAAGCACTCATCCAGACCACTTTTTAATATTTCCAAGGATGGAGTTTCCTACACTGCTAAGGTTTGATTAAATTATTTGTTAAAAACATTTTCCTATTCTCTAATCAAATTTTCCTGTTGGGATACAGACCAGAATGAACCTTGGAAAGCTTCAATTTGTTTCCTTAAAAGGCCTCCTCTATGACACTGTGAGAATATGAAACTCTTAGACCACATTCCTCAGCTGCCCAGAAGAATCATAGAATCAGCCAGGTTGGAAGAGACCTCCAAGCTCATCCAGTCCAACCTAGCACCCAGCCCTGGCCAAGCAACCAGACCATGGCACTAAGTGCCTCAGCCAGTTTTCTCTTGAACACCTCCAGGGACGGTGACTCCACCACCTCCCTGGGCAGCCCATTCCAATGCCAATCACTCTCTCTGCCAACAACTTCCTCCTAACATCCAGCCTAGACCTCCCCTGGCACAGCTTGAGGTTGTCTCCCCTTCTTCTGTTGCTGCTTGCCTGGCAGCAGAGACCAACCCCAACTGGCTACAGCCTCCCTTCAGGCAGCTGCAGACAGCAATGAGCTCTGCCCTGAGCCTCCTCTTCTGCAGGCTGCACACCCCCAGCTCCCTCAGCCTCTCCTCATAAGGTAACATTCCCTAACAGGCAAAATTTTCTGTCCCTTTCATCTACATAGAACAAAAGGCAAGGTTGGGAAGTCCAGCATTTAGTGAAAAGGGTCTCTGCTATGACTCACAAGACCAGATAATTCCATTCTAACACTGCTAAGTGATCATCATGGTAGGAAATATATGATAAAATTTATGACAGAAGCATCTTTAGATGGTTCTAAGACATTTGGCTAGTGTAAACCTTCAGAAATTTAAAAGTCCATCCCAAATCCATGAGGAGAAAATTCAGTTTTGAGAGGAGGTTTTGTGTGTGTATATACATATATATATATTTTAAAGCCTGGTTTCTACATCATACAAAAGCCCTTCGGATATCGCTTGTGTCTCCACACTGACATGACTTGAGAATGCCACACACAGAGCACTCCAGCACCATTCACTGGTGTGCAATGTTGATTTGTCATGCTGCAAATTTGATTGAAAACAGGAGTTTATCAGTAAAATGCTGAAATAGCCTTGAATATGGGGAAGTGAATTAGTGTAATTGCTGATGGCTTCTTTTTATTATCAAGGAGCCTTGATTATAGCTTCATAGACTTAAATTATAGCAAATCTGGGACACGATCAATTTAGTATCTAAGCAAATATTTATATGAAGCTGGAGATTGGCATATATTGATCTTTTTACAAGGAGCATAATCCTGTCTGCAAAATACATTGGCATTGAACAGTGCTGCTGCCACTAAGTGCTTCCTCAACAGCAAGGAATTGTGAAAGAAGCTATAACTTGAGAAGTTAGAGGGTTCACCCCAATCACATGGAGCTGTGAACCCAAGTCAGTAGCTAAGGACCACCATTTTGAGCCAGCAGTGTGCCCAGGTGGGCAGGAGAGCCAATGGTATCCTGGCCTGGCTCAGGAAGAGTGTGGCTCAGGAAGAGTAGGACAAGAGAGGTTCTTCTGACCCTGTGCTCAGCACTGCTCAGGCCACACCTTGAGTCCTGTGTCTAGTTCTGGCATCCTCAATTTTTTTTTCCTTTAGAGTATTTCACTGCTCTGTTTTCAACTATTTGACCTCCAACAGCAAATCTCCTACCCGATTTCTTTTTCCCTGGAGAGATTACGTTTTCAACATGACTGTGGCCAGTCCTGGGCTCCTCAACTCAAGAGAAATGTTGAGATACTGGAACATGTCCAGAGAAGTGCACCTTCACCTCCCCACCAAGCACCTTATGTTTAGCAATCCTTGGAGGAATCAGTTTTAAGAAACAGTCTGGTCAGTAGGACAGGGGAGGTTCTTCTGCCCCTGTGCTCAGCACTGCTCAGACCACAGCTTGAGTGCTGCGTCCAGTTGTGGGCTCCTCAATTCAAGAGAGATGTTGAAGTGCTGGAAGGTGTCCAGAGAAGGGTGACAAAGCTGGTGAGGGGCCTGGAACACAAACCCTGTGAGGAGAGGCTTAGGGAGCTGGGAGTGTGCAGCCTACAGAAGAGGAGGCTCAGGGCAGAGCTCATTGCTGTCTACAACTACCTGAAGGGAGGCTGTAGCCAGGCGGGGTTGGTCTCTTCTCCCAGGCAAGCAGCAACAGAAGGGGACACAGTCTCAAGTTGTGCCAGTGGAGGTCTAGGCTGGATGTTAGGAGGAAGTTGTTGTCAGAGAGAGTGATTGGCATTGGAATGGGCTGCCCAGGGAGGTGGTGGAGTCGCCGTGCCTGGTGGTGTTCAAGCAAAGCCTGGATGGAAGTCAGCTAGAAAACCAGAACACATATTTGAAGGGAACACTGCACTTCAGCTCACCAAAGCTGGGACCTCTTCTGTCTCCTTTATTTTCTTTATGATCCTTACATGGATTTCCCTAAGGTAGCTGCTCTCAGACTAACAGAGCTTAGACTCATAGAATCATAGAATCAACCAGGTTAGAAGAGACCTCCAAGAACATCCAGTCCAACCTAGCACCAGCTTCTCCTCCCTGTGTTGATCTGTTAGACGAGGATGCTAATAGCAAAAGGGAGATAATTGTACTTTAATTGAGCTCTGCTTGTTCAAAGAAGGAGGGGGCAAGGGATGCCTTTTGGTTCCCATGGCCTTCTAGATAAGTTTTCACATAATGCCAATTAAGAGCAAAAGAAAGAGTATGCAAAACAAAGGACAACTGCTGCTCTCCGGGAGCCCTTCTTTTGTGACTAAACCAATGGAGCCTTCAACCAAGGGGGCGCTTTTTGGCTGCTGTGCTTTGTCTTGATTTGCTTTAATTGCATTTTGCATAAGACCTGCAGCCCAGAGGATTGAGCTTGGAAAAGCAGAAGATAAAAGTGATCATAGAATCACAGAATCAACCAGGTTGGAAGAGACCTGTTACAGAGGGTGTCTTCCAATCCTTTATGTCTGTGTGTGTGTAAAAGCAGAAAGGAAAGACACATAATTTTTTCATCTACAAGTTATTCTTCCTTAGGTTTTATTTCAAAGGGAACTGTTGTATACAGGGAGAGGTCAAGGGATGTTTTTTCTCTTCTCCTTATCTGCATTTCCCCCCCCCCTTTCCCCTTGTTTGTTAGTTTAGAGGGTAATTATTCACCGGGGGCTTTTCAACTGTCAGAACGCAACAAAAGGTAATCCGACCCCTTCTATTCCCTACCCCCACACAAGCCTTTCCCCACAACAAAAGCAGCCTGTGTTGGGGAGGGTCATAATTTCTCGAGGTTCCTTCTACATCCCACAAGTTAGAAATGCTCTTCTGCTTTATGTCAAAACCTCTCATATATGCTGGGAGACTCAGAATGTTGCAGCTGATGCTCTGCCCTGAGTGCTGTTCTCTGTGAGCAATTGCCAGCTTGACAAATTAGACTCTGATAGATACCTTGAATATTTTCTTTTCCTCCAAGCAGGATTTCAAACTTGCTGCATGAGCTGATTATCAATTTATCTACAATACATACCCTGGCAGCAATCAATCTCCATCTAAACAATCACAGAATCCTAGAATCAACCAGGTTGAAAGAGACCTCCAAGTTCTTCACAGAGAGAGTGATTGGCATTGGAATGGGCTGCCCAGGGAGGTGATGGAGTCGCTGTCCCTAGAGGTGTTGAAGCAAAGCCTGGATGAGGCACTTAGTGCCATGGTCTGGTTGATTGGGCAGGGCTGGGTGCTAGGTTGGGCTGGCTGAGCTTGGAGGTCTCTTCCACCCTGGTTGATTCTATTCTATTCTATCCAGTCCAATCTATCATCCATCAAAGATCACATTCTGTGCTTCTGTGCTCCACAACCTCGCTGGAGGTGTTCAAAGCCAGGTTGTATGAGGACTCGAGCAACCTATTCTAGTGTGAGATGTCCCTGCCTATGGCAGGGGGTTGCAACTGGATGATCCTTGAGGTCCCTCTAACCTAAACCTTGATTCTAAGATTCAAAATGCACTCACGGAGCTTGGATGCAAGCCTGGAAAACTAAAAGAGGTGGCCAAGGAAGAAAAGGGAAAAAAGACACAGCTGTCTTCTCAGAAAACCACGAACTCAACAGTTCCACTACAGCTCCTCTGCCGTAACTATGTGCTGCCTTTAGCTGAACAGAGTTAATTTTTCTCACAGTAGCTACTATGGGTCTATGTTTTGGGTTTGTGGTGAAGAAAACAGTGTTGATAACACAGGAATGTTTCCGGTAGTGCTTACACAGAGCCAAGTCTTTTTCTGCTCCTCATACCACCCAACTAGTAAGCAGTAACCAAAGAGATGTTCCACAGCATATGATATCATGATCTACATAGAAAACTGAAGGAAGAAGAAGGAAGGTGGGGGCCATTGAGTCCTGTGTCCAGTTATGGACTCCTCAGTTCAGGAGAGATACTGAGATACTGGAAGGTGTCCAGAGAAGGGCAACAAAGCTGGTGAGGGGCCTGGAGCACAGCCCTGTGAGGAGAGGCTGAGGAAGCTGGGGGTGTGCAGCCTGCAGAATAGGAGGCTCAGGACAGACTTCATTGCTGGCTACAACTACTTGAAGGGAGGTAGTAGCCAGGTGGGGTTGCCCAAGGAGCTGTTGCTAAGGTCAGGCTGGACGGGGATCTGACCAACCTGATCTAGTGTGATATGTCCTTGCAATGGCAGAGGGGTTGGGACTGGATGATCTTCAAGGTCTCTTCCAACCCTGACAATTCTGTGATAATGTGAATACAAAAAAAGCTGCAGCCAACACATGAGTTCCTGCAGCCTCTAAATCCACTTCATTCAACCCGTCAAGATGGCCTTAAATTGGAGATATCTCAAATAACATTGCTTTTAGGGTTGTATTTCTGGGGGTTTCACACAATCACTGAGGTATCCTTGGAGAATGAACACCCACGACTGATTCTAGCTACATGTGTGCCTGGCTATTGTAGGCTTCAAAGGTCACAGGATCACAGGATCACACAGGCTCACAGGATGTTAGGGGTTGGAAAGGACCCAAGGAGATCATCGAGTCCAACCCCCCTGCCAGAGCAGGACAATACTATCTAACACAGATCACAGAGGAACACATCCAGACAGGCCTTGAAAGGCTCCAGAGAAGGAGACTCCACAACCTCTCTGGGCAGCCTGTGCCAGTGCTCTGGGACCCGCACAGTAAAGAAGTTCCCCCTTGTGTTGAGCCGAAACTTCTTTTGGTGCAACTTACACCCATTGCTCCTTGTCCTATCCTGGGGAGCAGTGAGCAGAGCCTGTCCCCCCACTCCTGGCAGCCTTCAGATACTCATAAATATTTATCAAATCCCCTCTAAGTCTTCTCTTCTCCAGACTAAACTGCCCCAGGTGCCGCAGTCTCTCCCCACCAGGCAGTGCCCTCCAGCCCCCTCATCATCCCCTCATCAGTCTAGATGACCGGATAGAGCTGGGTGCTAGGTTGGACTGGATGATCTTGGATGTCTCTTCCAACCTGGTTGATTCTATGATTCTATGATCATCCTCGTAGCCCTCCTCTGGACCCTCTCCAGCAGGTCCCTGTCCCTCTTCAACTGGGGAGCCCAAAACTGAATACAGTATTCAAGATGAGGTCTCAGCAGGGCAGAGTAGAGGGGGAGGAGAACCTCCCTTGATCTGCTGGACACACTGCTTAATACACCCCAGGATCCCCTTGGCCTTCTTGGCCACAAGGGCACATTGCTGTGCCATGGGTAACTTGTTAGCCACCAGGACCCTCAGGTCCCTCTCCACAGGACTGCTCTCCAGCAGATCACCTCCCAGCCTGTACTGGTGCAGTTTATTATTCCTCTCCAGATGCTCTGCATACCTTCTGTATCAGTAGCCATGCCCAAGTTAGCAAAGGTTTGCACTAGCACTCATTCTGTCTCATCAGCAGCTACTAAGAATATGCCTGTGTCAGGAAGCGTCATGCATTTTATCGCCTCAGCAAGCCCTGCCACCACGAAGCAGCACATGTCCCAGTTGCATCCCTGTTTTCCCCCTGGATGTGACTGGGCCTGGAAAAAAACTGAGCAAGGAAACAAACAAGCTGCCAGTTTTTCTTTTTTTTTTTTTTTCCTTCTTTTTTTTCTTTAGGATATTCCACTGCTCCATTTTCAACTCTCACAGTCTCAAGCTGTGCCATAAAAGGTCTAGGCTGGATGCTAGGAGAAAGTTGTTGGCAGAGAGAGTGATTGGCATTGGAATGGGCTGCCCAGGGAGGTGGTGGAGTCGCCATCCCTGGAGGTGTTGAAGAAAAGCCTGGCTGGGGCACTTAGTGCCATGGTCTGGTTGAATGGATAGAGCTGGGTGCTAGGTTGGACTGGATGATCTTGGAGGTCTCTTCCAACCTGCTTGATTCTATGATTCTATGATTCTTAAGGTGAATCTTGTAGAGTAGAATTATAGGTTGGAGTTGGTGATTCTGAGTGGCTTTGCCAACCTGAATGTTTCTGTGCTTCTGTGGAAGCAGAACACAGAGGTGCTGCAGAGCTGCCCATGTGCTGCACCAACCTATTGCCGTCAAATCTGTGTTAACAGTTTAAAGATGTTCAGTTTGACTACTGAACACAGGCTGGCTAATTGAGTTAATTTCCAATGTAAATTAATGGAACATTGCCTAGTAGGATGGTTTTCAGGAAGCCATCAGCTCTTTGACCTCCAACAGCAAATCTCCTGCCTGATTGCTTTGTTTCCCCTGGAGAGTTCAGTGCTGCAGCTAAGTGATTCTCCTGACTGAACAGGTCACAATGTCTCCTAGGTTGTGATTTTGACTTTTGTCACTGCACACATGCTTCTTTTTGTTTGGTTGACCAGTGGAAGAGAGTGAAAGACAATGTCCCATCTCCAAGAACCACCTGAAATACAGGTGGCCGCTGCAGAGTCCCTCAGTAAGGATGGCAATTGCAAACAGGCAATGCAGGTATTCACAGAGTTTTTGGAGCTTGTGAGACTGAGGTAAGTGTCCTAAGTGTCCTAGGAGTAGGGTAAGTCCCCAAAGAAATGGTATGGAGTTGGTTAAAGAGGTTAGGAAAGGTTCATAAAAGGGAGAACAATGTGGAAATCATGCCACAAAATTTCCTCTCTGCCCTCCCACGATGTAACACTCAGAGAGCAGTGGAACAGGATGAGCAAATCCCTGTCCCCTAGCACAGAGAGGCAAACCTGCAGGGAAACAGCTGTGGTGGAAAGGATTGAAATGAATGTCAAGCAATAGATGAGATTGTGGCTGAGATTTTGATGAGATTTATCACTGCAAATGCTTTCCCTGGCAAATGTCACACCATTAAAATGCAAAAACTCCCCAGGGAATTAAGAAAACAAAGCAAAACTCAGAGATGCTCTCCAGATAAATGGCAGCTTGAAACTCAGTCCTCAAACTCTCAGGGCCATGGATGGCCTCCTTTGTAAGCAAGTGTGGAGAAGTGTTAAAAAGCACTTTCAGCTCATCATGACTGACTGCAGAGCACATGTTTTATGGACAGCAAAGATGTTTGGCCAAGCATCCTTCACAAGGTGGCTAACCCTAACTGGGAACATCACCTGGAGCACACTCTGCAGCCCAGCACAGCTGCATTTTTACACATGGTCTAATATGGGAGATTTTAGCCTGGAGAAGAGGAGGCTCAGGGCAGACCTCATTGCTGTTTACAGCTACCTGAAGGGAGGCTGTAGCCTGGTGGGGTTGGGCTCTGCTCCCAGACAACCAGCAATAGAACAAGGGGACACAGCCTCAAGTTGTCGCAGGGGAGGTCTAGGCTGGATGTTAGGAGGAAGTTGTTGTCAGAGAGAGTGATTGGCATTGGAATGGGCTGCCCAGGGAGGTGGTGGAGTCGCCGTGCCTGGAAGTGTTCAAGACAATACTGGATGGAGCACTTAGTGCCATGGTCTGGTTTACTGGACAGGTCTGAATGATATGTTGGACTGGCTGAGCTTGGAGGTCTCTTTCAACCTGATTGATTCTATGATTTTATGGTACACCATGGAGATGTGAGTAAACCTCCTTGGGCCGGATGTCCACCTCAGAAGAGCATTTCTTCAGCCTTTGCAACCTTGATACTCATCCTGCTGTTCTGTCAAGCACTTATATTTCTTGGTAGAGGAGATTTGGAAGGTTCCTCTGAAGGCTACCACATCCTGCTGCTTGTCTTTTCTGTGCTGAGCTGCAATTCAGAGGTGCTGATCTCTGTATTAAAATCTCCTGTACTTATCTTTCACAACAAGGCCACATTAGGTTAATATATTGTTAATAGTAAGTGTTCATGATAACACTTTCAGCTGAGTCAGGCTACCCAGTCCTGCTATCAGGTTAAATGTGATAAAATAAAGAACTTGCTTCTTTGCCTGGACTAGATAAGAGTCATGTCTGTTTGGCACACAGAGGAGGAAAAAAAAAGAAGGGAAGGGGTGGCAAATCAACAAAAAAGGCTAGACTTAATTTAGCAATAGAGTGAAAAAGGTGACTGGCTCACTTCAAAGGCACAGAAACCGTTACCAGATTAATGTTTGTCCATTATTATCAGTGCTGTTATTGCAAAATGGAGTCAGGGGAAGGATCTCACCTGTTGAAGCAGATCTTTAGATTGCCTTCCTTATTTAAGCCTGTCCTTCATGTTAGGATTTAATAGGACTCCTCACAGGGGTTAAATACATGCTGAAGAGGGTTTTTTTTGCAGCAGCAGGACTCAAGGGTGCTTTCTAGTACCAGGTGATGTCAAATCCTACAAGTCACTTTCATTTGTTTTTCCATCCCTCTGTGTTTTGGGTTACCCTGTTACAGGGGAGATGAATGCCTCTGCTCACCTTCCTGTCTATTTTGCCTTATGATATGCAGCAGCATCTTAAAGCATAGAATCATAGAATCATAGAATGGTTTAGGTTGGAAGGGACCTCAAGTATCGTCCAGCTACAACCTACTGACGTAGGCAAGGACATCTCCCACTAGAACAGGTTGCTCAAGGCCTCATTCAACCTGGCCTTCAACACTTCAGGGAGGTTGTGGAGCACAGAAGCACAAAATGTGATCTTCAATCACATTCTGTGCTCCACAATCTCCCTGGGCAACCTGTGCCAGTGTCTCACCACCCTCACTGCAAAGAATTTCTTCCTAACATCCAGTCTAAATCTCCCCTCTGCCAGTTTAAAGCCATTACCCTTTGTCCTGTCATTACAAGACCTTGTCAATAGTCCCTCCACAGCCTTCCTGTAGTCCCCTTCAGATATTGGAAGGCCACTACAAGGTCTCCTCAAAGCCTTCTCTTCTGCAGGCTGCAGAGCCCCAACTCTCTCAGCCTGTCCTCATAGCAAAGCTGCTGCAGCCCTCTGAGCATCTTCATGGCCCTCCTCTAGACTGGGTCCAACAGTTCCATGTCCTTCCTATGTTGGGGGCTCCAGAACTGGACACAGCACTCCAGGTGGGGTCTGANTCCCAGCACTCACCCCTTGGCACTGGTCTCCAGGTGGACATTGTGCCCTTGATCACCACTCTCTGCATGCAACCATGGTAAACCCCAAACTTGCCCAGCTACAGAGCTGAGGGTTGCCCAGGGAGGTGGTTGAGGCCCCATGCCTGGAGGTGTTTAAGGCCAGGCTGGATGAGGCTGTGGGCAGCCTGCTCTAGGATAGGGTATCCCTGGGCATAGCAGGGGGTTAGAACTAGATGATCCTTGTGGTTCCTTCCAACCCTGACTGATTCTGTGATTCTATGATATCAGTTCTTTTGAGGGTATGAGATCATATCTACTGCATGTCACATAATCATAGAATCACAGAATCAACCAGGTTGGAAGAGACTTCCAAGCTCATCCAATCCAATCCAATCTATCACCCAGCCCTGTCCAATCAACTAGACCATGGCACTAAGTGTCTCATCCAGGCTTGTTCTGAACACCTCCAGGGACACTTGCAACAGGAGGAGAAAAATCTATGCTGAAAATTGCTTTCTGCAGCAGAGCAAATGAAAACTAAAATCTCCTGTGTCCAAGAAATACGTCTGCCACATCTAGAGACAGCAACTCCACCACCTCCCTGGGCAGCCCATTCCAATGCCAATCACTCTCTCTGGGAAGAACTTCCTCCTGACATCCAGCGTAGACCTCCCTCAGCACAAATTGAGACTGTGGCCCCTTGTGCGGTTGCTGCTTGCCTGGTAGAAGAGACCAACCCCACCTGGCTACAGCCTCCCTTCAGGTAGTTGTAGACAGCAATGAGGTCTGTCCTGAGCCTCCTCTTCTCTACACTGCACACCCCCAGGTCCCTCAGCCTTTCTTCATAGGCCTTGTGTCCCAGACCTCTCATCAGCTTTGTTGCTTGTCGTATCACTTGTTACTTGGGAGAAAAGATGGATCCCCACCTTGCTACAACCTCCTTTCAGGGAGCTGTAGAGGCCAATAAGGTCTCCCCTCATCATCCTCCTCTCCAGGATAAACTACCCCAGGTCCTAAGGAGTTCTTCATAAGACTTGTGCTCTAGACTCTTCACCAAACTTATTGCCCTTCTCTGGACCTGCTCCAACCCCTCGATAGTATGGGTTGAAACAAGATGTCTTGCAGGTGAACAAGCAGCTCCCTATTACGTATGATCTCTGTAGCTACAGCACCTGGAGCCTTTAAGTGCATCACCGGCCCAAGATGCTAGATGCTGTATAAATATACACTTGGTAAAGATGCTTATCTTGGATTTGTAAGGCAAACAAGAAGATATGCCATGTAGTTCCTGTGACAGGTGGATCAAGGCTAAGAAAACAGAGGGGTTTACAGAAATTTGGGCAGATGTACACGTTAGCCAGCACTTGCAAATTAGCTGGACCGTGGGGATTCATACAAGCATGTATTCATATCAAGTGCTTCTAAATACCTCAAAATAGGTAAGACTTGCCTTATAGAATAGAATCATCAGGCTGGAAAAGACCTGACTATATAGCTTGAATATAAGACAAGATCTTGGGTAAGGTAGAAGGGTGGGAGGAAGGTGGAAGGGTGGTTGAGAGCCCCTCCTGGGGACTCTGGTTTCTGGGAGCGCTGTTGTGTTCCTGTGTTACTTTTTAACTTGTACATTTCTGTATATTTCATACAGAATCATAGAATCAAGCAGGTTGGAAGAGACCTCCAAGATCATCCAGTCCAACCTAGTACCCAGCCCTAGTCAATCAACCAGACCATGGCACTAAGTGCCTCATCCAGGCTTCTCTTGAACACCTCCAGGGATGGTGACTCCACCACCTCCCTGGGCAGCCCATTCCAATGCCAATCACTCTCTCTGTCAGGAGCTTCCTCCTAACATCCAGCCTAGACCTCCGCCCGCACAACCTGAGGCTGTGTCCCCTTGTTCTATTGCTGGTTGCCTGGCAGAAGAGACCAACCCCACCTGGCTACAACCTCCATTCAGGTAGTTGTAGACAGCAATGTGGTCACCTCTGAGCCTCCTCTTCTGCAGGCTGCACACCCCCAGCTTCCTCAGCCTCTCCTCACAGGGCTGTGCTCCAGGCCTCTCACCAGCTTTGCTGCCCTTCTCTGGACACATTCCAATATCTCAACATCTCTCTTGAATTGAGGAGCCCAGAACTGGACACGGGTTTCATGGGGCTCTGAGCAATATGATCTAGTTAAAATCACCACATTGACTTCTTTTTTATCAGATGTAGCAGGAAAGATAGATAGGAAGAGAGTGCACTGCTTGCAGCAGAATGACATCAAAGCCTTTTCAAGTTGGGCAACATAATGCCACCCACTGAATGCTGTCTTTCCCTACCTTAGCAAAAATAGTCTGATCAGCAATGAAGCACAGTCTCCTTCGACAGCTGCAAAGGAGCAGCAACTCTGTAAATCAGTCCCTTTCCTGATCAATGTCGACGGCTCCAAAACAAAGATGCTGGCTGGAAAGCACCCTGAGAAATGCTGTAGCTACCCCGAGGCATTTTATTCCTTTCAAGCAGAAGGTCAAAGAACAGCCTCTATTATTTGTACTGTTCATACTCATTTGCTGTGTGCACTGCCTTTTGCCAGCTGGATTCAGCAGGTTACACTTGGAGCAGTCAGCATGGCATATTTGGGAGGCAGCTATTGACCAGCCCTTTCAAGTAGAGATGTGATTGCCCCACAGTCAGGATGGGCTCACTGCCATATTGACAAGGTCTTGTAATGACAGGACAAGGGGTAAGGGGTTTAAACTGGCAGAGGGGAGACTCAGACTGGATGTTTGGAAGAAGTTCTTTGCAGTGAGGGTGGTGAGACACTGGAAAGGGTTGTCCAGGGAAGCTGTGGTTGCTCCCTCCCTGGAGGTGTTCAAGACCAGGCTGGATGAGGCCTTGAGCAACCTGTTCTAGAGGGAGGTGTCCCTGACTATGGCAAGGGGTTGGAACTGGATGATCTTGGAGGTCACTTCCAATCTCTAAATCATTCTATGATTCTTTATTTATGTGTCAGCAAAATGCATAGAAACTACGGAACAGAACTGGAAGAAGAGGGGAGTGTGTGGTGGCGGTAAGAGGTGAGTGTCTTATAACTGAGCTTCATTTAAATCATCCACAGACATCTGAACACCACCTTGATTTTAAAAATGTGTTTATACCCATGGAACTGACCCATGGGAGAGACCTCCAAGCTCATCCAGCCCAACCTATCACCCAGCCCTGCCCAATCAACCAGACCATGGTACTAAGTGCCTCATCCAGGCTTTGCTTCAACACCTCCAGGGGCAGCGACTCCACCACCTCCCTGGGCAGCCCATTCCAATGCCAATCACTCTCTCTGACAACAACTTCCTCCTAACATCCAGCCTAGACCTCCCTCAGGACAACTTGAGACTGTGTCCCCTTCTTCTGTTGCTGGGAGCCTGGCAGAAGAGACCAACCCCACCTGGCTACAGCCTCCCTTCAGGTAGTTGCAGAGAGCAATGAGCTCTGCCCTGAGCCTCCTCTTCTGCAGGCTGCACACCCCCAGCTCCCTCAGCCTCTCCTCACAGGGCTGTGCTCCAGGCCCCTCACCAGCTTTGTTGCCCTTCTCTGGACACTTTCCAGTACCTCAACATCTCTCTTGAATTCAGGAGCCCAGAACTGGACACAGCACTCAAGGTGTGGCCTGAGCAGTGCTGAGCACAGGGGCAGAATAACCTCCCTTGTCCTACTGGCCACACTGCTCCTGATACTCAGTTTGCTGTAGGCTGTCACCTCATTATACTGTTACCACTTACCATGATACCCTGACTTGGAAAACATTTTTTTTTACCTTTGACAATTTTTTACCTCTGTTTCTCTTTTTTTTTTTTTTCTTCCTTCTCTCCCCTTCCTCTCCTCCCCCCCTCCCTTTTTTTTTTCTTCTCCTTTGATGCAGTCTTTATCTTGTGGTGAGATCTTTCTCAGGGCTCTGCTTTTTGAAATCCTGACTACAGACACAACATTTCAGTTCACACCAGCCCTATTAATTCTAAGTAACCAGACTCCAACACAATGTGTATTTCATTTGAGTAGGCTGGATGGCAAGACCAAGTGCAGGGTCCTGGATCTGGGTCGAGGCAATCCCAAGCACAAATACAGGCTGGGCAGTGACCTGGGGTGGTTTAACTCTTGTTATTCACCAGGGCAGTGACTGAATCACAGAATCACACAGAATCACAGAATCAACCAGGCTGGAAGAGATCTCCAAGGTCATCCAGTTCAACCTATCACCCAGCCTTATCTAATCATGACACTAAGTGCCTCATCCAGTCTTTTCTTGAACACCACCAGGGGTGGCAATTCCACCACCTCCCTGAGCAGCCCATTCCAATGGCAAATCACTCCCTCTGTGAAGAACTTCCTCTGCTTCACTAAATTGCATGGTTTCATATATCTCCCTAACATAGAGAGCTACTCTGCTCTCTTCCTCCTTGCTCATCCCTTCTGAAAAGTTGGTACCCATCGATTGCCACACTTCATTTGAGGGAGTCATCCCACCAGGTTTCCACATTGGCTGCTGTATCATAGTTTCCCTGTAGCACAATGGCCTCCGGCTTCTCCTCTTTGTTGCCCATACTATGTGCATTAGTGTATAAACATTTCAAGGAGGGAGTTGAATACACAGTTCTCAACCTTGAGGCAGGGTTATCTAAGATGCCAACAGACTGCTCCACAAGTGTCTGGTTACTACACCTAGGGTTCTCTGTGGCAAGGCCAGCTACATCCCTGCCCCTCTTTAAAACTAGTTTAAAGCCATGGTACTTCCCTGCTCCCCTTTAAAACTAGTTTAAAGCCATACTCCTTTAAGCTATTTCATACTCATACTCCTCTCCCAGATGCCACTTCCCAGTTGCATTAAACACATGCAGACATGTTCTGTGTCACACACTTAAGATGATGTCTCTCCACTCTACCTATCAAGGTAAATCTCTTAGCATAGAATCATAGAATCAACCAGTTTGGAAGAGACCTCCAAGATCATCCAGTTCAACCCAGCACCCAGCCCTATTCAGTCAACTAGACCATGGCCCACATGACTACATCCACAGCCTTCTCACCACATTCACCAGGCAGGTAACCTGATCATAAAAGGAGATCAGGTGGGTGAGAAGCGACCTGCCCTTCCTAAACCTATGCTTGCTGGGCCTGATCCCTTGGCCATCACGGAGGTGCTTTGTGATGGCACTCAAGATGACCTTGCCTGGCACTGAGGTCAGGCTGACAGGTGTGTAGTTTTCTGGTTTCTCCTTTCAACCCTTCTTGTGGATATCTCTTATTTCATCATTGAACATCTGAATTATTGCACAATCCCTTTCATTTTTCACATCTCAAGTTGCCCTGAGTGATATTCCCTGGATGCAGAAGCCATTTCTTCCCAGAATTGGGGCTTCCCTTCCCCATTAATATACAAACTAGGCTGTCTGGATCCAATCAACCCACACAACCACTGTCCATGTGCTGAATGTTCAAATGAGGGCTTTTGTATTTTTCTCCACGCTGCTCCCTATAAATATCCCTACAGTAACCTTGTTCTTGTCTTCCTTTCTCTGCAGTACTACCTACAAATCATTGACAAGGCTACAGATGCTTTGTTAGAGCTGCCTGTCACACTGACCACACACAAGTCTGTGGCTTCTTGAGTTGTACTTAGATGTAAGTCATTTCACACAGTGAGTGCCTGGCACAGTAAAAACGAGCCCTTGAATGCGACTGCAACGTAGATTATCATTGTCAGATAATAAAGATAGACACAGATCAGTAACAGACATCTTCTGAAGAAATCACTGCAATTCCTCATGATTGTAATTAGATAAATCTGCACAAGAAATACAACAACTACTCCAACAAAAGGCAATTCAAACATTCCAGGTAGTGGAATGAGTACTCACTTTTTATGCAGTTATCTCCTTAGAAATATCTAGGAATAATCCATCAAGTACTTCTTGTAGGATGCAGTTTTAACCAGGGCATGTGTTATTCTCAGTCTACCTGCAAAAAGACAGAGACACATCAAAAAAACTACAACAAAATCACTGGGGTTTTGGTTGGTTTATTTTTTTGTTTGGTTGTGGGTTTGTTTCCTTTCCTAAATGCATTAAGAATGACTGCTAACAGTTAAGACACATAAAGCAGTCATACAGAGGTGGTTCCCAGTGTAAGATCACATCAGTGCTGCACTAGGGTGAGCTTAGTCATCCCATGGAAATAAATCATTGAATCATTAAGATTGAAAAAGACCTCTAAGATCATCAAAACCACCGTGCCCACTAAACATGTCCAAAGATGCCAGGTCTACACGGTTTTGAACACCTTCAGGGGCAGTGACTTTACCAACTGGCTCAACAGGAGGCAGCAGTGTGCACTTGCAGCCCAGAAAATCAACCAGCTCCTGGGCTGCATCAGGACAAGTGTGGCCAGCAGGGCGAGGGAGGTGATTCTCCCCCTCTACTCTGCTCTGCTGAGACCCCACCTGGAGTACTGCATCCAGTTCTGGAGCCCTTATTACAAGAGAGATATGGAGATGCTGGAGTGTGTCCAGAGAAGGGCCACGAGGATGCTGAGAGGGCTGCAGCAGCTCTGCTGTGAGCACAGACTGAAAGCGTTGGTTGGGGCTGTTCAGTCTGGAGAAGAGGAGGCTCTCAGGTCACCTTCTTGTGGCCTTCCAGTATCTGAAAGGGGCCTACAAAAAGGCTGGGGAGGGACATTTTAGGCTGTCAGGGGGTGACAGGAGTAGGGGGAATGGAGCAAAGCTGGAGGTGGGGAGAGTCAGCCTAGAGGCGAGGAGGAAGTTTTTGAGCAGGAAAGTGGTGAGAGGCTGGACTGGGTTGCCCAGGGAGGTGGCTGAGGCCCCATGGCTGGAGGTGTTTAAGGCCAGGCTGGCTGAGGCTGTGGGCAGCCTGATCTAGGGTAGGGTATCCCTGGGCACAGCAGGGGGGTTGGAACTGGCTGATCCTTGTGGTCCCTTCCAACCCTGACTGATTCCATGATTCAATTCCCAGGACAGCCTGTTCCAATGTCTGACGACTCATTCAGTACAGAAGAACTCCCCAGTATCCAATCTAAACCTCCCCTGACACAACTTGAGGCCATGTGTTGTTAAATACAAACTGAGGCTTTCTGCACAGCACTTAGAAATAAAATGTCTGTCCTTGGCTAACTGCAACCATCCATCCTTTTGCCTACAGAATAATTTACCATTCACTCCATTGTATTTTCAAAGGATGTTAGGGGTTGGAAGGCACTCAAGGAGATCCTCGAGTCCAACCCCCCTGCCAGAGCAGGACAATCCTATCTAACACAGATCACAGAGGAACACATCCAGACAGGCCTTGAAAGGCTCCAGAGAAGGAGACTCCACAACCTCTCTGGGCAGCCTGTGCCAGTGCTTTGGGACCCTTACGGGAAAGAAGTTCCCCCTTGTGTTGAGCTGGAACCTCCTGTGCTGCAGCTTACACCCATTGCTCCTTCTCCTATCCCAGGGAGCAGTGAGCAGAGCCTGTCCCCTGCCTCCTGGCAGCCCTCAGATATTTAGAAACATTTATCAAATCCCCTCTCAGTCTTCTCCAGACCAAGCAGCCCCAGGTCCCTCAGCCTCTCCTCATCAGGCAGTGCCCTCCTGTCCCCTCATCATCCTCACAGCCCCTCACTGGACCCTCTCCAGCAGATCCCTGTCCCTCTTCAACTGGGGAGCCCAAAACTGAAGGCAGTACTCAAGATGAGGTCTCAGCAGGGCAGAGTAGAAGGGGAGGATAACCTGCCTTGATCTGCTGGACACACTCTGCTTAATACATCCCAGGATCCCATTGGCCTTCTTGGCCACAAGGGCAGATTTCGAAGCAGCTCCTCTCCTGCTGTGTGATTTTACACTTCTCAGAAGGTGATTTGATTTTTATTTATGTGGCTATCCTGAATATTCCTTTCCTTTACCTCCTTTATCCTTGTTAGAGCAAAGCAATTAAGATCTTACACAGATGCTTCTTGTTTCCACTCACATCAGTAAATTTTGTCTTATCTCGCTTGTGGTATTGCAGAGCCCCGGCTTAGAAGTAATGATGCATGTGTGACAAACCTGTCACACTGCAAGCAGGAGGTTCAAAGAGAGTGCAGAAGAGCATTGAGGCTCCTCTTCTCTTACACCTCACCTTAGCTGATTAGCCCTAAGCCCTCTCTCTGAGCTCCTTTCCTTGCCTCAACAGAAAAAGTCCCATAGGGACTGGTGAGGTGGGTAAGAGATAATAGCACTGGGCAGTGTGTGGTTTCATGAAAGCCATATTTGCCAGGGCCAGCCACTTCCCCAGGCTGCCTGGGTGTGCTTGATGTGCATCTGCTTTACTTGCACTATGGTGCACAACGTCTTGCAAAACTGGGAAAACAGAGAATTCAGAAGTCTAAATAGAATAGAATAGAACAGAATCCACCAGGTTGGAAAAGACCTCCAAGCTCATCCAGTCCAACCTAGCACCCAGCCCTTGCCAGTCAACCAGACCATGGCACTAAGTGCCCCAGCCAGGCTTGGCTTCGACACCTCTAGGCACAGCGACTCCACCACCTCCCTGGGCAGCCCATTCCAATGCAAATCACTCTCTCTGACAACAACTTCCTCCTAACATCCAGCCTAGACCTACCCTGCCACAACTTCAGACTGTGTCCTCTTCTTCTGCTGCTGGTTGCCTGGCAGCAGAGCCCAACCTCACCTGGCTACAGCCTCCCTTCAGGTAGT
Organism: Tricholaema leucomelas; assembly: GCA_013400475.1. NCBI lineage: Eukaryota > Metazoa > Chordata > Aves > Piciformes > Lybiidae > Tricholaema lacrymosa > Tricholaema leucomelas. The sequence goes on along the minus strand of WAAF01013161.1, from coordinate 35,470 downwards.
TGTAGACAGCAATGAGGTCATTCCTGAGCCTCCTCTTCTGCAGGCTGCACACCCCCAGCTCCCTCAGCCTCTCATAGGGTTTGTATTCCAAGACTCTCACCAGCCTCATTGCCCTTCTCTGGACATATTCCAGTACCTTAACATCTCTCTTGAGTTCAGGAGCCCAGAACTGGACACAGTCCTCAAGGTGTGGCCTGACCACTGTTGAATAGAAGGGAAGAATAAACCTCCCTTGTCCTACTGGCCAAGAAGCTTTGTCACCCTTCTCTGGACACCTATTCTGCATACACAGTCCAAAACTCTGCTGACCTTTCAATCTTGCCAATCACAAATTAGTTTTGAATACAAGCTAGCCTCTGAAAAGGTGCAAAAGTCACCTTTAAATAGCTGCTCTGTTCCACTGCCCTTTCCTCCATGGTCCACATCCTTCAGCTTTCTCCCAGTAATTCTTGGTGAGCCACTCTCCTTTCTGCTCATTGTGTCCTCTCATACATTACTTCCCCTTCACATGCGTTTTCTGAGGCTGCATCTCATTTTGGCATTTCCTGCCTAAGGTTTCTAATCTCTCTATCTCCACTGATTTATGCAGTGCCTCCCCATTTGGATCAGCTGTGATTTTAATTAACATGTACTCTTTCCCCTGTCTTTTGGCTAATGAATGAAGGTGTTTAAAGGCGACTGGACTCGAGACTGCTTCCTGATGTTCCCCCACTAGAAAACTCAGGCGATCTGCAACACATGTTCATTTATTATCTCTCTTTGCTAATGGCCATGTGGATGGGTTTTAATCAACATCACAGGGTCCTTATCTAAGCCAATCTGAATTAATTTTGTGAGTCTCCTGTCTCACTGCTTTTCACTTCAACAAGAAGGAAAACAAACCCAGAAGAGGCTGCTGCTCACTGGAAGGCTGTCCTGGAAAAAAAACAGTCTCAAGTTGTGCAGGGGGAGGTCTAGGCTGGATGTTAGGAGGAAGTTGTTGAGAGAGAGAGTGATTTGCATTGGAATGGGCTGCTCAGGGAGGCAGTGGAGTCGCCATCCCTAGAGGTGCTCAAGAGGAGACCGAATGGGGCACTTAGTGCCATGATCTGGTTGACTGGACAGGGCTGGGTGCTAGGTTGGACTGGATGAGCTTGGAGGACTCTTCCAACCTGGTTGATTCTATGATTCTATGCCTTTATTCAGGATGATGGGAAGTGTCCCTGCCTATGGCAGGGGGTTGGAACTGGAGGATCTTTGAGGTCCCTTCCAATCTAAACCATTCTATGATTCTATTAAGATCTGGAAATGAGAAGGAGGTGAAAACTGTTCATTCTTCTCTCTTAGGACTCTGGCATACTTATGGTCCCCTACTGCCATAATAGCTATAATTCTTCTAATTTTTAATACATGTGTTTTTTAACTACTTGCCACAGTAGGGAAATTCTATTATTCCCATTTTTGTGAATCAGTTCCACCACAGTGAGTGTTCAGCTTTGAGCACCTCAATACAAGAGGGATGTGGAGGTGCTGGAGCAAGTGCAAAGAAGAGCAATGAAGCTGGAAAAGGGCCTAGAGAATAAATCTTATGAGGAATGACCAAAGGAGCTGGGGATGGTTAGTTTGAAAAAGAGGAGGCTGAGGGAAGGCCTCATGGCTGTTTACAGCTACCTGAAAGGATGCTGTGGAGAGGATGCTGCTGGTCTCGTCTCACAGCTAATTAGTGATAGAACAAGAAGGAACAGTCTCAAGCTTTAACTGGGTAGGTTTAGACTATATATAAGGAAAAATGTTTTCCAAGAAGGAGTGGTCAGGCATTAGAATGGGTTACCCAATGAGGTGGTTGAGTCACCAAACCTGGATGTGTTAAAGTTCATTTGGATGTGGTGCTCGGGGATATAGTTCAGGGTGCACATTGTAGAGTAGGTATATCAGTTGGACTTAGTGACTCTGAGGGTCTTTTCCAACTGGAATGTTTCTGTGATTCTGGGAAGAAACAGATGGGTAGCTCTGCTCCACCAGCAGTCAGGGTTACAATCTCAGAGGTTATGGTTGCTTTTGCATTTATGCCTCTTTTTTGGTGTTATCATAGTGTTATCATAGAATCAACCAGGTTGGAAGAGAACTCCAAGATCATCCAGTCCAACCTAACACCCAGCCCTAGCCAATCAACTTGATCATGGTACTAAGTGCCTCATCCAGGCTTTACTTGAACACCTCCAGGGACACCAACTCTGCCACCTCCCTGGGCAGCCCATTCCAATGCCAATCACTCTCTCTGACAACAACTTCCTCCTAACATCCAGCCTAGACCTCCCCTGGCACAACTTGAGGCTGTGTCCCATTGTTCTGTTGGTGGTTGCCTAAGAGAAGAGACCAACCCCACCTGGCTACAGCCTCCCTTTGGATAGTTGTAGACCACAATGAAGTCTGCCCTGAGCCTCCTCTTCTGCAGGCTGCACACCCCCAGCTCCCTCAGCCTCTCCTCACAGGGCTGTGCTCCAGGCCCCTCACCAGCTTCGTCACCCTAAATATCAACTATTTCCCAGAGCATCACCAGCTACGGAAATCCTAATCACAAGCTTAGAAGCTATCTAAAGGAGCACAGAGGGAGGTAAAAACGTGAGAAAGTCAATTTGGAAAATATTTGCAGGAACCAAATGTATAAATACTCATTACAGGTTTTTTAAAAACATGTCAAAATTAGTATGTGTTTTGGCTTCTGCTCTTCTCATTAATGTATTTAGTGCAAAAAGACATGTAGGACAAAATGTTTGTTACAAATGTTCTCCTCATATTAGGGAAATAATTACCTTTTGGGGTTTGTTGGTTACTTTTTTTCCCAGTCAAACATTTAAACACAGCCTGGCTGGAAATGAATTGCCTTTAGCTTGCTCATAATAGGCACAAGAAACTTAATCTAAGTCCATCGCCAGCACAATTTATACTATCCACAACTTCAGTGAGGTGTAATTAGCAGTGCATTGCAATAATTTATTACTAGTTTAAAAAGCCTGAACAATCAGGACCTTACAGCAAAGTGGGGGGAAATGGGAAGCTATGTGCCAGACATATTATTCTGGTTTATATTAATTCAGTTCTTTTACCTTTGGTGCACATTCATCTATCCGTACAACACCAACGCTACACCGAGAAGGGTGCTGAATATTGAACCTCTGGCTCAAGATGAAATATGAACTCTGAGGCATAGCTGCAATAATACCTCCATTTGCATTATTATGATTAACATTCCTCTGAATAGGAAGCATCCCCTAATATTAATTGCAGAAAGAGTAAGACTCCAATTGTCATAAATCACTGCGCAGCAAAAGCAGACTCTCCCAAAAACCTAACAGAAAAACTCTTTTGTGTGTGTGTGTGTTTGTGTGTTCTGGAGTGAATTTCAACCTCATTTTCACCAGGCTCTCCCATTTATGTCTTGTTGACAAGCCAGTAGTTATGATTTTCTCTTGATCAACACATTCTTTTCAGTAAGGTCCTCAACAGCATTCATATGAAAGACTAAATTCAGCAGAGCATTGGTTTTTTTCTCATTAAAGACTTAGCATCCACTCATAGTTAATTCTTCACACAGATACTTATAGAATCATGTAGGATCACAGAATCAACCAGGTTGGAAGAGACCTCCAAGATCATCCAGTCCAATCTAGCACCCAGCCCTATCCAGTCAACCAGACCATGGTACTAAGTGCCTCAGCCAGGCTTTTCTTCAATACCTCCAGGCACAGCGACTCCACCACCTCCCTGGGCAGCCCATCCCAATGCCAATCCCTCTCTCTGACAACAACTCCCTCCTAATACCCAGCCTAGCCCTCCCCTGCCACAACTTGACAATGTGTCCCCTTGTTCTATTGCTGCTTGCCTGGCAGAAGAGCCCAACCCCACCTGGCTACAGCCTCCCTTCAGATAGTTGTAGACAGCAATGAGGTCACCCCTGAGCCTCCTACTTTCCAGGCTGCACAGCCCCCAGCTCCCTCAGCCTCTCCTCACAGGGCTGTGTTCCAGGCCCCTCACCAGCCTTGCTGCCCTTCTCTGGACACCTTCCAGCACCTCAACATCTCTCCTGAATTGAGCAGCCCAGAACTGGACACAGCACTCAAGGTGTTACCTGAGCAGTGCTGAGTACAGGGACAGAATAACCTCCCTTGTGCTACTGGCTACACTGCTCCTGATACTCAGTTTGCTGTAGGCTGTCATCTCATTCACCTCATCATACTGTTACCACTTACCATGATACCCTGACTTGGAAAACTCCTTGTTTGAGTACAGGGGCAGAATAACCTCCTTTGCTTGCTTGGATTTTGTCTTTTATACAATATTTCAAGTTGGATTAAAGAAACAACTGAGGGGTCTAAGCAGCCCTTGAAATAACAGCACTTTTCCTATTTAAGTGTGCTGCTTTCATCCATCCTCATTAACTCACAGTTGGTGAGATGTCACTGAATTATTTTGGTACCAACCGAATTCCTAGTGACAGCATCCCTTTTGCAGGAGAGGATCCCCTGTGAAGTGGCACTAATCACAGAATCACAGAATCTCTTAGATTGGAAAAGACCTTCGAGATCCTTGAGTCCGATCATTAGTTTCACACTGACAAATCCTTGACTAAACCAAATCCCTCAGCACAACATCTCATCACTATGATACATAATGCCATCTTCTATGGGGGGACCTCAACGCTGTCTACAACTACCTGAAGGGAGGCTGTAGCCAGGTGGGGTTGGGCTCTTCTGCCAGGCAACCAGCAATAGAACAAGGGGACACAGTCTCAAGCTGTGGCAGGGGAGGTCTAGGCTGGATGTTAGGAGGAAGTTGTTGTCAGAGAGCGTGATTGGCATTGGAATGGGCTGCCCAGGGAGGTGGTGGAGTCACTGTCCCTGGAGGTGTTCAAGCAAAGCCTGGATGGGGCATTTAGTGCCATGGTCTAGTTAACAGGATAGGGATGGGTTCTAGGTTGGACTGGATGAGCTTGGAGGTCTCCTCCAACGTGGTTGATCCTATGATTATATGATTCTATGATAAGAAATGGTCATGAATGACCTGGTTGTTGCTAAGAGGCTGAGAAGAGATAGAATATGGACATGCTCTCACCAAAGCAGCTCAGTCTATCCATTTCTAGTCAGTTATATTTTAGTCCCAACTCTAGGCCTGATTTGTGGATCCTGCAAAGTAGTTAGACATGTTCTATAGTCTTCACCATCCCCAAATAATGCTTTTAGCAGACAGCTACCATTAATCATGTGTCATTAGAGTCAGCAGAGCTTCAATATGTGCCTGAAGTCTACTATTTCCTCAGAGTGTGGTGGCTGAATGGGGACAGTTTGATGAGTTTGGAGCACTTACTCATGACCAGGATTAAATAAGAGCACAGATACATAAGCTGGTCACTGCTGCTTCCAATTGTCTCCATGCTGCACTTTTTCCTCCATCTCTTTTTTCCATTATCACTCTCTGCTGCAAGTGATGGCTTGGGATTTGCTGTCTAACACAGCAGCTAAGCAGAGTGAGGTGGGAAGCAGAGCCAGCACGTCCAGACGTTGAGCTGAAAATGATCCTCCCAAATGAAGTCCTGCTCACAGGACAATCTCTCATTATTTTGTTCCCCCATGGAGAACACAAAGGCATGGCTGATGCCTTTGGAGATCATAAGCATGTTCCAGAAGACAGCAAATGAAAGCAGAAGAGACCCTTGTTGAGCTCAGAAGAGCCAAAGGACACTTTTCTTGAAGGTAGCTTATTCCTTTGCGATGCCTGAAGCTCATCCATCACCATAATGCTCCCTGCAGCTACCTGAAAGGAGGCTGGAGCCAGGTGAAGGTCGGGCTCTTTTCCAAAGTAACAAGCAACAGGATGAGATGAAAAGGCCTTGAGTGGCATCAGGGGAGGTTCAGATTCGATATTAGGACAAAATTATTTACTGACAGGTTTGTCAAGCCTTGGAACAGGCTGCCTAGGGAAGTGGAAGTGATAGAATAGAATAGAATAGAATAGAATAGAATAGAATAGAATAGAATAGAATAGAATAGAATAGAATAGAATAGAATAGAATAGAATAGAATAGAATAGAATAGAATAGAATAGAATAGAATAGAATAGAATAGAATAGAATAGAATAGAATAGAATAGAATAGAATAGAATAGAATAGAATAGAATAGAATAGAATAGAATAGAATAGAATAGAATAGAATAGAATAGAATAGAATAGAATAGAATAGAATAGAATAGAATCAAGCAGGTTGGAAAAGACCTCCAAGATCATCCAGGCCAACCTAGCACCCAGCCCTGGACAATCAACCAGATCATGGCACTAAGTGCCTCATCCAGGCTTTGCTTCAACACCTCCAGGGACGGTGACTCCACCACCTCCCTGGGCAGCCCATTCCAATGCCAATCACTCTCTCTGTGAAGAACTTCCTCCTAACATCCAGCCTATACTTCCCCCGGCACAACTTGAGACTGTGTCCTCTTGTTCTGTTGCTGGGTGTCTGGGAGAAGAAGAGTCACTATCCTTGAAGGTATATAAAAGATGTGTAGATATGGCACTTAGGCACGTGGTTTAGTGGTGGACTTGCCAGTGCTGGGTTAACAGTTGGGCTTGATGATCTTAGAGGCTTTTTTTAACCTAAAAGACTTTTGAATGATTCTATAAACACATTCCAGACTTGCACATCTTCTCTTTTCACACCAAACTGACATGCCATGTAGATATATTTATTGGCATTGGTATGATGCTTCATTGCCATATATACTGACAGCTTGGCATCAGAAAAAGAGGCATTGGAATGGGCTGCCCAGGGAGGTGGTGGAGTCACCATCCCTGGAGATGTTCAAGAAAAGCCTGGATGAGGCACTTAGTTCCATGGTCTAGTTGACAGGATAGGGCTGGGTGCTAGGTTGGAGTGAATGATCTTGGAGGTCTCTTCCACCCTAGCTGATTCTATGATTCAATTATTCTATGTTTCTATGGCATCTCTTTAAAACAGGTTCCTTCGTGCAGCCCCAGCACTCAGCAAAGGGTGTGTTCTCTATTATAATTAGCATCATGAACATTATCCACACAATCAGCCCTTGGCAGAAAACACACGTGCAAGCTAGACCTTAGAAATCAAGGAGCAGGTCCTTGATAACATGTAAGATTTGGCTGGAGGGACCATCACAGAATCATATAATGGTCTAGGTTGGAAGGGACCCCAAGGATCATCTAGCTCCAACCCCTGCCAGGGGCAGGGGCACCTCCCATTAGAGCAGGTCGCTCAAGGTCTCATACAACCCGGCCTTGAACACCTGCAGGGAGGAAGCAGCCACAACCTCCCTGGGCAACCTGCGCCAGTGTTTGAGGTCCCTTCCAACCCTGACAGTTTGGTGATCTTGGCTGATCAACTTGTAGGTGATTTGTACACCTGAAATTTGACAAGACTGAGAAAAACTGCAACTTCCTAGCAATGTTTTTAACCCCAGGTACTACAGAAAACAGCTTCTCTACAACCCATCCACTGAAACATCTGTGTTTGCAAATCTCTTAAAAGAAACACAAAAAATACCAGCCACCAATGGCTGACAAGGTGTACAAAGCAAAAGCTCCCAATATAGAATCACAGAATCACAGAAGCAACCAGGTTGAAAGAGACCTCCAAGATCATCCAGTCTAAACTAGTTGTCAGCCCTGGCCAATCAACCAGGCCATGGCACTAAGTGCCTCAGCCAGGCTTTGCTTCAACACCCCCAGGGACGGTGACTCCACCACCTCCCTGGGCAGCCCATTCCAATGCCAATCACTCTCTCTGACAACAACTTCCTCCTAACATCCAGACTAGACCTCCCCTGGCACAACTTGAGACTGTGTCCCCTTCTGCTGCTGCTTGCCTGGCAGCAGAGCCCAACCCCACCTGGCTACAGCCTCCCTGCAGGCAGCTGCAGACAGCAATGAGCTCTGCCCTGAGCTGCCTCCTTCTGCAAGCTGCCCACCCCCAGCTCCCTCAGTCTCTCCTCACAGGGCTCTGCTCCAAGCCCCTCACCAGCTTGGTTGCCCTTCTCTAGACACGTTCCAGCACCTCAACATCTCTCTTGAATTGAGTGGCTCAGAATATAAACATTTTAAGATATTTATGGTACATGGAATTAATGATAAATAATCTTTTACCATATTTTTAAAAGCTGCTTTATCAGAACATAAAATATGATGTAGCTGTTGGAATGAATTGATTGGTAGGTTTGGTTTGGTAGTTCTGCACTGCTTTGGGCACACTGTGCCTGAAATGTGCTGCTGAACCCATTGCTTAATGTGGCATTGATTTGCTGATGTAAATCAACTGGTTGTTGCATTAGTGCCATGTGAGCAGAGGGCAAGGGCACTGTTCCTGAAGCTCAGTGCATCTGGTTTGGAGGGTCACATAATCACAAGTTAGGGGCTGGGAGAGACCTCGAAGGATTCTCTAGCTCAGCCCCCCTGCCAGGGCAGGATCTCCTTCTCTGGAACCTTTCAAGGTCTGTCTGGATGTGTTCCTCTGTGATCTGTGTTACATAGTATTTGTCCTGCTCTGGCAGGGGGGTTGGACTCAATGATCTCCTTCGGTCCCTTCCAACCCCTAACATCCTGTGAGCCTGTGACCTAGACCAGATCACACAGGAATCCTGGTGGTCCTTTCCAACCACAGCAATTCCTAGTGCTGAGATGTTGTGCTGAGGGATTTGGTTTGGTTAAGGACTTGTCAGTGTGAAACTAATGATTGGACTTGATGATCTTGAAGGTCTTTTCCAATCTAAGGAATTCTGTGATTCTGTGAATGTATCCAGGTGGGTTTTGAATATCTCCAGAGAGGGAGACTCCACAACCCCCCTGAGCAGCCTGTTCCAGTGTTCTGTCACCCTCACAGGGCAAAAACCCTCCTCATGTTTCCATGGAAGTTCTCATGCCTCAGCTTAGAATCATAGAATCAACCAGGTTGGAAGAGACATCCAAGATCATCCTGTCCAACCTAGCACCCAGCCCTGGCCAATCAACCAGACCATGGCACTGAGTGCCTCATCCAGGCTTTGCTTGAACATCTCCAGGAACAGCAACTCCACTACCTCCCTGGGCAGCCCATTCCAATGCCAATCACTCTCTCTCTGAAGAATTTCCTCCTAACATCCAGCCCAGACCTTCCCCAGCACAACTTGGTACGGTGTCCCCTTGTTCTATTGGTGGCTATCTGGGAGAAGAGCCCAACCCCACCTGGCTACAGCCTCCATTCAGGTAGTTGCAGACAGCAATCAGGTCTGCCTTGAGCCTCCTCTTCTCCAAGCTAAACAACCCCAACTCCCTCATCCTCTCCTCATAGGCTTCCACCCATTGCCCCTTGTCCTGGCATTAGGCATCACCCAGCAGAGTCTGGCTCCAGCCTCCTGGCACTCACCCTTTGCATATTTATAAGCATTAATGTGGTCACCTCTCAGTCACCTCAAGATGGGTATTCAGCGTTTCCTTCCTGCTTCCCGAGGGTGTAACACTGCTGGGGAGGGTTTTGAGAAAGTGTTGTTTTCAGGGTGTTCCACACAGGGACATCCTCACATACCATCTCCTGTGCATCTGCCACAACCTTTCTCTTCCAGCTCCATGTGATCAAACTCCAACACATGACAGGTCCAAAAAGGAATTGGCAGTGATTCTCCTAGGACTAACCAAGCGTGGTTCTGACCTTGAGGGACGCCACTACCAGAGGCATCTTCTGGGCTAGCAGGTCTGACCCAACTGTATTCTTGTTCTGCAGGCCATGGCATGCTAAGGCTACTCCACTGCTGCATATTTAGTAGCATGTCCTGCTGGCCATCATGCTGAGGCAAATGTAGGCATGCTGTGATGCCCTCTCTGCAAACCATGGGAGAATTTCCCTTCTGCATTTAGGTGGCATATTGCATTTGAATGGCTTTAATGAGGGTCCCTACTGCAAAGGAGTAATCAAGGGTAGACCTACGAAAAGCTTTTCATTTGTGGTGAGAGTAGAGGTCTGTGGCCTCTAAATGCCCTTCTCTTCCTTTGTTGCCTGTCCTGGAAGTGCTACTCCTGGAAAGTTCTGAGAATGAGATGGTATTAAAATAGGTCAAACTATACACTTAAGTCACTGAATATACACAGACAGGCTGGAGAGGTGGGCACAAGCCAACCTCATGAGATTCAACAAGACCAACTGCAGGGTACTGCACCTAGGTCGAGGCAATGCCAAGCACAAATGCAGGCTGGGCAGTGAGTGGCTGGAAAACAGCCCTGAGGAGAGGGACTTGGGGGTGCTGCTGGACCAGAAGCTCAACAGGAGCCAGCAGTGTGCACTTGCAGCACAGAAAGCCAAGCAGAAGTGTGGCCAGCGGGTGGAGGGAAGTGATTCTCCCACTCCACTCTGCTCTGCTGAAACACCACCTGGAGTACTGCATCCAGTTCTGGAGCCCCTGGGAGAAAAGGCATGTGGAGATGCTGGAGTGTGTCCAGAGCAGGGCCAGGAGCATGCTCAGTGGGCTGCAGCAGCTCTGCTGCGAGCACAGACTGAAAGAGTTGGGGCTGTTGAGTCTGGAGAAGAGGAGGCTCCCAGGTGACCTTCTTGTGGCCTTCCAGGATCTGAAGGGGGCCTACAAAAAAGCTGGGGAGGAACTTTTTAGGCTGTCAGAAAGTGACAGGACTGGGGGGAAAGGAGCAAAGCTGGAGGTGGGGAGATTCAGCCTGGAGGTGAGGAGGAAGTTGTTGAGCATGAGAGTGATGAGAGGCTGGAATGGGTTGCTCAGGGAGGTGGTTGAGGCCCCATCCCTGGAGGTGTTTAAGGCCAGGCTGGATGAGGCTGTGGGCAGCCTGCTGTAGGGTAGGGTGTCCCTGGGCATGGCAGGAGGGTTGGAACTTGATGATCCTTGTGGTCCCTTCCAACCTGACTGATTCTATGACAAATCTATCTACTCACAAATACATACACATGTAAGTGAAATTTGCAGTTACCGAAAGAAATGCAAATACCAAAGGAGTGCTGAACAGCAGGAACTAGAGTGACATATTGTACTGGACTGAAATGACTCAGCACTGAAGCATTCAGTTTCTTCCCAGAGGCAAAATGTCTCTCCTTAACTGGAAAGACTGGGGTGGCCAAGATGCCTTTGCTTTGTACTGAGTACATACAACCACACTAAGTGCTACACTTTGATGAGAGAGATGCTGTGGATGAGAATTGCAGCTTCCTTTTTTCTTTTTACAAATAATTTCCTTTGAATAAGAAAACAAATACAATTTGAAAAGGAATAAAAGAGGATACAGGTCTTAGCTATGCAGAAGAACTCAAATCTCTTAAGAGTCACACCCAAATGCACGAAAATCCCATTCAGTTCCTGCCTCTGCCAGAAACAACTTCTGTGTCACGGGAAAAGCCCCAATACTAACCCCTGCTTCAGATCTTCTTTCTACACAGTCCCTTCATAAAATGAGAACACACCCTCTGCTGAGTGCTGGGGCTGCAAGAAGGAACCTGTTTTAAAGAGATGCCATAGAAACATAGAATCATTGAATCAGCCAGGTTGGAAGAGACCTCCAAGATCATCCAGTCCAACCTAGCACCCAGCCCTATCCAGTCATCTAGACCATGGCACTAAGTGCCCCATCCAGGCTTTGCTTCAACACCTCCAGGCACAGCGACTCCACCACCTCCCTGGGCAGCCCATTCCAATGCCAATCCCTCTCTCTGACAACAACTTCCTCCTAATATCCAGACTAGACTTACCCTGGCACAACTTCAGACTGTGTCCCCTTCTTTTGTTGCTGCCTGTCTGGAAGAACAGACCAACCTCACCTGGCTACAGCCTCCCTTCAGGTAGTTGCAGAGAGCAATGAGCTCTGCCCTGAGCCTCCTCTTCTGCAGGCTGCACACCCCCAGCTCCCTCAGCCTCTCCTCACAGGGCTCTGCTCCAAACCCCTCACCAGCCTTGCTGCCCTTCTCTGGACACCTTCCAGCACCTCAACATCTCTCTTGACTTGAGGAGCCCAGAACTGGACACAGCACTAAAAAGTTTGGCCTGAGCAGTGCTGAGTACAGGGGCAGAATAATCTCCCTAGTCCTACTGGCCACACTGTTCTGATCCAGGCCAAGATGCCACTGGCTCTCTTGGCCACCTTGGCACACTGCTGGCTCATGTTCAGCTGCTATCTGATAGCACTCTCGGATCCCTTTCTGCCTGGCTCCCCACCAGCTACTCTGTCCCTAGCCTGTAGCACTCCTTGGGGTTGCTGTGGCCAAAGCGCAGAACTCTGCACTTGGCCTTCTTCAATCTCATCCCACGGGCATCTGCCCATCCATCCAGCCTGGCAACGTCCCTCTGCAGGGCCACAGGGCTACAACTTGAGACCATGTCTCCTTTTTCTGTTGCTGCTTGCCTTGGGAGAAGAGATCAACCCTACCTGGCTACAGCCTCTTCGCTACAACTTGGCATAAATATCTTTACAACCGCGATTTTACTAGGGATAGTTCACTGCATTACTATTCTCCACCCCCTTTTCCCAGTTAAGACACAGAAAAATGCAATGTATGATGAAAAAGTAGATTTGAGAGAAAATCCGGAGTGGGCAGGTGGCAATAGCCCCCCCACACCTCCAGGCAACCCCCAGAGTAACATATTATACAAATTCATTAACATGCACTAACATGCAGCTTAGAGCTCCTCATCAGTTGGACATGATGATCTCAAAGGTCTTTCGCAATGTGATTAGTTCTGTGATGACCTTATTGCCCTCTACAGCTACCTAAAAGGAGGTTGCAGTGAGGCTGGAGCTGGTCTCTTCTCCCCAGTTACTAATGATAGGACAAGAGGAAATGGCCTCAAGTCGTGTCAAAGGAGGCTGAGGTTGGCTGTTGGGAGGAAGTTCTTTCCTGAGTACGTGGTCAGGCACTGGAACAGGCTGCCCAGGGAGGTGGTGGAGTCACCATGCCTGGATGTGTTTAAAAGGAGAGTGGATGTGGTGCTTGAGGCTGTGGGCTGGTGATGAAGGCTGCTGGGATGAAGGTTGGAGTGGATGATGCTGCTGGTCCTTTCCAACCACAGCGATTCCTAGTGCTGAGATGTTGTGCTGAGGGATTTGGTTCAGTCAAGGACTTGTCAGTGTGAAACTAACGACTGGACTTGAGGATCTTGAAGGTCTCTTCCAATCTAAGGAATTCTGTGATTCTGTGATTTCTTTAATACATCTGAAGGAGGACTCAAAGTTAACCCTATCATCTCAAGTGAACTGCTAGGATCTCTCCCTGCACAATACAAGTTGAATCAAAGCAGAGGAAGTTCTTCACAGAGGGAGTGATTTGCCATTGGAATGGGCTGCCCAGGGAGGTGATGGAGTTGACATTCCTAGAGGTGTTCAAGAAAAGTCTGGATGATGCACCAAGTGCCATGGTCTGGTTGACTGGATAGGGTTCGGTGCTAGGTTGGACTGGATGATCTTGGGAGGTCTCTTCCTACCTGGTTCACCCTAGGATTCTATGATTCTATGAATGGATAGCACTGGGTGCTGGGTTGGACTGAATGATCTTGGAGGTTGTGCTAGTTTGAGCCTAGCTGGGATGTTTTGGTGAGAAGGACTAGATCGTAGGCTGAGAAATGAAAACAATGGTGAGGTCTACTTCGCTCACAGTCTTGCTGAGATGTGTACAAAGGAAAGACAAAACAAAGATTAGGTCACTTTTGCTCTGCACTTCATGCTGGGCTGTTCTCTTCTGCTTTGCCTGCTGGGGAGAGCTGCGGCTGCTGGCTGGACTCCATCTTGCTTTCTAACCTCACCCTCCATTTGCTTTGGCTGATTTCACCTTTGCTTCTAAATCCCTCTTGGCCGAACCTCCATTCTTCCTTGGGACTGGGGTAAGGTTGAGAGGGGTAGGGGGAAGGTGAGGGGTGGTTGAGAGTCCCTCCTGGGGACTCAGGTTTCTGGGAGGGGAGTTGTGTCTGTATTACCTTTTTTACCTTGTATATTTCTGTATATAACTGTATTTACTATAAATATTTGCTTGTAAATTGTGCCAGCTGTAAATATAAGCTTCATTCAAATTTCCAGAGCCGACTGAGTCTAGTCTGGGTAATTTCTAAAAATGTGGGGAGGTGGGGGACACCCAAACCATCACAGAGGTCTCTTCCAATCTGGTTCATTGATTCTATGATTGTCCAGGGCTGGGTAATAGGTTGGACTGGATGATCTCGGAGGTCTCTTCCAACCTGGCTGATTCTCTGATTCTAAGTGAAACTTTTGTCTCTTAGTATCTGTCTCAGATCACAAAGCCATGGTCTAGTTGTTTGGACAGGGCTGAGTGATAGGTTGGACTGGATGACCTTGGACACCTCTTCCAACTTGGTTCATTCTATGATTCTATAATTGGCTAGGGCTGGGTGATAGGCTGAACTGATTGATCTTGTAGGTCTCTAACAATCTGGTTCAATCTATGATTCTCTGATTGGCCAGGGCTGGGTGCTAGGTTGGACTGGATGAGCTTGGAGGTCTCTTCCAACCTGATTGATTCTATGAGTGTATGATTGGATAGGGCTGGGTGCTAGGTTGGACTGGATGATCTTGGAGGTCTCTTCCTGCCTGGTCGATTCTATGATGCTATGATTCTGTTATTCCTCCACCCCCCTCGCACAGGCTGTGGCTCTGCTCTCAGAGGCTCCTTCCCTTCCTGACCCTGCTGTGTACTGTACATTTCACCGCTTATCGATAAGACTTCATCACTTGGTGAATGAGAATGACGTTCCTGCAGCCCTGTTTTTGTAAAGCAAACCTCTATCCATAGGAGCAATTAGTCTCCTGCTGTGAGTTCAGACACACCAGCTCTGCTGCAGCTGCTCTCTGTTGCCAGCACTAAATTTCCCTCAGTAGTGGATCCACTGTGTTTAAACACTTTGATCTCGTTTATCTCAGCAACGAGAATTTAAAGTCTCCTGGATGCACAAGTTTTTTTCCTTCGTGTGCAACTCCATCTCATCCACCATTTCAGAGCTGACCCCCAAACTTTTGTGCTTTATTTACTGGAGAGGCATCATCTTTTGAAACAGCTTCTCACAGCCTCGCAGAAACACATCCCTCCACACCCCCACCCCCCCCCAACACAGAGCTTAAGTAAGGATACTTTAAACAGCAGATAAGAGGTGCAGAGGGGACTCAGTCTTCTAAACAGCAATTCAGAAACATCTTCATCTGTGTCATGTGCTTTCTGATTTTCTTTTTAATCTCCCACAGCACAGTGTGCACCCAACACTGCTGGCTTAATGAACTGAACAGAATCAAGCAGGTTGGAAGAAACCTACAAGCTCATCCAGTCCAACCTAGCACCCAGCCCTAGCCAGTCAACCAGACCATGGCACTAAGTGCCTCAGCCAGTCTTCTCTTGAACACCTCCAGGGATGGCGACTCCACCACCTCCCTGGGCAGCCCATTCCAATGCCAATCACTCTCTCTGACAACAACTTCCTCCTAACACCCAGCCTAGACCTGCCCTGGCACAACTTGAGACTGTGTCCCCTTGTTCTATTGCTGGTTGTCTGGGAGAAGAGACCAACTCCACCTGGTTACAACCTACCTTCAGGTAGTTGTAGACAGCAATGAGGTCTGCCCTGAGCCTCCTCTTCTCCAAGCTGAGAACTTGCTGTTTAAACTGCCCTTATTACTGTTGCACTGCCAAAGCTTAACTAAAGCACAGGGTATATGGAATCATGGAACCAGTTAGGGCTGGAAGGGACCACAAGGATCGTCTCACTGGATTTGATGATCTCAAAGGTCTCTTCAAACTTCAACACTTTTATGATTTGCCATTGGAAAGGGCTGGCCAGGGAGGTGGTGGAGTTGCTATCCCTGGAGGTGTTCAAAAAAAGACTCTCTAAATGGTCCTGCTTTGGTAAGTGGAGTTGGACTGGAGGATCTCCAGAGGTCTCTTCCAACTCTTTTCATTCTGTGATTCTGTGATTGAAGCTTACTCTGCTTTATCATTTCTCAAGACAATACAAGTGAACTATTACTAATGTGAAACAGCTGAGCACCAGAAACACAGGCTCACTATCAGGTTTATTTCTTGAACCACTGCAAAGTTCCTGACTTAGAATGATAAAATCATAGAATCAGTCAGGGTTGGAAGGGACCACAAGGATCAGCCAGTTCCAACCCCTCTGCCATGGCCAGGGACACCCTACCCTAGATCAGGCTGCCCACAGCCTCTTCCACCTGGCCTTAAACATCTCCAGGGACTTTCCTACCCAAACGTTCTGCCCCTTTGCACACCATAGGGTTGGTACAGTTAGGAATAGGGAATCCAACTCTTATGAAGCTACCTCTTTGAGCTTTGGACTGTAGATTGGTTTAACCTAAAACTGACCTAATTTACTTTTGTAAATTATAGGAAAGAAGGGGACAGCTTTTTTTAGCAGTGATGGTTTTAAGCTAGATGACTGATATTCCAACCTGGCTGATGCTATGAAACACTCGCCCAGGTTGCCCAGGTTTTAAGGTAGAAGAGTGAGATTCAGACTAGTTTGAAGGGAAATGAGGATGGTGAGACACTGGCCCAGGTTGCCCAGGTTCTGAGCTACAAGAGTGAGATTCAGATTAGTTTCAAGGAAGTTAGAGTGGTGAAACACTGGCCCAGGTTGTCCAGGTTCTGAGCTACAAGAGTGAGATTCAGATTAGTTTCAAGGAAGTTAGAGTGGTGAAACACTGGCCCAGGTTGTCCAGGTTCTGAGCTACAAGAGTGAGATTCAGACTAGCTTGAAGGAAGTGATGGTGGTGAAACCCTGACTCGGGTTGCTCACAGAAGTGGTTGATGCCCTGTACCTGGAAACATTCAAATTCAGATTGTATGTAATTCTGAGCTGAAGAAGTCCCTCCTCATTGCAGAGGCTAGATGACCTTTAAAGGTCACTTCCTACCCAAGCCATTTTATGATTCTATAAAGAACCCAGAGACTTTAATTGCTATTACAACTTTATGGATGTTAAGACCAAGCTTTACCCAGAAATGCAGTCAAGATATCTTCCTTCACCCCAGTATTTGATGCTGGCAGTGACACAGAGCTCTAGAATAAACAGCATAATTAGAGGCTTTTATTTCTTCTTCCCATGAAGATTTGCTCCTTAGACATGATTTTTACACCACAGACAATGGGAAGAGCTGATGGAGATAAAGATAAGTGAATCAAAACTTAGGTGAAGCTTATTTCTGCTGTGGTTTGAGTGCTCCCACCCTACTCTGCCTGGTTTTATTACACAGGTGGATGGAATGTGCTCTGCTCCATCTCCAAGGGAGCCACACAAGCCCTGCATAAATCACTCAGCAAGTACCTTGAACCACACATATTATTAGGAATACAAGCAAGAGGAATTCCAAAATGAAGCATGTTTAGACAAAGAGGCAATTATGGCATGGAGAGAAAGAGAGCACAAAAATTTCAGCTGGAATCAGGGATAGAGCACAGTAGCTCAAGGAGGTGGGGAAGCCTAAATCTGTATTTATGTAGCCTCACAAATGGGGTGATTTTGATCTCCCCAAAATGATATAAGAACATCTATTCCAAAAGGGATGTGGAGATGCTGGAGTGTGTCCAGAGAAGGGCCACGAGGATGCTGAGAGGGCTGCAGCAGCTCTGCTGTGAGCACAGACTGAAAGAGTTGGGGCTGTGCAGGCTGCAGAAGAGGAGGCTCCCAGGTGACCTTCTTGTGGCCTTCCAGCATCTGAAGGGGTCCTACAAAAAAAAGCTGGGGAGGGACTTTTTCGGCTCTCAGGGAGTACCAGGACTGGGGGGAATGGAGCAAAGCTGGAGGTGGGGAGAGTCAGCCTGGACGTGAGGAGGAAGCTGTTCAGCATGAGAGTGGTAAACCCTGGACTGGGTTGCCCAGGGAGGTGGTTGAGGCCCCATGGCTGGAGGTGTTTAAGGCCAGGCTGGCTGAGGCTGTGGGCAGCCTGCTCTAGGCTAGGGTGTCCCTGCTGACAGCAGGGCGGTTGGAACTAGATGATCCTTGTGGTGCCATCCAACCCTGACTGATTCTATGATTCTATGAACACCTAGTGGAAGTGAGTATCACAAAGTAGTTCCCAAAGGGGATTTTGGAGCCTGGTCTCCTAATATCCATACCATTCACAAAGCTAGATTCTGGTGTCATTTACAAAGGCTCTGCCCAGGTGTGCTTTTATGGACGCCGATGGAGTTACACAACGCAAGGCAGGATGGAGTCAAATGATATCTAAATGTCTTGTGTTTGCACTGCAGAAAAAAGGCCAGCAGCAAAAAAAAAACAGTGGTTCATATCACTGCATGCTGCAAGTCTGACCATAAAAATGCATTCCCAGTGGGTCAGCACCTGTTTAGATAAATGGGTTACTTGAAATACACAATGCAGCAGAGCTTGTGCCTTTATCCATATGGCACTAACACGAACCGCCAGCTGTGGCCAGTCGTCCAATATGTTCTCTCTCCATCTATGACATATGAAACCATATGGAATCATCTATCCATTAGGAAGAGATCATTTTCAGACAGGAAGGTTTTTTGACACAATTATTAGCTGTGGCATTCTTGACCAGAAACAGGCTGGAATCGGCAGGAAACAAAAAGGGGCTTATGTCGTCTTAAAGAGTCATGTGAAGAATTTTCTGGGTTTAAATCATCTTTCAAGATAGCCTTCTTCTTCTTTTTTTTTTTTTCCTTCTTTAAGAATGTCTTTTATCTCTCAGCTTCATGACATCCTGCTGTATGGGTTGCTTTTCTCTCCACCCAGCTGTGTGATGAGTGATCACGGTGCATAGGGGCTACTGGTTTCCCCTGAGTTTGGGTTTGATTAGGGCAAGCAGGTGTGGAACTGTTGGAGGGTGGAAGAGCCTTGAAGAGGGACCTTGAGAAGCTGGATGGGTGGGCAGAGGCAAATGAGAGGAGATTGAAGAAGGACAAGTGCAGGGTTCTACACTTTGGCCACAACAACCCCAAGCAGTGCTACAGGCTGGGGACAGAATGGCTGGAGAGCAGCCAGGCAGAAAGGGACCTGGGGGTGCTGGTAGATAGTAGCTGAAGGTGAGACAGAAGTGTGCCCAGGTGGGCAACAGAGAGAGTGATTTGCCATTGGAATGGGCTACCCAGGGACGTGGTGGAGTCACCATCCCTGGAGGTGTTGAAGCAAAGCCTGGATGAGGCACTTGGTGCCATGGTCTGGTTGTTTGGACAGGGCTGGGTGCTAGGTTGGCCTGGATGAGCTAGGAGGCCTTTTCCAACTTGGTTGATTCTATGATCCTATGATTCCAACCTGGTTCATTCTATGATTCTAATCTGGTTGATTCTATAATTCTCTGAAAAACTGAGCCCAAAGACTTACTCAAAAGCAGATAAAACCAACCAGAAGACATCATCTACTGCAATTTAGTTTGGCAATGCTTTATCTGTCACTTAAAATTCCTGTGGACAGGCTATAATGAAACTCACTTTTCTTAGGGTTTTTATTTTAAGGAGAGTAAAGAGTCAGATGTCATGGTCTAGTTGATTGGCTAGGGCTGGGTGCTAGGTTGGACTGGATGAGCTTGGAGGTCTCTTCCAACTTGGCTGATTCTATGGTTCTATTTGCTTAGAAACAAACTCTTTCAGGACCGACTGCTGCAAGCCATACTCCCAATCAAGCGGTCTCAGAACTAAGACTCAACTGTCTTCCCCAGTGAAGGTCATTTCTTCCCCAATGACCTTCACTTTGTCCTCGTGGGCTTTGCTCTGAACCAGAGCTCAACACTGTACATCAGCATAAAAATAAAAGAAAAACTGATGAAACAGAGTCATTGCCTGAACTGGATAATATCTTTACTGAGACAGAGAATCCTATTAGGGCAGTTCATCTACTCTCAATCTGCAATAACTCAATTACTCATGATTTGCACCAATGCAAATGAGATGAGAATCTGCCCCCCAGAACACTTGCTAGCTCTGTTTGCTGACATGATCAGAAGTACAGTGTTCCCTATAATCAGCCCTGCTTTACCTCTAATGGATATAAGCAGAGACAAGAGCCTCAGGCATTTCAAACTGACGTGAATAGCTGATCCCTGCCTGCCTGCAGAGTAGGCAGATTATGTAGGGAGAATCTGAGAAGGTTATTTTGGAAACGATGTAGCCCCAAATGAATCTGAAAGTGGGAATTGTTTCCTAACAGTAACACTCAGAGGTATTGGACCTCTCTCCATGCTGTGCAGTGTACCTCACCTGATCCAGCAGAAAAAACTCTGAGTTAAATCAAGATGAGATGAAAATCACACCTAAAAATCACCATGGACTATTCAAGGAACAGAAAGATAACATAATTACTGCTAATAGTAAGAAGAATTCTGAATTAAGAAATTCTTTGATCTATCACCCTGGTACTCTCAATAGATCAGTGATAGGATCATAGGATGTTAGGGGTTGGAAGTGGAAGGGACACAAGGAGATCATTGAGTTCAACCCCACTGCTGGAGCAGGACAATACTATCTAACACAGATCACAGAGCAACACATCCAGAGAGGCTTTGAAAGGCTCCAGAGAAGGAGACTCCACAACCTCTCTGGGCAGCCTGTTCCAGTGCTCTTTGACCCTCACAGTAAAGAAGTTCCCCCTTGTGTTGAGGCAGAACCTCTTTTGCTGCAACGTACACCTTATTGCTCCTTGTCCTATCCCAGGGAGCAGTGAGCAGAGCCTCTTAACACCTTATTGCTCCTTGTCCTATCCCAGGGAGCAGTGAGCAGAGCCTCTCCCCCCTCTCCTAGTAGCCCTCAGATACTTATAAACATTTATCAAATCCCCTCTCAGTCTTCTCTTCTCCAGACTAAGCAGCCCCAGGTCCCTCAGCCTCTCCTCATAAGCCATGCCCTTCTGTTCCCTAATCATCCTCTTAGCTCTCCACTGGACTCTCTCCAGCAGATCCCTGTCCCTCTTCAACAGTCAGTAGACATAATTCCAAAGATCAGTAGTGCAAAGTGAAGACTCAACAGACAGCATGAAACACAGGTGAAATTTTGTAAGGTGATCAGTTACTGTCTTCTGCTGAATAAAGAGACAGCCCATCTTCAGTCTTTTCTTCCCCCTCCCTCTTTCTGGGAGCTGGTCACCACTGAAAACACCTGGATCTGTTTTACAAGTTTTCTGCTGTCCTACTGACACTATAACATCATCTATTTTGGAAAAGAGAGATCGATGACTTAGAATCATAGAATAGAATCAAAGAATCAAGCAGGTTGGAAGAGACCTCCAAGAACATCCAGTCCAACCTAGCACCCAGCCCTGCCCAATCAACCAGACCATGGCACTAAGTGCCCCAGCCAGGCTTTTCTTCCAGGGACGGTGACTCCACCACCTCCCTGGACAGCTCATTCCAATGCCAATCAGTTTCTCTGACAACAACTTCCTCCTAACATCCAGACTAGACCTCGCTCAGCACAACTTGAGACTCTGTCCCCTTCTTCTGTTGCTGCTTGTCTGGCAGAAGAGACCAACCCCACCTGGCTACAGCCTCCCTTCAGGTAGACTTTTAAGATAACGAAGTTCAACCACTAACCCAATGCTGTTAGGTCACCACTGAACCACATTCCTCATCGCCACATTTCAAACACTTCCATGTATGGTGACAACCACTTCCCTGGGCAGCCTGTTCCAGTGCTTCACAACCCTTTTAGGGAAGATGTTTTTCTTTATATCCAACTTAAATCTCCCCTGGTGCAGCTTGAGGCCATTATTAGAACATTAGTGAGAAAAGACCAATCAAGGATCTTTGTGAGTAGACTAAGAGTTATTCATACCATAACAAGGCAATTTACTGTGTAGTTAAGTGGAAATTTCAGCCAACACTTTTTTTTCCTGCCTAAATGGCCATATGCAGAAGGTGACGATGGCAGACCCAGTAAGTGAGAATCCATATAATACACTTCAGAATATTTCAAGTACCTAATTACACGGAAGACAGAACATCTGAATTTGGGAACCTAACCTCTCTGCCTAGTTAATGCAGACATTTCCAGATAAACTAACATTTAAATCTAACATTTAACTAACATTTCACTAACATTTAAAACCAGGCGGTGTGAATGCACCAGTTAAGTGTCCACTTGCAGACAAAAATCAACAAGGAGGCAATAAGAGTCAGTTTTGCCTAGAGAGAGGACACTAACTGAGAAGGAGAATACATGGATTTGTTTGTTATCTATACTGAATGACTGTCAATCTTCCCAAGACTTCAGCCAGCAATTTTCCAGTCCAGCTTCAGTGGCACTTCAGCTAGTGAAAGATGCTGCTGTTCATCTACTGGTCACAAAGAGTTATTGGAGCACTTCACAGAATCATCATAGAATCAACCAGGTTGGAAGAGACCTCCAAGCTCATCCAGTCCAACCTAGCACCCAGCCCTGTTCAATCAACCAGACCATGGCACTAAGTCTCTCATCCAATTTTGCTTCCAGGAATGGCAACTCCACCTCCTCCCTGGGCAGCCCATTCCAATGCCAATCACTCTCTCTG
>WAAF01013160.1:288566-301608 GCA_013400475.1 Tricholaema leucomelas | reverse complement strand
CAGCAGGTCCTGAACTAATTCCTCATGAATTCCCAGGGCAACACACCGCTTTCCGACTCCATCCCCCAGTTCAAGAGGCCACTTGCCCTGAACTCCTCCCTCCTCACTGTTGAAAATTGAGGCAAAGAAGGTATTCAGGACCTCAGCCTTTTCCTGGTCGTCAGTTACTGGTCCACTAAGGAGTGGAGGCTCTTCTTGCCCTTCTTTTTAGCATTGATACATTTATAAAAATGTTTTTTATTATCTCTGACAGAGGTGGCAGCCTAAGTTCTAACTGGGCCTTTGCCTATCTAATTTTCCTCCTACCTAATCTAGCTACACCCTTGAACATGTCAGGAGAAGCCTTCCGCTCCTTCCAGAGGCGATACACCCTCTTTTTTTCCCCTAATTCCTCCAGGAGCTGTTTGCTCATCCAGGCTGGTTGCCTCCCCTGCCAGCTCATCTTTTCACACATGGGAACTGCCAGTTCCTGTGCCTTCAAGAGCTCCTGTTTAAAGTAGGTCCAACCATCCTGGACCCCTTTGTTCTTAAGGATTGCTGCCCAGAGGACTTTGCAAATAAGTTTCTTGAACAAACTGAAGTTTGCTCTCTGGAAGTCCAAGGTGAGGGTTCTGTTGTTGTTCCTCTCTATCTCATGGTCACTACACTCTAGGCAGCCTCCCACTGTCACATCTCCCACCAGCCCTTCTCTATTGGAGAACAGCAGGTCAGGCAGAGCTTAAGCCCTAGTAGGCTCACGTAACAGCTGCATCCAGAAGCTGTCATAGAATCNTGGACCCGCTCCAGCAGTTCCATGTCCTTCTTGTGTTGGGGGCTCCAGAACTGCACACAGTACTCCAGGTGGGGTCTGAGGAGAGCAGAGTAAAGGGGGAGAATCACCTCCCTTGCCCTGCTGGCCACATTTCTCTTGATGCAGCCCAGCACACGGTTGGCTGTCTGGGCTGCATGTGCACACTGCTGGCTCATGTTGAGCTTTTCGTCAACCCAGACCCATCCTCCATGCGTTCCAGAAATCTTCTGGACTCTCTCCTCTCTGCTGAATTAAGTTCCCAGCAGATATCTGGCAGGTTAAAGTCACCCACAAGAACAAGATCTGATGATCTTGAGACATCCTCCAATTGTTTGTAGAATACCTCATCTGCTTCCTCATCCTGGTTGGATGGTCTATAGCAGACTCCAACCAGGATGTCAGATTTGTTAGGCCTCCCTCTGATTTTAACCCACAAGCTCTCAATCTCTTCATCCTTCAAGCTCTGTGGCAAGGAGTGACTCCCTAATATACAGAGCCACCCCTCCTCCTCTTCTCCCTTGCCTATCTCTCCTGAAGAGGCTTTATCTCCCCAGTATAGCACTCCAGTCATGCCTGTTGTCCCATCAAGTTTCTGAAATGGCGACTATATCATAGCCCCCCTGGTGGACCAGGACTTCCAGCTCTTCCTGCTTGTTACCCATGCTGCGTGCACTGGTGTAGATGCACTTCAGCTGGGCTCTCCATTCCTCAACTAACCCTAGTTTCCATCCCAGTCTCTCCTTCTCAGAGAGAGTAACTGCCTCACCCACCCCCTTCCGACCTAGTTTAAAGCCTGCCTAATGAGCCCTGCCAGCTCCAGCGCCAGGACTCTCCTGCCCTGCTAGACAACTGCACCCCATCAGGATCTAACAGGTCTGGTGCAGCAAAAGTTTCCCCACGGTCGAAGAACCCAAAATGCCGCCGCTGGCACCATCCCTTGAGCCAGTTGTTGACGGCATGGGTTCTCCTGTTCCTCCCTGTGTACTCCCCTGCCACAGAGGGAACTGAGCAGAACACCACCTGTGCTCCTGCCCCATCTATCCATTTTCCCAGGGCCTTAAATTCCTTTTTAATTGCCCTGGTGCCCTTCTTATCAATCTCATAAGAGCTCAAGGCCACTTCAACGATGATACTCCATTTACCACCTGGTAGCCAGAGTCTCGTTTTGGCTAGGTGGCAGGTGTCAGGCAGTCCTGTGACACCCTTTACCTTTTCCTAGATGGCAAGATCCTTAGACGTTTTGCCAGTTGTACATTTAACACTGTGATTTATGCACCTCTGTCCATGAGGTATTTCACAGCAGTCCTGTCTGGCCCTGTGGGAATTATTATAACTGGTTCTAAATTATCAGAGCATTGACAAACACAAAGCGATGAATGCGGCCTGGAGCTCTCACCGCTGTGTCTAGCTTTTTGGCTTGCTCCCAGTGCTCTGCCGGACAGGACTGTTTGCCTCGTTTGGGGAAGCAGTTTCAGGACTTCTACTGCGGCCCTTATTTTTATTCCTGCCAAGACTATGTTCCAGTTCCTTCAGGCGAGCCTTTAAGGCTTCTATCTCCTTCTCGGGGGATCCCAGTCCGAACCCTCCTTTGTACCCTCGCTCAATCGGGAAGCCATCAGGATTAACGCCGCAGCGCGTCCTGCCTGCGGTGGAAATGCCGCCCTCTGGGTCTCCCCGTGTGCCGGCCATTTCACTCCGGGCTGCTAGCTGGGCTAGCGGGAGGCGCTGTGGGGGAAGGTTTAACATGGCGCACTTCCGGCTTCTTCCCAGGCGGAGTCGCCATGTTGCCGGGTGCCATGTAGCGCTTCTGCCGGGAAGGTTTTGGTGAGGACACAGGACTGGAATAGCCCAGGTGTCTACCCTTCTCGGACAGTTCTATTAATAATTCCTCCCACGTCATTTGATGCGGTGGGGCACCCTCTGCGGCGTTATTCGCCTGTTCTACCTGCTCTCTCCTAGTGTCACATACACCTTTAAGAGCAGCCGGCAGACCCTTAAGTCTTGTTGGGTCAATGGGTGCATCTAACGGAGACGGGTACCTTCCGCGGTCATGCATAGCCTGTGCACACGCAAGCCTTTTGATTGCAGCTGTTAATTCAGCTGAATCAGTTACGTGAACCTCGGCAGGTTCCTGTCTATCGGATCTAAGGATCCTGCCCAGTAACAGACTCGCGACATTAGGGAATAATCCCCATCCGGACCCGCGCCCAAAAACGCCTCTGGCCCCCAGGAACAACCCTTTACTTCCTCTCGGCTCCAGATCACGGTATCTCCCCCCAGTTCTGCCACCCTCTATACATAACCGGTTACCGTCCCTCCCGCTTGGCGCGCAGAAGTTTCCCGCGGCTCACCTAACTTTGCTCCGCTGCATGGCCGCACACCTGTGGTGGTCGCTCCGCATCCGCGGCAATTCTCGGTGTATTCCTGCTTGAAAATCAGCCGTACGCGGAGGGGCTTTCCCGGTGCGGAGTCCGTAGAGCTGCAATCCGGGAAATCTTTTTCCGATCTGGAGCGCTTTTTTTTCTTCCTCGGTTTCTCCTCACGGCTGCGATGAAGCAGGTCCGGTACACTGGGGTGGAGAGGTGTCTCGGCGGTGATGGCTGCAAGGGTTCTTTCGGTACCAATGGGGTGAAGGTGCCTAATGGCCGTCGGTCCGCAGTCGTTATCCAGCTTTGCTCTTCTGCCACGGTTATCTCAAAGTCTATTAAATTAAAGTCTTTCCCCTTCGGCTGCGACCCCGGTATGAGAGACTGGGGCTCAGACGATCCTCCCCGGCCCCGATGCGTCTCCTCGGGGGTACACAGTTTTAAACTCTCAGCAGAAGCGGCAGGATAAGCGTCCAGTTCCGAGGTTTTTACGGGCAAAGTAGAACTTCTTGAGCCATCATTATTATTTTTCATTTGCAGTGTCAATAAGTCATACAGCCTTTGATTTTGTATTTCTGAATTCCTTAATTCTCTTTTCAAGTGGCTAATCTTTTCACTTAGACTTTCTACGGTATTTTCCATTGTAACTTTTGGACTCTCTATAACGGTTTTCATTTTATTAAAGTCATCTTGTGCTAATAATATGCAGGCTACTATCACAGCTTTACTTTCGTCTGTATCTGCCAAATCTGTACATGATTTAGCCACGTTTTCAGCCAATTTATCAATAATTTCGTCCGGATTAGTCAAAGGTCTCAAATTTTGCATAGCCCGGATTATATCTGTGCCATTA
Organism: Tricholaema leucomelas; assembly: GCA_013400475.1. Taxonomy (NCBI): domain Eukaryota; kingdom Metazoa; phylum Chordata; class Aves; order Piciformes; family Lybiidae; genus Tricholaema lacrymosa; species Tricholaema leucomelas. Next base: position 297,599 of record WAAF01013160.1, on the reverse strand, counting down.
GTTGCATACCGTGGTCTTATCTGCGCCACAATGTTATGAAAGGGGCTAGTTGAAACCTGAATTTGGGGTGAAATGCAATGAGGCCGATTCAAAAGCTGTTAAATAATTTATTAATATATATACAAAGATAATTCCCCCAAAAACTTATTTACAACTAGCCACACAAGTTCTTGGCTGCGGTTAGCAGAACTATTGTACCGAATGTCTCTCTACAATGGAATTTTGAGAGGTTTTTAGGAATGCCTTTTGAGAGAGAGTCTTGCGGCTTCGTTCACCGCTTGTGAGGTTAACTAAATTCCTTCAGCAACTTGAATAAAGAATTCAGAATACTCACTAGTCCGCAGTCAAATGCCTGTGGCCCCAAACGTAGGCAGGAAAATATTCAGTAGAAGTCCCGTGGTGAATTCCACGAGGGCTGCGATGTGCAATCGGCTGCTGGCGCGGCAGGCTGAGGGGGCGAGCGGCAGGCTGAGGGGGCGAGCGGCAGGTGAGCGAGGAACGAACGCGCACGCAATCAAGAACTCAATGCACCTGTTCACCCCCTTTTGCAGGACAATGGCCGAGCCTAATGGTCTCATTGGCCACATTATCACCCAGTCACCTTTGGCAGTCACCCAAGCATACCCAAAAAGGCAGAACGCAGAGGCTGTTCTCTTCCAGGAATGGGGGGCGCATGCGCCTGGCACGCCACAGGTGCGTGGGTGCCTGGAAGCCCTCTCACCAAGCCAAATTAGGTTGGCTGGGTTTCTTTTGCCCTGTTTTCCTGCCTCTGGCCGCAGTGCAGAAAGGCAGGTAAACACGCTCAAGCCTATTCTGTGACCCTTGGGACTCGCCGCCACACCATCCTCCCTTGTCACAACTGGCCCGGGTGAAATAGCTGTCCTTACCTGGGCCTTGCCCATCTGCAGCAAGGCAGACCTTCAGAGTTACTTGGTGGTCAGGCTGCTTCTGATGGGTGCTAGAAACACGCACATAGAGGCAGGCAGGCAGGCAGGCAGGCACCTGGGAGAAACTGTGATCTATATGTAATTAAATAAAATGTGATTAGGCAACAGTTATTAGAGGTAACACTGCATCCATATTCACCTTTGTAAATGTTCTTGTCAGTGTTAATTGCATTGGCTCTCCCTTCCACAGAAGGAACCTATTGCTTCAGGGCAATAGGTTGCTTCTCCCATGGGGACAGCAGTCACTGGGAAGGATAACATCATTATTTAGCCACAGATGAGACCATTGGAATGCTGCTAGCTGGGCTAGCTCAGAGGACTTCCACTGGGCTGGTTTGCAGAGGAGGACAGAGGAAGGACACATGGAAGGTGGAGGTGGCACATTCAGAATACCCAAAGTAATCTTGGAAATACCTTCATGGTGCCCTTGGCTGCTTCATGGCATAGATTTAGCTTCACAAGGACCCTAGCAGGGGTAGGAAAGCATGGTACACGTGGGTAATAAAGATCTTTAGTTTCTCTTTTATGTTTAATTTTAATGTGACAAGAAACACAACCTAGGCTGGTGAGGGATGACCAAACAGGAGAGAGAAAATAAGCATTGGTGTGACTGCGCAGAGGCTGTCAAGGTAGAAGATCTGCATATTTCTGAAGGACAGGATGAAAACTTGGAGGAGGAATGAGCTAAGAAAAGACATGTCAGAGTCTTGGGGAAGCTGGCATTTTCTTTAACAATAAACCCACTTCAAAATTAGTCTCTGTTAGGTGACCAAATACACACACAGAGCACTTCATTTCCCAAGTTACTATCCAAACATGTTGTTATTTTGGTTTGTGACAAAGGTTTGAGCCATCTGGAGATGGTTTGGACAGGATTGGGTAGAGTTGCTTTTTGGATGGTCTTTTGGGCTTGTTTACTTCAGCAGAGAAGAATGTAGCAAGTGGCCTTTTGGGCAGTGCCGCTGGAAGAGAAGTCCCTGCTTGGAAGTGAAAAGGAGAAGCACAGGCTGTAGTAAGGGACAGTTTGGAGGAAGGACTTATAGAAGTCAATTTATGAGCCCACATTTTAGGCAGTGACTGAGGTGATGTCAGCCTTTTACACAGCTCCCTTAACAAACTAATGAAATGACCACAACTTCAATTTATGCTTTGTCACACAAAGAAACACCAAATTATTACCCAGAGGCCATCAGGAAATTAATAAATAGGTTTGTTATAAAGTGAATTACCCCAAGTGAGTAGTGGATGTCTTTTTTCTCACACACTTGCCTTAAGCACCTGCTTCTGGCCACCCTTAGGTATTTGTAATCCTTAGTAAGATCCCCCTCAGCCTTCTGTTCTCCAGGCTGAACAGCCCCAGCTCTCTCAGCCTTTCCTTGTATGAGAAATGTTCCAGTCCCTTCAGCATCTTAGTGGCCCTGCCCTGGACTCTCTCCAGTAGCTCTTTGTCCTTCTCGAGCTGGGGTACCCAGAACTGGACACAGTTTTGTATGGGATTGTGCATTTTGTTTGGGTTTGCACAGAAAGAAGGTTTTGTCATAGTTGCCAGTGCAAAGCTGCTGTCACATCTCTTCAACCTTGCAAGGGTAGGATGTGTTATGCTAAGCAGAATGTCACTGTGGGTTGCCTTTGTAGATGAGTTAGTCTCACGGATCTTCAATAAACTTCATTTCCTGAGTTGCAGAGTACATTTCTGTTGCTTCTTGAGGTCAAGGAGAAGCTCTCATGGCTTTAATGCCACAAACAGGGAGACTCTTCCACTTGGCCCACAGTGGTGTTTGGTGGTGCTGTGTGATGTGGCATTTGAACCCAGGCCGCTGCTGCGGCAGCAGGCACTCTCTGCAGTGCTGCTCCACGGGAGCGGTGGCTAACAAAAGGCACCAGCAGGTACATAGAGAAAGCAGAGTGGGTGAACTCGCCACTGAAAAGCTGGCAGGAAACTGGTTTCATAGCAAACCACTTCAGTGCGGCTTGCAAAAGGAAGCTGCAGGGGATCCCACCTTTGTAACCATCAGCATGTTTTGCCTTTTATGAAAAAAGTAGGGAGGGGGGCAGAAAAAGCAAGCCTTTCATCTTCAAAGTTCTTCACAGGCAGTCACTAATTAACCTTCCACGGCTCGGTACTGCAGCTCTCCGGGGAAAAGCCTCAGGGGGAAATGTAGTAAACTTTCTAAATAGCCTTTTAAAGATGTTGGTCAAAGGAGAGATTCTGTTGGGTTGTTTTGGTTTTTCTTTTTTAACTCACTACTGAATGCAAATCACTTCTAAGTACTTCAAGTAGCAGTAACAATGCTATTGGAATGTATGTGAGCTGTGTGTATCACTGTGCAAAAAGTTATGCATCATTTATGGCTCTCTTACATCTTTAAATTATGAATAATGGCACACCAGCCCTCTCTGCTGGAGTGAGTTGCTCTAGGTGGGGATGCCAAGACGTGCACACAAGTACATATTTCACTTTGTAAAGCAGTCCCATAGAAGCTCAGGGAAGCTGTTTCTGGTGTAACCTAAGCATGAAACCTTTGCATGAACAAAGCCATGATGACCTGAGGGTACTGGTAGATGGTAGCTGAATATGACCCAGCAGTGTGCCCAGGTGGCCAAGAGAGCCAGTGGCATCCTGGCCTGGATCAGGAACAGTGTGGTCAGTAGAACAAGGGAGGTTATTCTTCCTTGTACTCAACACTGCTCAGGCCACACCTTGAGTCCTGTGTCCAGTTCTGGGCTCCTCAATTCGAGGGAGATGTTGAGGTGCTGGAAGGTGTCCACAGGAGGGCAACAAAGCTGGTGAGGGGCCTGGAGCACAGCCCTGTGAGGAGAGGCTGAGGGAGCTGGGGGTGTGCAGCCTGCAGAAGAGGAGGCTCAGGGCAGACCTCATTGCTGCCTACAACTACCTGAAGGGAGGCTGTAGCCAGGTGGGGCTGGTCTCTTCTGCCAGGCAAGCAGCAACAGAACAAGGGGACACAGTCTCAAGTTGTGCCAGGGCAGGTCTAGGCTGGATGTTAGGAGGAAGGTGTTGGCAGAGAGAGTGATTGGCATTGGAATGGGCTGCCCAGGGAGGTGGTGGAGTCACCATCCCTGGAGGTGTTGAAGAAAAGACTGGATGAGGCACTTAGTGCCATCGTCCAGTTGACTGGCTAGGGCTGGGTAATAGGTTGGATTGGATGATCTTGGAGGTCTCTTCCAACCTGGTTGATTCTATGATTCTATGAATATAAATCAGCATTTGGAACCACTACTCTTGTTGGCATAGACAGGCCATGATGCACAGGTAGATCCTTCAACTCTACTGCTGTTACTACTCCCACTTTGGTTTTTTCTGGGCATTCTTACACCCCAGGGATGGTCATAAAGACATGACAATAATATAATCATAATTGTAATTGGCACTGGTCAGGCCAAATGTTGTCTACTGGATTCACTTTTGGACCCCAAGTACAAGAAGACACTGCAGCTCTGGAGCATGCCCAGTGAAGGGCAATGAAGCTGGCGAAGGGTTTGGAGAATAGGTCCTATGAGGAGCAGCTGAGGGAGCTGGGGTTGTTTAGTCTGGAGAAGAGGAGGCTCTACTAGACCTTGATGAAGACACAGAGTATGTCATCAGTAAGTTCACAGGTGACACCAAGTTGGTGGCAGTGTTGATCATCATGAGAGTAGGGAGATTCTACAGCAAGACTTGGATGGATTGGAACTAGATGATCCCTGTGGTCCCTCCCAACCCTGACTGATTCTATGATTCTATCTCCTTCTTCCAGTCCCTGAATGCTTGCTGTCCTCAGAGCTGCTACCTCTTTATCAGCAACACAAATCAAAACACATGCTTGGCACAGCTCCACATTGCAATGACAGACCACTCAGGAAGGAAACAATCTCAGGAAAAAAATCCAATCAGTGCTAATTCTGAAAAAAAATAAAGGTTGACTAGTAGGAGATGAGGCCTGATAAGCTTCTTAAGAGCTTACTTCTTTAATTTATTGAGGATGTTTCATCTGGGTATTTACCAATAGCTAGAAACCACACAGCAGTTCCTTTTTCTCCCCCCTCCAAACTGTCATCTGTTTATAGTCCAAACCAGAGAAGGAAAGAGAAAGAACTATTCATAGAGAGATTTGGAAACGCTACTGTGTTGGAAATTAATAATCTGTTAGAATAGAATCAACCAGGTTGGAAGAGACCTCCAAGCTCATCCAGTCCAACCTAGCACCCAGCCCTATCCAGTCAACCAGACCATGGCACTAGTGTCTCATCCAGTCTTTTCTTGAACGCCTCCAGGGACGGTGACTCCACCACCTCCCTGGGCAGCCCATTCCAATGCCAATCACTCAAAATATTCCAGGCAGAGGGAGGGAGAGAAGAACTGAGTTGCTGCAAACACATGGCCATTATGATTCTCAGTTAACAAGCCTCAAATGGGGTGCTGCTCCCAGTGGAGGGTCAGCACAGAAAGGCAGTTTCTAAATCACCCCCCATTAAATACATCAGTTTGAAAATCAAACTGGTCAATAGACCAGTGGTGCTATGTTCTGGCCAATGAATTCAAAGCTTCATGCCTTGTGTCACCACACAGGCACATGGAGGGGCAGCGCGAGACACCTGACACGTGGTGCTAAGTCCCTAACCCTCAAGGCTTTACTGGGGCCAAGCCCGTATTGTTTGCTCATCTATTCAACTTCCCAGACCTGCAACAGGAAGAGGAGAGCAAGGGTTAAACAGGCCTGGCAGGATTTATGCCTCACCAGGACACCCACAGAACTGATAGGGGCCATAGATGAACCATGGCTGCTTTGAATGAGGGTTTGTTGCAAGCTGTCTGCTGCTGACAGTTTGGTGTATGTGAAGTAGGTAGATGGATATGAGTGCAACTGTTGAAATAAAATGGTGGCATCACCAAAATATCAGATCTAATCCTTGTGAAGACAGCTTTGCCTGGTTATCCTAAGAATTAATCCTTAGGAGACCTGAGAACACAGAAGTTGTACCTGAATGTGAACGATTTCAGCCTCTGGAGTCAGTAGAATGTAATTTTCTGTGAGCACCAAGATCAATACACCATCAAGAAAACTCTACCCATTTAGAATAGGGATGGAGGCATCAATCCACTCCTTCCCTTTTTCCAATCCTACAATGCTTTCTGTCTCAGAAATACCTGAAGTGGTGCAAGAAAACACTTCTGGTGAGAGGAGCACACCTCTCCTCCTCATCCCACTTTGCCAGGCGATATGTCTGGTCCTGTTGTTCCACTTGCTGCCTTCTCTGCCTCATCAGACCTCAAACAGCTTGGTATAACCCTGAAAGCCACCTTCTGCCTCAAACAGCATAGTCCTCAAGCAAGAAGCACTTTGCTGGGGATATCCCCATGGCTTTTAATTTTTCTCACCACTCATTTGTGCCTCATGACCATGGAACTCATCCTGGGCAAGATCAAGTTGCTTTTCCTGGCGAGAACTAGGAAAAGATTGAGGCATTCTCTTTTTTTTCCCTCTTTTCTCCTTCACACCTTCAGTCTATTTGCTCTTCAGGCCAGTTACCATCTTCAACTTATGGAGTCCTGTACCTTCATCCCACCTTTCCTTCACTTTCTCAAACTACTCATTTACTCTTCATCTTCACATCCCTTCTCACTCTCTGACCTCACTCCTGTGCTCTTGCATATTAACATATAGCCTTGACTAGAGTCATAGCACCCTTGGGAGACCAGATCTGGTGAGACACTGGAACAGGTTGCTCAGGGATGCCCCCTCCTGTACAGATGCTTTTTCTGCAATCAACAAAAGCTTCTAAGATGAATGTAGAAGGCATCTGTGTACAAAAATATCCCAAACCCCCTTCACCCCCCCAAAAAAAAACCAAACCAACCAAAAAACACACACACAAAAACCCCAAACAAACAACAACAACAAAAAAACAACAAAACAAACACAACACCCTCCAAAAACAAACAATTAAAAAGAAACCCAAACCAAGACATTTGGCAAGCAGAACACACCTGATAATTTTCTTAAAACAGAGCTGTTAAGGTTTTTCCTCTTTCTGTACTGAAGTGAACTTCTGACCTGAAAGCAGATGTGGGGAATATGTGTATTCCCTAGTAGCCTGTAAAGCAGCAAGTCAATTCAGTTTGGGCTTGAACACAACATCTACTCCCAGATAATGTGCCTGTGATTCTTCTGCATCCTGAGGCACTTGGCAAGAATCCTGACAAACAAGGTTAAACTCAAGAGGCTCAAAATACTTGAGGCAGTGGCTTTGTAAGCCTTGATCAAGTGGAAAAGAGGGAAGCTTTTTTTTTTTTTCAGGGAGACAGGGAAAAAGAAAGAACAAAGAGAGGCTGTTTAAGCAATACAAATTCAACACGGGTACCAAGGATAAGGAAAAAAACAAACCAACACAGCACTGACAAGCCAGGAAGCAGCAGGCAGAAAATAACCACATCACTAATGTTGTTAGTAGAGCCAAAATAGCACAGGAATGAATTAAACAAAAAGGAAAATCTGGGGATGGTACAGACTGCAACCAGTTTTAGCAATCAGCACAATGTGATGGCTCCTGTAATAGTAATGTGATCTCTTCGAGAAGGGAGGGATTATTACTCAGGTCAATCTTTTCCACTGGAGGCAGATCTTTAGGATAACAAATATCCATTTCCCATATTTTCCATCACACTGTAAATACTGAAAGTGTCACAAGCACAACACTTCCACAGTGTTTGTCATCCACCTACCTAGTGAGAGGCCTGGCTGCAGCAAACTGAGCTGCTTTTCTTATGCCAATGACCACCAGCCCTGGATGAGATGGTCACATTACAAGGATGTGTTTGGTTTAGCTCTTTGTTGAGGTTGCTGCTGGGTTGCTACCAAGTGTGGAGTTAATACTGTCAAGATCCTCCACGTAAAATGGACCTGTCAACTACTAAAAAGCTAATGCAGCTTTTATTTAGAAGAGGAACAATATCACAGAACCACAGACTCATTGAGGCTGGAAAAGAGCACTGAGGTCCAGCCTATGAACTAAAGCAACCACATCAGCTGAACCATGACACCAAGTGCCACATTCAGTATTTTCATAAAGACCTGAAGGGTTGGTGACTCCACCACCTCCTCAGGCCGTCCGTTCCAGTGCCTAATCATCCTTTCCATGCGGAATTGCTTCCTAACTTCCAGCCTAAACCTCCCCTGGCGCAGCTTCAGACCATGTCCTCTTGTCCTGTCACAAGTTGCCTGGGCAGAAGAGCCTAACTCCTCCTGACTACAACTTCCTTTTAGGTAGTTGTAGAGAGTGATAAAGTCCCCTCTAAATCTCCTCTTCTCCAGGCTGAACACCCTCAGCCTTTCCTCATACGACTTTCCCTTCAGCCCCTCACCAGTCTCATCACTCTCATCTGCAAGTCTACTTCTGGCTGACTGCTGGGGTGCTAGTAGGTGTCAGTGGCTGGGACCACCATCCCCTGGGACTCCCACGCCACCATCTCATGCCAAGGGCCCAGGGGATGTGTCTCAGCTCAGCCAGGGGCCTCCAGTCCCTGCCTGAGCCGTGCTGTAGGTGTGCCTGTCCCTGTCTCCTGGATGGGGCTGGGACCTGCACTGCAGGGAGATGCTCTCCAGGATGGAGCCCTCAGCCCTGTGACAGAGCTTGTGAGGCTGACCTCAGCATCACAGAGCAGAACTGTGCTCTTCTGCTCCCTGTGCTCACTGTGAGCCAAGGAACCATGAGCCTGTTCTTTGCCTGAAATGCTGAGGACATTTCCAGCTCCAAAAGCACTTTAAAGGACACCAAACACAAGGGATAGAGGTGGAAAGTGAAGTTTATTTTATCTTGGTTTGTGTTTCATTGCTGTTTAATTGTTTCTCAGAGTCAATTCTCTAACACTAACAGAGTACCCAGGCAGTGCAGGAGCAGAGCTTGCTCCTGCTGCAAGCTTGCACTGGGCAAACGAGGCCAAAAGAGCCAGGCCCCGAGAGACGCCTTGGAGGTGCCAGAGCAGCAGCAAGAACCGAGCCAAAAGTGCCCGGAGAAGCCTTGACAAGAGGCTGTGCTCCATGCTAGAGAGCAGAGAATGAACTGGTGGGGAAGGCAAGAAAGCTTCCCC
>WAAF01013160.1:151548-288217 GCA_013400475.1 Tricholaema leucomelas | reverse complement strand
CCCCCTTGGGAGGGAAAAAAAGCCTTCCTGGCCTAGCTGCAGGGCATGAGAGGACATCTCCCCGGGGCACCAAGAGCGGGCAGTAGCCCAGCCCGAAGGGAGCGGAGGAGCCTGCCAAGTGGTCATGCTCAGTGCTGCAGAGGAAGGCGAAAACCCCCCGGGGACCGGTGCCAATCTGGCCCGGGGGGAAAAATTCCTTCCTGACCCCAAAGCTGGCGATCGGCTACTCCCTGAGCACCTGAGCAAGCCCTGCTGCCTCCTCCCACAGGCTTCTCCTGCCTCCCGGGAGATGCCCAAGCCCTCTTCTCCCTCTACCTGCGGTCCCTATCTCTGCCTCCCCTTGCTTACCGCTGCTGCCCCTGGGCCGGCTCTGGCGGCAGAGCTGGGAGGATGCTCCCTTTTATAGCGTCCCGGGGCACATCCCTGCCGTTGCCAGGTGCTGGCTCTGTGACATCAGGGTGCAGGGAAGGGATGGGCTCTTAGGGCATCACAACCTCCTCCTGATTCTAATAGTCACCAAGAGAAATGGAAGCTAGTTTGTGGCAAAGGGAAGGGATGCAAACACAGTTTCTGGGCTTGTTTCACCAAGTACAAGTATAAGCAGAGTGCACTGGGAGACCTTTTCTTTTCCTGTAAATTAGCAATCTGTGCATGACCTATGTCTTTAGAGCTAAAGATATATTTCTGAATGATATATTTCCACTTGATAAAGTGACTGTGGCATTAAGTTTCCTGCTCCTATGTCTCTCCAAGATTGTCTACTTCTTTCATTCAGGTTTCTGCTTCCTCATAAGCCTTTCCCTCCAGCCCCCTCCCCAGTCTTGTTGCTCTTCTCTGGACCTGCTCCAGCACCACAATATCCTTCTTGCAGGAGGGGCCCAGAACTGCATTTGAATATATATTCATTTGAATGAAAGAGGCTTCTAATGAACTATTGTGGCACTAATGAAAAAGCCAAACTAACTAAGGTAAGAAAAGATTGAGGCAATCAAGCAATTTGTAACAGAGAGAAAAGCAAGCCAGAATCTCTTTTTAAAACATGCCATAAGTCAAAGCTAGGTTCTCCACTAGCTGCAGAAATTACTGTGTGATGCTCTCTGCCTTGCCTTATCAGGAAGCAAGCAGTCATTTAGGCTTCTGAATTTCTTGGCAGAAAACTTCATCTTCTACGTGGCACTTGGACTGTTCACCGTGTCTTTAACCCTGCCTTTGTGGTCAGGGCTTTCAAATCCCTTGGAGCCCATTTTTATGTAAAAAAAAATAAAGAGAACTGCCTCATTTCCATTTGTGTTCTTGACTCCAATGTGGCTCCAATCAATCTAGGCTTGTTTTTAAAAGGGGATTTCTCCTGTGTGGTAGTGACTTTACTGGGTATTTTAAGATGGAGATTTCTGGAAAGGTTGATTTTATGGTGGACATTACCTTGAAAGGTTGGACCAAGCAATCCTTGGGATCCCTTCCAACCCAGCATTCTGTGACTCTGTGAAGTCTGATCGATAGAGGTCAATTTCAGCCAAAGAAATCGGAATGCCAGAGATGAATTGGTAAAACCTGGAAACAAAGAAAGAAGTAATGGAAAAAAAGGAAGCCTTACTACATCAAAATACATTAGAACTTCTGAGTCTTCACAATTCTTTCTCATGATGCTTCTACTGCCAGTGAAACCAGGAAAGTAGCCACGTATGTAAAACTGTTATTCATCTGGTCTGACACAGGTATCTGCTCACAAGCTTCTGTGCTGATTACAAAATTGAAAGCATTGTTGTTCAAATCTCCATTGTGTGAGCTCCAGAAATGCTCCGTAGCTAGTGTGANGCTCCCCAGCAGGCAGAAGCTCCCAGCCAAGAGAAGAAGCAAGTGACCTAATCTTTGTTTTGCCTTTCTTTTGTACACATCTCAGCAAGACTGTGAGCGAAGTAGACCTCACCATTGTTTTCATTTCTCAGCCTATCATCTAGTTCTTCTCACCAAAACATTCTAGCTAGGCTCAAACTAGCACAGCTAAGATTCTAACTTGCTTGGCTTTTCATCAAGACAATTGTTTCATTAAATCCCAGACAAAAAAACATTCTAAAAGGTACAGGCAAGTTTTAATCATGGTTGTGATGAATAAGCCAGGAAAGAAGAAAAGAAATAACTCATGCTGTGTTCTTAAATATTATGTTGAGCCATCCAGGATTTTCAAGTTATCAGTGACAACTTGTTACAAACCCTTCCTTCCTTCTCTGCAGCAACAGAAGTTGCTCAATTTATTGTTAGATAAAGCAGGGTGCTTAGGCTGTTTTGGAGTGCATCCTTAGAGCAGACGCATGATATCAAAAAGACAGACATCTCCTGATATGAAAAAGATAACCAGATCACATTCTCCAGACAATGTGTTGCTGGATGTTGACAAATCTCCACACATCTTTGAGAAAATGGGAGCTTAACTAGCTCTTAGTGCAGGCTGAAAGTGCAGTTACAAGCATCCTGGGTACAGAAAACAGAGATTGCATCACTGCATTTTAACTTTTCTCTGTTGAAGTGCTCACAGTTACAGATTAAAATGGTTTTTCTTCATTTTTAATCTAATTCTTTAATGGAGAAGGGTTTCTTTGTAATACAGCAAGAATAATACCCAAAGTTTAAGGCAAGCACTGTGCATGAATCCTTCCCTTTGTAGAGAAATAGGATGTCCTGTAGATGTTGAGCCTTTGCCTATTTTATTATTGACAGCCAGTGAGATCTTTTGAGGCATCTGTAGCAGAAGACCTAATCAGCTCTATCCTTCAGCTGATTAAGATGCCAGGTCTTTCTTGACAGAAGCAGTGTTTTGCTGGGGTTTTGCCTCTGAGGAAAAGGAAAATCCAACAAAACTCTGCTGTTTAATTCCTCATAGCTACAAGATAAATGATTGCCTTGAACAACTCTTCAAAGCCTCAGGCACCAGAAAGCAAAGATGCTGACCTTATGGCTGCTTCTGCCTCTTTTCAAAAATCAAGCAGACACAGTCAGGACTTCTAGGTCACTGTGCCTCAGGGTCCAGCTCTCTTTCCTTCCCAAGCATCAACCACACAGCACTCTTGAGGGCCTGTAAAGTAGAGCTACTTCAGGCATTCTGTTTTTCTCAGTTAGATGCAGAAAAGTCATGGTGTTCTTATTTTTCTTTCTCAGTAACAGCAGAAGGCTCCTTAAGAACAAGGAATGAACAAATCTCATCTATTAAGGGACAGTTACCTCCCTCACCTGACCTTTATTGCCTGCTGTCCATTGCTGTTCCTCAGAGGCACAGGTCAATGTGTGTGTACTTCTGTACCTCTGTTCAGAAGGCTAAGAAGGACATTTGTATGTCACTGGTGCTTGAGGAAAATTACTCCAGATTAATTGAGCTAGAAGATTGAAGTGGAATAAAGCTAGAACTCATTCAAACTTCATTTCTTTTGCTTCTGAAGCTTTCTTAGAAAACACACTTCCCTTGGAACAGCCTCCTCCCTCCTCCTACTCTGTGCCTTTTCTAAACAGCACACCACAACAGATGCCAGGCTTTCTGCTAAAGCGTGGAAACCTTGCTGTAATGAGGGTTTTGCTGTCAGACACCAAGATTCAGGATGCAGAGAACACAGTGTGCCAGTAACCAAGCAGGAAAGAGAAACCTTTTTGCCCTAGACCGTGGGGCAGCTCTGTTAGCATCCCGGATCAACTTCTTGAGTGGAGATTTTCCACCTGCCTTCCCCATGTTAAAGGAGGCATGGAGCAGAAGCTCAGCCCCAGGATTCAGGTTTGGTGCAGAGATTTCAAGGCCCCCAACCTTACAGGACTGCCACTGCAGAAGAGGAGTTCAAACAGATGTGGACACTGCGTAATGCGGAGGAAGCTCCAGCACCACACCGTAAGCCTCCTGGTTGCCATGCCCCTGGGTGCAGTGAGAGGAGCTCTGGTTTTTTGTTGCTCTATCAGCTCATATCTGGGGACTGGTTCAGACTGTGGTGAGGATGCACTGCTCAGGAGACAAGGACACAGAAGGGGTGTTGTGTTTGCACAGACACTTACCCTCTGCACATAAATCACCTCTAAGTTGGCTGGCAGAAGGCTTGGTGCTGCAGACACCAGCCAAAGCTTTGCTTCAGCAGTAGTAGCAATCAGTTAAAGCCTTCCCACTTCAAGGCCGTCAACAGCATTCAGAGCCACAGCATGGTGCCCATGGATCCATCAGCTAGGTAAGGAGAGCACTGCATTTCTCCTGCATTACATCTCACATCTGGGGCTCCACAATGGGCATTCGAAACCCCAGAGCTTTCCTGAGGAATCAAGGTAACTATCAAGCAATGCCCTTTACTGCTTCTGCATGGGAGAGCTGACTGAAACCAAAACTGACAGAGTCTTCACATGCAGACCCTGTCTTTGGGAGAGCTTTTTCAAATGGAGCAGGACTGAAGTAACAAGTGTGTGGTAGTCTTTACGTTCTCAGATTCCCAAGAGGATTAAGGCCATAACTTCCCAGCAAACACCATCCTAGATCACATCGTTGGAGAAAACAAATGAGTTTATGACAGCTTTGGAAGCCTTTGCAATCTCTGACATGATTAATAAACACAGAGCAAATTTTGGCCTTAAAAGTATTATTTTCTCTGCTATTCCTTCTGGTTTTTGAAGTCTTCAGGATTCCTACAGCTTGCCCTCAACTCTTCCTGGTTTTCATTTTCTTGTGTGTTTTGTCTTTCACATTAAAAATGCATTCTGTCTTATCCTTCATTTTCTCTCTCAGAATAACCTAAGAATGGGCTTTCAGGGCACAGGCAATTAGTCTGATGTCTGCCAACCAAGTTATTGGGATTTTATTATAGGATCAAGGTTTAATTCTTTACAGGCCCCCCACAGATGCTTAACTACATCTTGTTCTCCACATATCATTATTCCTTAACTGGCCCCAAATTAAAGTCAGTTTAAACCCCAAATTCAGTCATGTTCCTTTCATATTTGTGGTTGTCTGACATCCACATAAAACAAAAGACACCTTACAACAGCCTTGGATATTTGAAACTTGAAACTGAAAATTGTTTGAAAAGATAATAACAGTCAACCCTGCTGTGTTGCTGGTCTTAATTTAATAGAATAATGGCAATGCAAGCCTGGTAAAGGCCTCCTGGGATCACAGAATCCTTTTTGCTCTCTGAAGGATAGGGCTATTATATCCAGGGCATGTCTAATAATTTGTCTAGCTTGTTCTTTAAACCCTTCCATAAACAGTCCTCCTCTGCACAGCCCACTGAGGTACCACAGATAATTCTTCATACTGAAGCCCAAAATATCTCCAATACAATTAACTAAGTTCACCACAATCTGTTTTGCAAGGGTCATTGAGAAGAAGTTACCAACTTTCTCTGTAAGATATCCGTGCATACTGGACTATTATTGCATCTCACCCCTCGTCTTCCCTTTCCTGTACCAAACAAAGCCATTTCTTCTAGTCTTTTCTCAAAAGTCGTGGCTTTGGCTCTTGTTTCTTAGCCCTGTTGTCTTTATTTCCTAGCTTTTTGATTTCCCTCTTCTGCACTCTTCTCAGTTTGGCAACCCTTCAGAAAGCACGGTGCCCAAAACTGTTCAGTGTGGGTGTCTGAGGGCCAAGAAAGGAAGGATAATTACCTTGCATCTGTCACCTACACCACTTTGGTCAGCACTGCACAGCATGAGGCTTGATTAGTTCTGTTACAGGATCACATTACAGCAATTCCATTTGCCATGGCTCTATCAAAACAATCACAACTCTTATTTCTCTATTTTAGAGTGTATTTTTCAACTTCCCTTTCCCATGGCTGAGTGCCGTATTTGAGCTCTGGATTTTCCCTCGCAGGGTTTGGGCCTTTTGTGCTGTTTCTTAATACAATTTGGAATTTTGATTCTGTATCTGAAAGAGTTTCTCATCCCTCCTAGCCTCACATTGTTTGAAAACTTGTGTGTTTCATGAGTTGTTAATGAAAATCCTGAGTAGAAATATCGTTTCTGCAGAGCAATGCTTTTAATGCCTTCCTGGTTTAACCTCGAACCAAGTATGTGTGTGCTAACTGGATCATGGCTTGGGGTAGGTACAGGTGTCACACACGGTCTCACAGTGTCACCAAGGTTGGAAGAGACCTCACAGATCATCAAGNCAATCCCAGCTCCCTCAGCCTCTCCTCGTAGGGCTGTGCTCGAGGCCTCTCCCCAGCCTCGTTGCCCTTCTCTGGATACGTTCAAGCATCTCAATGTCCCTCTTAAACTGGGGGGCCCAGAACTGGACACAGTACTCAAGGTGTGGTCTAACCAGTGCAGAGTACAGGGGCAGAATGACCTCCCTGCTCCTGCTGGCCACACCATTCCTGATGCAGGCCAGGATGCCACTGGCTGTCTTGGCCACCTGGGCACACTGCTGGCTCATGTGGTTTCTTTTGTCTCCTTAAAAGCATGTTAGGCAGGACCATGTCAAAAGCCTTAGTAGAAACAAGATGTATCTACTGCTTCTCTGTATCCATGAGAGCAATTAGCTTGTCAAAGAAGGAAATTTGGCATGATTTATTCTCAACAAATCCACTCCAGCTGTTTTTATTACCTTATTACTCTTGAGATAGTTACATATTGATTGTTTAACAATTTAGCCTGTGTATCTTTCAGGATAACACAGGCAGACTTATTATCTCCCTGAACCTTCCCTTTTCTCTTTAGAAAGAGAGGTTCTGTGGGTTTTCTTCTAGTTCCCAGGAAAATTTCTCTTATTGTTACCAATTAGTGTTAATGGCTCATATAGAATCAGAGAATCAGAGAATCAGAGTTGGAAGGGACCACAAGGATCATTGAGTTCCAACCCCCCTGCCATGGGCAGGGACACCCTACCCTAGATCAGGCTGGCCAGATACTGCTTGAGTTTCTGTGCTATTCCAGGGTAAATTCTGCCAGGCCACCTTAATACATGTAACACATTAAATATTTTCTGTCCTCTTCTTTTCCCTACTTGGGCTTGTTGATCTGAGCTCCTGTTTACCATTTATGTCATGCCTGAAGCAAAGACATCGTTGAAAGAGTACTGTGTCCAGTTCTGGAGCCCCTGTGACAGGAAAGATATAGACATGCTGGAATGTGTTCAGAGAAGGGCCACGAGGATGATCAAAGGGTTGGAGCTCCTCTCCTATGGAGATAGACTGAGAGAGCTGGGGTTATTCAGTCTGGAGAATAGAAGGCTCCAAGGAGACCTTATTGTGGCCTTCCAGTATCTGAAGGGGGCCTACAGGAAAGCTGGGGAGGGACTTCTTAGGCTGTCAGGTAGTGATAGGACTGGGGGGAATGGAGCAAAACTAGAAATGGGTAGATTCAGATTGGATGTTAGGAGGAAGTTCTTCAGCATGCAAGTGGTGAGACACTGGAACAGGTTGCGCAGGGAGGTGGTGGAAGCCCCATCCCTGGAGGTCTTTAAGGCCAAGCTGAATGGGGCTCTGAGCAACATGATTGAGTGTGAGGTGTCCCTGCCCCCATGGCAGGGGGGCTGGAACTGGATGGTCTTTGAGGTCACTTCCAACCCTGACCATTCTGTGAATACTTTGGCTGTCTCCTTGGGTCCATTATTTATAATCCTTCCCTGTCAAGGAGTGGGCCTGAACTTTACTTTCCCTTTTTCTGCTCCAGTAGTGTTCATAACATCTTTTCACATTCATTTTCATCACTCACAACAGCAGTAAGTCTTTGGGTACTTTACCTTTCTAAGCTCAGCCATACACTTCTTTTCTCTTCATTTTAACCAGTTTTCCCTGTTCTAACATGTAAATACTTTTTTTATAGTCAAGATTTTAGAGAGCTTCTGTTGCAGCTATTCCTTCTTCTTACACCAATTCTTTCCTCCTTCATAGCACGACAGTTTGCTGCTATGTGTTAAATGCAACTGCTTTCAGTAACTGCTCTCTCTCTCCTGCACCTCTTTATCCTTAAATTATCTTCCCAAGAGAATCTACTTACAAATCCCCTGAATTTATCAATGTCTGCTTTACCAAAGCCCATTATCTCTATTTGGCTTCTCTCATGCTGCCTTTTTCTTAAACCACTGAACTATGGGCGATAGCTTCTCAACCATTTCCTCCTCACCCAGAAGCTCAGCAAATATCACAACCACCTCACTTGCCAATATACCTCCTTCAGCAAGAATTGTATGAAGGTAAAATAATAACTATGCTCTCTTAATCACTGGCTACTAGTATCTGTCAGTGAATCAGGATTAACTCTTCCATATTCCCTGGGACCACTACTTCCCAGAAGCACAGGAACATGAGCTGCTTTCCAGCAGGTCAATCCCTTACCTGTACCAGTGCAGGGGGTTATTCCTTCCCAGGTGCAGGACCTGGCCACTTGCCCTTGCTGAACTTCACGAGGTTCCTCTTCACCCAATGCTCTAGGCTATCCAGGTTTCACTGAATGACAGCACAGCCACCCCTCCCAGTTTTGTGGTGTCAGTAAACTCATTGAGGGTACACTCTGTACCTTCATCCAGGTCCTTGATGAAGATGAGGAAAAGGACTTGGGGGTCTGGGTCGACGAGAAGCTCAACATGAGCTGGCAGTGTGCACATGCAGCCCAGACAGCCAACCGAGTGCTGGGCTGCATCAAGAGCAGTGTGGCCAGCAGGGCAAGGGAGGGGATTCTCCCCCTTTACTCTGCTCTCCTCAGACCCCACCTGGAGTACTGTGTGCAGTTGTGGAGCCCCCAACACAAGGTGGACATGGAACTGCTGGAGCCAGTCCAGAGGAGAGCCACGAAGATGATCAGAGGGCTGCAGCAGCTCTGCTATGAGGACAGGCTGAGAGAGTTGGGGCTCTGCAGCCTGGAGAAGAGAAGGCTTCGAGGAGACCTTAGAGTGGCTTTCCAGTATCTGAAGGGAGCCTACAGGAAAGCTGGGGAGGGACTATTGACAAGGTCTAGTAATGTTAGGACGAGGGGGAATGGGTTTAAGCTGGCAGAGGGGAGATTTAGACTGGATGTTAGGAGGAAGTTCTTTACAGTGAGGGTGGTAAGACACTGGCACAGGTTGCCCAGGGAGGTTGTGGATGCTTCCTCCCTGGAGGTGTTTAAAGCCAGGCTGGATGAGGCCTTGAGCAGCCTGCTCTAGTGGGAGGTGTCCCTGCCTATGGCAGGGAGTTGGAGTTGGATGATCCTTGAGGTCCCTTCCAACCTAAACCATTCTATGATTCTATGCTAAACAAGACTGGACCCAGTGCTGACTCCTGGGTGACACTGTGAGTGACAGACCTCCAGCTAGATCCTGCACCACTGACGACAAGTCTCTAAGCTCTCAATCCATCCAGTTCTCAATCCATCAAGCTGTTATCTGCTCCAGCATCTGGAGCCATTGCACATTGTACTTGCAAAGGAGCACCTTCACTCCTCATCTGTAGGCCTTGATTGCATACCACTTGGTGTGATCTCGCGTTTGTATTGCCAGCATTTTGTGTGAAGAAAGTAGAAGGTATGAGAAAACAGAAGCCATGAACACTTCTATTAAAAGCTTATTTCTGTTTTTTTTCCACAGGGATGTAGTTGTACCGACACAGCTTGTCTTCACTGAGGAAAGGAAACCATTTGAGACAAAAACATGTTCCTTGTTTAGCAAAACATCCACACAGAGACACACGATTTCTTAAAAACAAGTTCTGCATTTACCCTTTCAGACCCTACAACACAGCATGAGACTCCTCCATTAAAGAGGAAAGCATAAAGTGATTTTTTTAACCAATTAAAGAACAATTTATTTCATAGATGACTGTGCCTCTTTTGAGAGGATGGCTATTTTCACTTCCAGTGTGCACTTGCAGCCCAGAAGGCTGACCAGATCCTGGGCTGCATCAGGAGAAGTGTGGCCAGCAGGTCGAGGGAAGTGATTCTCCCCCTCTATTCTGCTCTGGTGAGACCCCACCTGGAGTATTGCATCCAGTTCTGGAGCCCTCATTACAAGAAGGATGTGGAGATGCTGGAGCGTGTCCAGAGAAAGGCCACTGGGATGCTCAGAGGGCTGCAGCAGCTCTGCTGTGAGGACAGACTGAGAGAGTTGAGGCTGTTCAGCCTGGAGAAGAGGAGGCTCCCAGGTGACCTTATTGTGGCCTCTCAGTATCTGAAGGGGGCCTACAAAAAAGTTGAGGAGGGACTTTTCCGGCTATCAGGGAGTGACAGGACTGGGGGGAATGAAGCAAAGCTGGAGGTGGGTAGGTTCAGGCTGGATGTGAGGAGGAAGTTGTTGAGCATGAGAGTGGTGAGAGCCTGGAATGGGTTGCTCAGGGAGGTGGTTGAGGCCCTGTCCCTGGAGGTGTTTAGGGCCAGGCTGGATGAGGCTGTGGGCAGCCTGCTCTAGGGTAGGGTGTCCCAGGCCATGGCAGGGGGGTTGGAACTAGATGATCCTTGTGGTCTTTTCCAACCCTGACTGATTCTATGATTCTAAATACAAGATACCTTTTGCCAGACAAGCAATTTGGAATTTTTTTGCTTTGTCATGAGGTCAGATTCTAAAAGTAAATAAAATGAAGAAAAAATGCCTAAAAATTATATTCTGCCACGAGATAATGGACATGCCCCATCTATTCACATACGCATTGCAACAGCCATCTTACACATCGAGTATGTACTTTGATAGCAATAAAATTACCCACTGCATAAAACTACAGATCAATAAGTTTGCCCTGTCTCCAGATCTTGAATTAATAGTTTATGGGCTGGCTGACTTACAATTCCTAGCAAAAAGCGATGGTAGAGTTGGGAGTAAATATTTAATGGGATAAGGAGGTCTCCTGTGTCCCTGTTTTTTATACAATGCCACGTGCTGTGGGATGGCAAGCTTTTTGCAGCCTGTTTCTACACAAGAGTGTTTCAGTATTCAGTGTGGATTTCTGGAGGCTATGACAGTATGAACAGCATCTACCATTTATCTTTCATTTATCTACCATGTATCTTTCTGTCTTCTTGCTTTTCCTCTTCTTGTGTTTCTTCTTCTTCTACACCCCCCTACAGCTGCAACCAGACACTAGCTTGCTTCAGGCTGTAGTTTAGTGTTCCTAGTAACTGGCTTGCAGGACATTGAAGGTCTTTCGAAGCGCAGGGGAAGCTGTGCTGGGCATGGGTGGGCCTGGGGAAAAACCGGTGAATATGGGGAGAAGATATGAGTGACAGAGAGGAAAAAAGATGGGGATGAAGCAGAAGCCGAGAGCATAGAAGGCTGTGCTTGAGGATAAGAAGGGTAAGAGAGGAGGTTATGCCTGGGAAGAGCCTACCCAGGGAGGTGGTGGAGCCCCCATCCCTGGAGAATTGGAAGAAGCGTGTGGTTGTTGCGCTTGAGGCTCCAGTTTAGCGTTGCTGTTAGCTGGCTTCTGGTCGGACTTGATGACCTTCAAGGTCTTTTCCAACCTTCATTATTTTAGTGATTGTTTAGTGATTAGTGATTTATTTCTGAAAAGATCTACCCTTGATTATTGCACAGCATCCTTCCCTCTGGAGCTGTTCTCCTCTTTATACCTGAAAGGAGGTTCTAGTGAGGTGTTGGTCTCATCTCCCAAGTCACAAGTGCTGGACTGAGAGGCAATAGTCTCAAGCTGCACCCGGGGAGATTTAGGTTGGCTATTAGGAAAAATGTCTTTTCTGAAAGAGTGGTCAGGCACTGGAATAGGCTTCCCAGGGAAGTGGTGGAGTCACTGTCCCTGGAGGTGTTCAAAAAACGTGACATGGCACTCAGGGACATGGTTTAGTGGACATGGTGGTGTTTGGTTGATGGGTGGACTAAAGGTGTTTTCCAAGACGATTCCATGATTCTCAGCTTTAGATGGAAGTGTCCTTAAAATGATGAGCTAAATTCATGCTGCCACGGTGTCCCGGTATTCTTCCTCGGGACTGAATCCCGAACACAGACTCTATCCACACGGCATGGAGCCCCTGCTCCACCCGAGAACCTCCCCTTAACCCCAGCAGCCCCTACGGATGCCTGCGCTCCCTCCCACCGGCCCCGCAGGTGGCGGGGGCACTCCTGCGGGGCACGGCGGCAGCTGCCCGACCCCCTACCCCCTCCTGCGGGCACGGCGGCAGCTGCCCGACCCCCTACCCCCTCCTGCGGGGCACGGCGGCAGCTGTCCGACACCCTACCCCCTCCTGCGGGGCACGGCGGCAGCTGCCCGACACCCTACCCCCTCCTGCGGGGCACGGCGGCAGCTGCCCGACACCCTACCCCCGTGCCATGGGGTTTTCTGAGGGTTTTGCGCTGTTTAACATGTTTTGCCTCTAGGGTTTGTTTACTTTAAGCAAAGCACAGCCGGCGTGAATTTACAAATAGCCGCCACACGGCCTGGTAACCTGAGGGCGGGACGAGGAGAGCAAACTGCCCCCTCCCCTTCTCCCTAGGAGCCGCCTCTCGTCGCCTGCGGAGGGGCGGCTGTCGCCGCCGAAGTGGTGGAGCTCCTCTCGCCTCCTCCTCTCGCCTCCTCCTCGGGAGGCAGCCGAGGGACGTCTACCTCAAGCCGCCAATTTTCCTCTCTCCAGCCGGTGCGCAGAGCCCGGGGGCTGCTGGCGAATGACCGCAGCCCGGCGAAGGCTGCGGATGAGCCGGGCGAGAGAGGTGGTGGCGTACTGCCTGCTCCTGGGGCTGTCCTTCCCCCTCCTGCTGCTGCTGCCGCTGCTCTGAAATGCGACGGGCCGCAGCTCGTTCCCTTCGCGGGGGAACGGGCGGGAGGAGCCGGCAGGAATCCCGCTCAGCTGTCCGGCTTGCGGCCGGCGGCAGCAGCAGCAGCCCGAGGGACTGAGGCGGCAGCAGGGGACGATGAGGAGCTCGGGCGGGCTTTGCAGCGGTGCCACCCAGCCTGCGCGGGCGGGCGGGCTGCCTCTCCTTGCGGGGGGGCCCGGCCGCGGCCCCGGCCGCGCTCTGGCCCTGCGGGTGTGATGCCGCCGCGCTCGCCGCTCCCCCGTCCCGGCTGACAGGAACGCTCAGCAGAACTGCAGCGTCGCAACTGCCCTTTCGCCTTCCCAAGCTGGGCTTCGGCGGCTCGGGGCCGGCGGCGCCTCTGTCCTGAGGCGGACCAGATGGACCAGCGGCCGCTGGCACTACCCGCGCAGACCCCTCAACGCGGAGCCGGCGAGCCGCTCCTCGCTGCCCTCTCTGAGCCAGCCCCAGCGCCGCAGGGCTACCGCGGGCTCCGCGCCTTCGCTGTCGCCGGGTGGCGGCTGTAGCCGGAGAAGCAGCTGCCAGCCGCGGCGTTCGCGTTGCTGCAAATCTGCCGCTCTGCGAGGCGGAGTGTGTCCCCGCCGGCTTGCCGTGCGGGGAGGCGGGCCGAGGGGCCGGCTGAGATGGGAGAGAGCATGTCCAAGAGGCTGAAGCTACAGCTGGGTGGCGAGGCGGAGATGGAGGAACGGGCGTTCACCAACCCCTATCCCGACTACCAGCCCCATGGAGCCGGAGCGGCGGCCTCCCCCAGCGCGGTGGACGGTCACCGGGACAGAGCGCTGCTCCGGTCGGAGGAGGAGTCCCTTCCCTTCGGCGCCGATGGGAAGGTGAGTCCCGGGCGGCTGGCGGGCGAGCAGAGCAGCTCCGCGTCCCGACCCACCAGGTGCTGCCTCACCCGCGAGGCGTTCCCTCTCTGCAGGAGCGGCGCCGTGGCGCGAGTAGCCGTGAGCGCTGCCCCTGGGTAATCTCCGTCGGGGCCCTAGGCCTGGTTGGGGCCTTCGGCGGGGCGGCCCGCGGCTTGTTGGAGCCGCTGCAGAGCGCCGGGCCGCCCCCTGCCCGCAAGCCACGGGAGAGCCACGGAGCTCGGCGGGGCGGAGGCGGTAGTGTGGAGGGCGCCTGAGGGGAGAGGCGGGCGAGATAAGCCGAGGGAAGGAAGAAGAGCTCAGGGCGGCCGCACGGCTTGGAGTCGGTGGAAGTGACTTGCTGTTAGCAGGTTATTTGTCTCCTGAATGCGAGTGACCACAGTGCGGGGCTTGGAGGTAGCGCTGGCTGTGCCGTGTTTCCCACGGGTTCTGTCACATAGCTCGTAGGTTGCCTGAGTACCACCAGGGAAAGGGCACAGGGAAGGGTGAAGAGCACATCTAAAAAAGACGGGTGCCTTTTCAGGTGATGCTGGACCGCCCTCTCCAAGGTATGTGTGTACTGACAACATCTGTCGATGCAAGTACACCGCGCAGGCATTTGGCAGTCTGTGATACTGTGACAAAAGGCACGTCTGGTGGTGTCGGTTGTGCTGGATTCACAGTAGTCCTGCTTATCTCCGCGTCAGCTTGGGGAGCTGTGTGTGTTTTAGACTTTAAGCACCGAAACTACACTGGCCTGTTACGATGCAGGCTGGTTTGAGCTGCAGGACTACCAGAACATGGATTTTTGGTCATTTTTAGCCCCAGAGCAGCCTCACCTCTCAATACTGTACTGCTTCATCGTCTTTCAAATGAAAAACCCTGTGTGGTGACTCTGCTAAAAGCACAGACGGTCTGGGTGGGAAGCCGCCTTTCCTCACTCACTTAACTGTACGCTGGGGTGAACAGAGAAGAACCTTCAATCTCAGCTCTGTTTGTAGTGATAAAGAATTATCTTGATATACTAATAGGATGGGATGAGCGTGGTGATGCCCAGCAGCCAGAACAGCCTTCTTCTAAGCATTGAGCATGACAGCATGAACTCATCATCAATGAAAGACTGGGGCTGTTGCAGCTGAGCTTTATGAAGTTGTATGTGGCTAAGCTAAGGGCACAAAACAGAGTACTTGGGGGACTGGTGTCTTATTGGTGCAGCTAACTGCAGCTATCAGAAGCAGACCTTAGCACTTTGAAAAGGTTGAAAAAACAAGGGTAGGTTTGGAGGTGAAATTTGCTTTGCTTTGAAAAAAGTATCTGGTAATGTACTCAGCACTGGTAAAACTGAGTTGTTTTATGAGAAAGAACTGTGATTTTTACTCAGCACTGGTAAAACTGAGTTGTTTTATGAGAAAGAACTGTGATTTTTACTCAGCACTGGTAAAACTGAGTTATTTTTTTATGAGAAAGAACTGTGATTTCTTTATTCTTTTGTATCTGGCTCAGTGTGTATGTAGCAAAAAAGTTGAAGTGTGGAGGCAGAGAGGAGGTGACCGAGCAGCTATAGCTTTATATTGCTAAATTGCTAAAAAAGCATATCAAGAACTTTATTCTTAAGCCCTTCTGTAGCACAGTCATCCTTACGTACCCGTCTTAGGTCCTACACCTCATGTCTGTTTTTAAGACAAAATAAGCATTCATTTACTGCTGATCTCGGTTGATTACAGCTTTGTAAGTTGAAAACTGATACTGGAGGAAGGTGAACTTCCTTAAGTTTTAAAAAATCATTCTTATTTTCAGAGAATACTAGTATTGCAGAGGAGTTCAACTCTAACTTCAAAGCTAATTATTCAATGAATCCAACTTCAGAGATGCTATTCCAAGGCAGAACTGAAACGAGTTAATCTAGAATCTCCAGCCCTGTGTTAGGAATGTCTCTCCTGCTTGGCTGTAGATGAGTTTGCTGTTTTACAGTGGGTGCAGATCTTTTCCTCGGCATCAGTGGTGGATGGCATTCCTTGTTGCCACGTAGCACTCGGCGGCTATTGGTGCAGCTTTGTTCAGAAAACATCTTTGAGCACCTGAGTAGGTATGTGTTGTGATTTAAATTGGGACAGATTACTCCTTTATCCCTTTCAAGAGGGGCAAAAGAAAACTGCTCACACACAGGATTGGAGAATTGAAAAGTTTAAATGGAAAGGCAATTCATATACCACTATGCTACAGTGGTATAGTGCAGAGCATATGAAATACACAAATTCATATTGTCAATTCAAGAGGGATGCTGAGATACTGGAGNAGGACTGGATGAGGCACTTAGTGCCATGGTCTGGTTGATTGGCTAGGGCTGGGTGATAGGCCAGACTGGATGATCTTGGAGGTCTCTTCCAACCTGGTTGATTCTATAATCCTTGGCCCAGTCTTTTGACCTGGGCTTAGCACAAAAGCTCATTAATCCAAAGCTTCACACAAAACTTCCCCCAACTAGGCCTCAAATGCCCTCCCTTTTCCCTGTGCCTCCCTACACAGGCCCAAATGACATAGTAAAAATGAGTTCTGCTAAGGCCAAGCCAGGCTGTGAGCCTCCTCCATAACAAACCCGAGATAAGGGAGCCTGTGCTGCCGGGAAGGAGAAGGAAAAAAACTGATTCTGCAGCCAGTTTATTTATAGAGATGCAGGATTTATGGGAAGAAATATGAAGACTACACTCTCCAGTACATCTCCTGGACCTTTCTAGCTTTTGGAGGTCTGTAACTTTATGGTTTCTTAAAGGCACACAGGTTCAAATGGCCACACTGTGCATTTGATGAAAGTTGGTGTCTGGGCTTTGTTAACATTGACAAGCATGAAGCTCCTCTTGGGGGGGGGAACAAAAATCTTCTGTATTGCATTAAAGTGATTGAACTACAGCAGCTTTCAATGGTGTTTGACTTTTCAGCTCTGTACATATCTTAAGAGGAGGCAAATGTGGGTGTACATTTTGTTTCTGCATCCACAGAATCTGAGGAATTGCCCTACATAGTTCTGTGCTAGAACATAGCTGTGATGATATTTTGTATTTGTCTTCGCAGCATTTGCATATTGCCAGCCCTAGTACAGTCCTGACTTTTGTGAGACTTCAGGATGAGTATTTTGGAGTGCTGCTGTGGTTTGGGTGGGTTTGTGAGTTTTTGGCTCCATTATCACTAGAGAAAGGGCATGCCTAAAGCCCCACTGAAAACTCAAGAACTTTACGTAAGATAGGAGACCGCTGTACACAGCAGCACAGGTGTCCTAAAAACGAGAGCAGCTTTCAGGAGCCCTCAGTGTGCTGCTCCTCCCTTCTGCTGCTGAGTGACTCACATCATGACAGCTAGAAGTGTGCAGGGCTCTGCTGTTGTCATGGGAGGCAGTGCATTGTTAATCCCTCCCTTTGATGTCATAAGCTGCCACGATTGCCATCTAAAATTCATCCGGCTCATGGAAGGACAAGATCTTCAAGCCGTTGTCTGAAATGTGAGACAACTGGGACAGACTATTGCCTACAGAAGCATGTGTTTGTGTGCATAAGGTGCAGTTTGGGAAGCTAGAATGCATGGGAGCAGGAGGCAAGAAAACAAAGATTGGGGCTGCTGATTTGCTCTCTGAAAAATAGTCCCAATAAACACTGCAGATATCTCGGTGGGCCCTGCTTGTATAGTTGCAGTTTGCTTTTATTAAGAAGATTTCAAGCCCACATCACTTTCAGGGCAGAGAATATCTTCTCTGAGAAAGCTGAAGGTAATAATTTATCAGACAGTGTTAATTCCAGATTAAGAAGAAACATGATTTTAAATGTAAGTCTTTAAGAAATGATGCAAGACACTTGTTACCCAGCCAGTATTTGTGCTTGGGATGGCCTCAATCCATGCCTGTGAAGTATCACATCACATATCCAGTAGGATATCAGAGGTCAGGCTTCTTGCTCTTTGTTTGCCCCTACTAGAGTAACAAGAGTCACCTGCTGCAGAGGCTGAATGCCAGCTGGAATCATCCTGGTGAAATGAATGCACTTCACATGGAACTCAATCCCTGCTCAGCATGAATTAGCCTGCTTTATGTTCAGCTGTAAAGCTGCCATAAGATTCCTTGAAGGAAGCTTATAAATCTTCTAAAGCCACCTTTCAACATTCATTTTTTAATGTAATTAGTTTATTCTGGTTCATGTAAGCATCTGTTACAAGCTTATAGTGGAATCTTACCAATTGAACAGTCTTGGTGATAAGTTATTAAAGCCTCAGAGCAACCAGAAATGAGGCAGTGGTGGAGGAGTAGGTTTAGAAAGAGTGATACACCAACCTGCACTAAATGATTTGTGTTGGAACCATGGTGTTATTGCAGAACCCGGGTGTCCCAGTGCCCTAGTACTGCCCTCTTGCCTCTGAGTAATTTGATCTGGTGTTTGAGAAGAAAATAACCCAGGTTCAGTAGCAGCAGGTGCATCGTCAGAACAAAAAGATAACCAGCCTACTGGTAATGTGCAGCAGATAAGAGTCTGAGAACTTGGTTCACTCCTCTCAGAGAAGCTTGAGCCCTCTGCCTGGCTGCATCCCCGTGGATATCCTCATGCTGTTTCGCCATATGCCTTAGCATTGGCATGGCTGCCTTCTGAGGAAGAGAAGCCCTGTTCTTGGGAAAGATTTTGCCTTCTGTTGAGACTTCACTAAACTAGTCAGGGAAAAAAAAAGTGTGTGTGTGTGTAAATGTTGTATGTGCTTCCTAACAAAAAGATTCTAAACACCATGTTAAGGCCAAAAAGAAACAGACATCAGATACTTTCTGTGTTTGGTTGCTGTTTCTAGAGTTGCTGGAGACCTCCAGTAAGGGACCTCTTAGCTCTTTCCAAGCGTGTTTTGTGTGTGACATGAGATATAATAGCACAGCTTCCTTCTCCCTTCCTATGCTGTCACTGTAAATTGGATTTGAACCCCTGACCCTGGAGACTTCTGCTGTGTCTTGGAGGACTTGTGTAATTCCTGTTATCTTTCTGCTTTCTGTATTTTAATTCACTAATTGGCATTTGAAGTTCTGAGCAAGAATACAAAGTGTGGTGTATTTTGAGTAATCAATTGCATGGTAGCATCCAGGGCCCTAACCCATAAGATCTGCTTAAATATATAAAGTAGTTTTTAATAAGTGGTTAATAGTAAAAAGTGATGAATAAGTGATACTGTTAATGAAAAAAAAAACCAAAACAAATGTCACAAAAAAAACACCACTGAAGAAAAAAAACAAACTAAAAAATCCCCAATCAAACAAAAAACCCAACCTACTAAACACACTTTTTATTGTTGTTCCCAATGCTCCTGCTCGAATGTGGAATCATCCTGTGAGGAGACTTCATGACTACTCTTTCTAATAGAAGTTAATAGGGCAATAAATTCTAGCTAATTGACTACTTCCATGTTCTGTAGGCTTCAGGGAGTAATCAATAATGTACCTTCCCATACAGTATGTGTAATCAGAGAGAAATGTTGGCAAGAGTATCCTCTGTTACATTCCATGTAACCTTCTCTTGGTAAAAAGTAAAATAATCTTTTAGTCTACACATTGAAAACTTACTTCATCTTCGGGTGTGAGCTGAAGCTACCAAGCTACTTTTACTCATCCTCTAGTGTCCAGCCCTTTTTTCCCCCCTCTCCTTTCAGGCAGTTGTTCTTTAATATGACAGTGCATTTAACAACCTTCTGTTACGATGCAGCATGTTGATCCTAATTTGTTTTGGGGAAAGCAGAGAACAAGAAGCAGGAGGAAAGACATTTGGGTGACTTGCCTTGTGTAGTGACTTTAAAATAGTCTTAGATTTAAGAAGAGAACATGAATACATCATAGATAGTGTGATTGAGCACGTCATTAAAGGCAATGGCTTAACCTTGATTTGATTGTCTCAGATAGGAGAATTTATTTTCCCTTGGCTATTTCTTGCTCCATAGTGCCATGGAGAATGTGCAGGGACCTTGTGGTGAGAGCGAGCACTTACAGCATGGGACTTGTGGGGTTTACTGCGCTGTGTTAAATCCTAACAAGGGGATGAGTAACAAGGAAAAGGGGCAGTGGGGAAAACTAGAATGCAAGAGATTTCACTTATGAAGAAAATCTTACTGTGAAGGTGTCAGAGCACTGGACAGGCTGCCCAGAGAGATTGTGGAGTCTCCTTCTCTGGATACTGAAAACCCACCTGGATGCATTCTTGTGCAACCTGCTCTGGGTGAACCCGCTTTAGCAGTGAGGTTGGACTGGGTAATCTCCGGAGGTCCTTTACAACCCTCACCATACTGTGGTTCTGTGCCAACATGGTCTTGGTACCAGGATCCTGTGTGGAGTACTGGGTCATGGAGTGGTAGCAGATGGTTGGCTTCGGTTTTGCTTTTTACTCAGCTCAGGGAAGCTTTGCTGACTGTGTTGAGGAGCCTGATGTAAGAGACAGCATATAATTCCATACTGCTACAGCGTCTGTAGCTTCACTTCATGAGACTTTAAAGTGTGCCCAGGTAAATTTTTTCATAGTAACTTACTCTAACATGTAATTGGAATGCACTACATGGGACACTTTTAAGATGAACCACCTTGACATTGCTGAATGCCACTGGGAGAGGGGGAGGTTGGCAGACACCCCAACATGCTGTGCTGCTATCCAGCGAGATCTGGACAGGCTGGAGTGCAGCTAGCCACATGAGATTCAGTAAGGACAAGGCATCTGAGGAGGAATAACAACGGGCACCAGTACAGCTTGGGGGCTGCCCTGCTGGAAAGCCGCTTCATGGAGAAAGACCTTGGAGTCCTGGTGGACAGCAGCTTCTGCATGGGCCAGCAGTGAGGCCCTTGTGGCCAAGAGAGCCAATGGCATCCTGGGGTGCATCGAGAAAAGTGTGTCCAGCAGATCTAGGGAGGTTCTTCTTCCCCTCTACTCTGCCTTAGTGAGACCACACCTGGAATGCTGTGTCCAGTTTTGGGTTCTGCAGTTCAAGAGAGACAGGGACCTGCTGGAGAGAGTCCAGTGGAGAGCCACAAGGATGCATGGGGAGCTTGAGCATCTCCCCTGTGTAGAGAGATTGAGAGACCAGGGGCTGTTTAGTCCAGAGAGGAGATCTGATCAATGTCTATGAGTATCTGAGGGGTGGGTGTCAAGTGGCTGAGGCCAATCTGTTTTCAGTGGTCAGCAGCAATAAGACAAGGAGCAGCAGCTACAAACTGGAACATAGAAGGTTTCACCTCAACATGAGGAGAAACTTCTTTACAGAGAGGGTGACAGAGCACTGGAACAGGCTGCCCAGAGTGGTTGTGGGGTCTCCTCCTCTGGAGACTTTCAAAACCTGCCTGGATGCTATTCCTGTGTTGACTGCTGTAGGGGATCCTGCTTTGGAAGGAGGGGTTGGACTCGATGATGTCTGGAGGTCCCTTCCAGCCTCTAAGGATTTGTGATGTACTTATTCCCTAGTGATTTCGGTGGGTCAAATTTGGGTTTGGTTTGGGTTGGTTTTGTGGTTGGTCTTCTTGTCGCTTTTTCCCAAGCAATAAAGTGCAGCAGACAGTTTGCCTTCTTGGATTCTTTCATTTTCTGACTCACTCCCTTTCTCCTGTGTCCTGTTTTCAGGTCACTGCTCAGTTCTCAAAGAGAATCCAGGCAAAAATCAAGGACCTTCTGCAACAAATGGAGGAAGGGCTGAAGACGGCGGATCCACACGACTGCTCTGCCTACACTGGCTGGACTGGTGAGAAAGAAATGGAATGATGTGTTCCTTAAATGATGTCACTGGATTTATTCACAGGGGGAGGTTCTGAGAGTCTCACAGCAGCTGTAGAAATATTCCAGTACATGCATTTGCATGAGCTGCTTTCTTTTAGCTCAGACCCTTGGTCACTACTATCTGGAACAACTTTCATTGAGTTCAAGAATCATTTCGGTTGGAAAAGACCTCCAAGATCATTGAGCCCAACCGTTCTCTGACTATGCCAAGTTTAGTGCTAAACTATGCCACTCAGCACCACATCTCTGCCTCTTTTAAATGCCTCCTGGGCTCAGGATTTAAACATCTTCACGGGGAGCATACTCCACTGTTTGACAACCATTGCAGTCAAGACGTTTTTCCTAATATCCAATCTAAACATCCCTGCTGCAGCTTGAGGGCACTTGGTCTTGTCCTGTCACTGGTTACTAAGGAGAAGAGCTCAGCACCCCCCCGAGTCCAGTTTTCTTTCAGGGAGTTGTAGACCACAATAAGGTCTCTCCACAGCCTGCTTTCTCCAGATTAAGCACCCTCAGCTGCTCCTCACCATCAGACCTGTTCTGCAAACCCTTCACCAGGTTTGTTGCCCTTCTCTGAACACGTTCCAGCACCTCAATGTCCTTCTTGGAGTGAGAGGCCCAAAATTGAACCCAGTAGTCTAGGTGCAGCCTCAGCAGTACTGACTTCAGCAAAGCTGCAGAGGCAGGTGGCTTTTGTGTGTGTAGATCTTTGTCTCACAAAAGGAGTGGATTTATTAAGGCTGCTCTTTCTTTAAGCTTACTTCTTGTTTCTTTTAAAAAGGAATTTTAAGTTTTTTGCTTACCTCTTTGTTTCTTTAAAAGGAGTTATTTCCACCCTTTTCTGTTCAAATGACATTAGTTAGCAGATGTCTAATGGTAGCAACATCATCTAATCGTTGGGAGAGAGGCAGGTGGGTGGGAAGGAGGTGTTCTGTGCCCAGGAGTTTGGCTGTGCTTGTTCTGTCTCTACAGCAATGGTAAAACAAACGCCTGAGGAGGGGGAGTGTGGTGGTGGGGTTGCAAGATGGTGAAGTTCCTGAAGACAAACAAGCATGTGCAAGCTGGGCACCATCCTTCATCTAGCATTGCATCGCTGCTGCTATCCCAATGGGAACAATCCCATCCCGTCCTTTGGGCAGAGCCTGCAGTTGTCAGGCCTGATACTGCCACTGGTCTTCAAGCTGCCAAAACACTTTGCTGTCTAGGCCTCCTAAGTGCCACTTTGCTGTTCCAGTGG
Organism: Tricholaema leucomelas; assembly: GCA_013400475.1. Lineage (NCBI taxonomy): Eukaryota > Metazoa > Chordata > Aves > Piciformes > Lybiidae > Tricholaema lacrymosa > Tricholaema leucomelas. The sequence goes on along the minus strand of WAAF01013160.1, from coordinate 265,690 downwards.
CCTGTTCTATTCCTGCTCTAACTCACACTTCAGGCATGCTTATGCTTTTAGCACAGAGTGTTTGGAACATGCCCTGTGGAGATCTGTCCTTCCTTTTAGCTTTGTGAGGGAGGAGCAGCTTGGTGAAGCTCTCCAGGCTTTGCCTATGCTCAGGCTTCGTGCTGGCAATGAAAGGGTAAAATTTCTATGCTATTTTTTTCCTTGTTATTTCAGTACAGATGGTGCTGTGGGTGGATGGGTGGGGAAGTTTTGGACAACTCAGGCTTAAATGTGTTCCAGGGTCTGAAAGTGAGTGGCTGCTAAGCAAGTACAGAAGATCTCCAGTGGTGGGCTTTCTGGTGGTGACATTACAAGAGGGCTCCCTAGGAGCTGTGTTCTGACACTGACTGACAGATGAAGTTAGGGCTGATAAAGCAGAGCATGCTGAAAATGAGTCATCAGCTAAAAGTAAAGCAGCCATCGTTAGCTAGGACAAGGAGATAGATGAACAAGTGATGCAGTCTAATGAGAGTGGGTTTTTTCCATCCCTGGTCACATCTATTCCAAATGGTAAAATTCTTGCAAGGGTGCTATGGAAATGACTCTGAAGAAAAGTATTTCAATGATCTGGCTTTCAAAATAATGCACACAGTCTCCAGATTTGCTCCTTGCAACATTTTGCTAGCCTGCAAATCAGAAGGTAAAAGCAATGCTGAAAACAGTTGCCCTGCTTGTTATTGACCAGGTGGAGACAAACCTTACTGGCAGTGCAGTCCTGAGCATTGGCTTGTGCTATGTGAAACATCTTTAAAGCCTTCTTGGAGAATCTGCTGTTGGCATGTAGCAATTGTAGGACACTTTACTATGAGATGGACTTCAGGAGTCCACCTTGGACTTCTAGAGTCCCTCTCATATGACTTGTGTAAGTAAGATTGACTCCAGGACTTCAGGAGTCCATCTTGCTTATGTGAGAATCACAGAACAGTAGGAGATGTAAGGGACCTGTGAGGATCATAGACTCCAACTCTCCTACTAGAGCAGAATCACCTGGAGTAAATCAAACAGGAAGACATCCAGGTGGGTTTTTAATGCCTCCAGAGGAGAAGATGCCACAAAGATGTGTGGTACATAGCTTCCTCTTCTGCAGGCTAAGTACCACACTTCTTAGAAGACCAGTTTTAAGGGTGTTGTATAAGGAAGGATTGGATGAACTGGACCTCATAGCTGCTTTTCTGATCGTTCTTTGATCAGAAGCCCTGATAACTGCACGTTAATTGCAACATAAAAGGAGTTACAGGAAATTCAGTAAGTAGGACGTGGGCTCCTGTGCCCTGAATTGAGCTAATTGAGCTCTGCAGCCCTTGGACTAATCTAGAAAACTCTGTTTAAAGCCAACCGGGACTCCTGTGGTGCTATTCTTGTGCTTCTCAGGTAGCCTCTCTGTGGAGCTAAGTGGGCCTTGTGTATACACAGCTTTAGTTGTGGCTCTGGAGAATGCTCTGCCCTGTCCAGAAACAAGTTTGAGATGCATCATGGTCTGGAGGTAAATATTTTGCTTCTGCACATGTGTGCTAGCAACTGGCCAATAAACACCCAGTTAGCTGCCTTTGTTTCACCTCCTTCAATCGACATTGTTACAATATCCGTGGCTTGGCTTGGTTTAGTCTGAAGTCAAACCATTTCAGTATCTGATGGGGACCTACTGGAGGGCTGGGGAGAGACCCTTTACAGTGGCTTGTAGCAACAGGAGGAAGGGCAATGGTTTGAACCTGAAGCAGGGTGGATTTAGGTTGGACATGAGGAAGAAGTTATTCACAGTGAGAGTAGTGAAACACTGGAACAGGTTGCCCAGGGACGTGGTTGATGCCCCGTACCTGTAGACATTAAAGATCAGATTGATCTGGCCCTGGTCAGCCTGGTCTGGTTAGAGATGTCCCTGCTGTTTGCAGGGGGCTTGAACAAGATGACCTTTGAGAATGTCTTCCAACCCAGTGCAGTCTGTGAAAACTGTGTAAAGAGTTTAGTGGAGTCAATCTTGATAGCACCTACAGTAATTCTCTGAGCACGTGCTTGTTTTGTGGCCTTTACAATCCAGCTTAACTTGAAGCTCATAACCATGTTGTGAAATACATCTAAGAATTATGAAGAACTTGGCAAATCTAAGGAAAAAAAATATTCAGAAGATCTTTCTATGAATTAAATGGAAAATAAGTCACTTCTTACATGTAATAGGTGAGTATTGTTCAATGTACTTGGCCACACACATGCCAGGGCAGGTTTAGGCTGGACATGAGGAGCAGTTTCTTTATGGAAAGAGTGGTCAGGCATTGGAAGAGGCTGCTCAGGGAAGTGGTGGAATCACCATCCCTGGAGCATGTAGACATGGCACTGTGGGACATGGTTTAGTGGGCACGGTGGCATTGGGCTGATGGTCAGACTCAATGATCTTAGAGGCCTTTTCCAGCTTAATGATTCTGTGTCTGTTAGCCTGTGTTTTTGAGTCTTCAGTAACTTCTTCATCAAGCTTTGGTGCCCTTGTCATGAATTTGCTTTACTCTTTGCAAATTATGAGTCTACTTTTGATAAACTTTGCCACAGTTCAAGTTGAAGTGCAACCAAAATAGATGGCCTAATGCCTTCCCATCGCATAAGCTAGGACCCTTAACCAGCATCTTTGCCCAGATACCTGATTTCATTTGAGTTACTGGTTCAGAGGCACTGAAGAGGAAAATCAGGAATACCTGAGATGAAAAGTGCATGAAAGTCTCTGTTTTTGATCTGCTTGTTGCAGGTATTGCCCTCTTGTACCTGCAGCTGTACCGCGTCACGAAGAGCCAGAGCCATTTGCAGCGCTCTCTTGATTACGTGAAGAGAATCCTTCGCAATCTCAATGGCAGAAGAGTTACTTTCCTCTGTGGTGATGCTGGGCCGCTGGCAGTGGGTGCAGTGGTTTATCACAAGCTGAAAAATGACAGTGAATCTAAGGAATGCGTGGCCAAGTAAGTGGTTGATGGTAGAAAAAGCTGTGCCCTTCGTTAGTAGAGAGCGTTGTTACAGTAACATTGGCATGTGGGGTTTTGGAGGACAGGATTGAAACACGGAGATGCTTTCTCCTCTGATACGTTTTCAGCTGAAGAATTCAAAACAGGCCTTATCAAAGCTGCCTTACACTTGATTCCTATTTAGTGGTTTATCTTAAGCCTTCTGTTCTGAGGACAGGATGTCCTAGGCATATCTGCAGTGCATTGATTCTGTCAGGTTGAAGTGACGTTTAACAAAAGCCACAGGCTTGGCATCAGCAATATGTAGCACTTGTGCAAGGTGTGATGCTTCCTGCAGAGCAGGTCTTAACTGTAGATTCGTTACAAAGTATGTACACTGCAGAGAAATGTCCAGGCAAAAACGTGGGATGTGAGGTTGGTATGTAAGAAAGATTTCAGAGAACCAAGAGAAGATATTTACTGAACTCTGTCCAAGGCTAAAGGGCTTTAATGAGGTTGAAGTGTCTGAAGGGTAACCCCTTTTCAAAGTAATGTAAATGTAACAAATGTCTGGAGGAATCCCATTTAGCTCTTTGGAGAGCTGAGTGTCCCTTTACTGATTGCTGTCCTGGCAAGGGCTGGGAATGCTGGGGCCTGGTGACAGTTGTATTCAGCACCAACAGTCCTCCTGTTAGTGGTCCAGCAGCATACCTTAGGCTACCAGAACTGGTGGACTAACATTGTGTCTTCATCTCCATCCTGATTTATATTTGGAAATATAAATGGTCTCTTTTTAATCTGGAATCTTAGTGTGATAGATCTTTGCTGCTGTTCCTGAATGAGTGTTTCAGTTTTGAAATGGGTGTAGGTTTGGCTTGTTTTCACTTTTAGAACTGACAGCAAACTTGGGCATGTCATTTTGGATGCAACTGGGAAGGCAGGGTTGCTCCACTCATACTTCATGCCTTACAGCAAAATGAGACGAGCCATCAATTTGTTAGTCTTGCCTCTTCTTGGAAAGTCATTTCTAGGAGGAGGACTGAAAAGGAGGTTAGTTTGGTGATTTGTTTCTTTTCTTCCTTTTTTTGTTTGTGTGTTTACAAATATATTTGTGATGCCAGCTGAATGTTACAGATCTCAAAATGTAAACTGTGCTTGCACTCTTTAACTTTTTACCTTGTAGCTGTGCAGTGGGGTGATCTGAATAATAAAACCTAACAGTGGACAGTTGGAAGTAATTGAATATTAAGTCTAAAGTGTAGATCCAAGAAAGGAATAATAACATAAAACTATTTCATGAGTGGGTTTTCCTTGGTATTGTGCAGTGACAGCAGAAACAAGCCCTTGGGGGTCAGTGCTTTTGTTCCAGCGTGATGTTAATGTTAACATTTCTGCTGAGTAATGGCAGCTGAGGGAATCTGGGGATTGAATTTTGGTCTTCATCCAGATTTTCTTGCTCCCTCCCCCAGTTTCAAATGTGATCATCTCCATGGTTTTATCTCGTTGCCAATTTAATTACAAAAGATGCAAAGAGACAGGGAAGAAGTGGGCAGGAAGACAAATATCTGCTCCACCTCAGGGCTAACGCAGGCTGATGGAGTAATGGCAGGGAACCTCTTTGGAGAAAGTGGGAGCTGCAGTGGCCAGCCCAATGGTTTGGTTTTTGACATTGCTAAAGACAAGCAAAATAGCTGTGCATAGTAGCAGTGCCCTTTTCAAAACTGAGCAGCAGCATTTCTGAGACAGTCTAGGGAGAGGAAGTGCTGAATGGTGGCATTGAGTTCTCGTGGTTTTGTCCCTCCCACCCTGCACACATCTGTCTCTTTCTGTCTTCACAAAAACCTGAAAGGTGCACTAATACTGAAGAGGAGTGATGGGGATTCTGATCCTGGCATGGTTAAATGGCTTGTCCAGTATAGTCTCTAGAGAAGATGTTCTCACTCTCCTCTTTCCTTGTCCAATGCAGGTTGCTGCAGCTCCAAAGGACAGTCATAAGCACAGATGCTGAACTTCCAGATGAGCTGCTTTATGGCAGGGCAGGTTACCTGTATGCCTTGCTGTACCTCAACACTGAAATAGGCCCAGACACTGTCCCACAATCTGTTGTCAAAGAGGTAAGAGACTTTTCTCTCTTCAGTCTCACAGCATCAGTGAAACTGAACTGGAATCACTCCTTCATGTTATTCAAGGAATTGAGAGCAAAGTTGGAGAGGGACCTAGAACTGGAAACTCAGTCTTACTTATCACTTCAATCTCTTCCCCTTTTCCCTCCTGCCCAGCTGGGACTTAAACAGGCTGGTTCAGGGCAGCTGCCCATGGCCAGCCATGGAGTTGAATCTAACATGAGACTAGTTTCAGAGCTATGAAAAACCTCAAGTATGGAAGTGAAAAGAATGAGAATGCGTTGTGGGGAAGGTGCACAACTGTTTTTCAGATACTAGAACCAGAGAAGGCAGGCCTGGAAAAATGAAAACATGACTAGAAATACTTATCTATTAAATTTTTACTCTTAGATATGTTATTCCTTCATTCTGGGGAAACTCAAGGTCTGCCTCAATGAATGAATTCAGTATCGTTGTCCTATTGGTGCTTATTGTGTCTTAATCCTTGCTGTGGTTTTAGTCATGACAGAGCAAAACCCTCAGAGTCAGAGCAGGAGAGATGTCAGGGCTGTGTTTTCTTCTTCAGGTGATAGATGCTATCATTGAGTCGGGGAAGAACTTCTCAAAGGAGGAGCGGAAAACAGACCGCTGTCCTCTCCTGTACCAGTGGCACAGGAAGCAGTACGTTGGAGCAGCCCATGGAGTGGCTGGCATCTACTACATGCTCATGCAGGTAAGAGCATCTCCTGTGGGCTGGGATGAGCCACCAGCGATTTCTTGGTTTAGCACCAGAGGATCTTAGCTTCAGCTTTCACACAAGTGCAATATTGTACTGGGGGCTCAGAGTTTGGAGCCAGCTTCTGCAGCACAGAACTCTGCAGGGGGCCAGCTCCAGCCCTGGTAGCAGAAGAGAACTGTGACTTGAGTATCCTGACATTAGAGTGAATTAACTCTTGAGATGAGTTTCAGAGCATCAATATTCCAAGCAGCTGAAGTTTCCTACCTTCAGCAGAGACAGTAAGGTGCCTTTCTTCTGATGCCTGTAATTAAACCACCTAAATATTGATTTATTCACTTTCCCTCACATTTTTTGCTATTTTTAAATGAATGCCCTGATGGTACCTCCTGCCCTCCATGCCTTTCCTCTCTGCTGACTTTTTTTGGTCTTTTTTTCCCTGTCTTGAAGCTTTTGGAAGACTATCCTTAACCACACATTAATCCTCAGTATACTTTTACGATGTTCTTCCTTTTCCTTGTCCTCCCTATCTCTCTTCCCAAAGTCTGATCTTCCTGTGTGCATTTATGACCCCTGCCCTCCTCTTTCTGTTATCCTGAGTGAGATTCCTCTCTTGTGTATGCTTTCTCTTTCCTGGACTTAAATCCAGTTCCCTCTGCCCTGAGATTCTGATTTTTCAAAGCAGAGCTGTAGGACTTCTGATGTACAATGATAGAATCAGAATCACCCAGGTTGGAAGAGACCTCCAAGATCATCCAGTCCAACCTAGCACCCAGCCCTAGCCAGTCAACCAGACCATGGCACTAAATGCTCCATCCAGGCTTTGCTTCAACACCTCCAGACAGTGACTACTCCACCTCCCTGGGCAGCCCATTCCAATGCCAATCACTCTCTCTGCCAACAACTTCCTCCTAACATCCAGCCTAGACCTCCCCTAGCACAACTTGTGACTGTGTCCCCTTGTTCTGTTGCTGGTTGCCTGGCAGAAGAGACCAACCCCACCTGGCTACAGCCTCCCTTCAGGTAGTTGTAGACAGCAATGAGGTCTGCCCTGAGCCTCCTCTTCTGCAGGCTGCACACCCCCAGCTCCCTCAGCCTCTCCTCACAGGGCTGTGCTCCAGGCCCCTCACCAGCTTTGTTGCCTTTCTCTGGACACCTTCCAGTATTTTAACATCTCTCTTGAGTTGAGGAGACCAGACTTAAGCTTCATTATAGAAGATGCCCACAGAGCTGCAGAATTGGTGTCATGCCTGTTTCAGGTTTCTGAAGGTGCTGCCAGTCTGTGCATGTTTGTGCATATTCATTTCCTTATCAGCCCATGTGGAAAGACTTTCCCTTGGGCAGCTGGGAGGATTGCACGTCCTAGCAGCCTGAAGCTGCAGGCAGACATCCACTGCAGAAGTGACTGAGCTGTTGTTTGGTTTTGCCCCTGCTCAGACATTCTTTGTTTGCTGATCTGTTTCAGATCAGCTCACACCACTTCCACCAGTAGCTGATGCTAAGGACTCTGCTGTGGGAGCGCCAGTTGCTCTGCTATCTGGATCATGCCTTAACCTCCTTATAGCCATTTTCTGCACTGACCGTCTCACTGACTGGGGCCTCAAGCTGCTCGGATTTACTCTGCCCTTATCTTCACTTCCTGCTTTGTCAACAACGTGGTCCATCCCCCTCCACCTCCCTCACCTTTCTGGGTTCCATTTTTCCTTTCTGTCTCTGCTAGATTTTCTGAGAAACACTCAGTCCTTTAAAGAAGCCTGTTTGAAGGCTCCATCCTTCATTTACTACTCGAGGCTGCTGACAAATAATTTGCTGAGTGCTTTTTGGTTTAAGCAAAAGCTCCTCTGGCTACATGTTAAAAATCCTATCTCTCTCTTCCTTTACATGTAATTGCTGCTTTTAAGAATTACCACAAAGCCATTGTTTATGCAGCAGCAGATTACTGTCTTTTCACTGTACATTCAATATTGTGAGTCATGCAGAGTTGACTCATCCACTGCAGGAGAAGATGGCATATTGGAGTCCATCCTTTCCCCATGTCTCCCACGCCCAATGGGGAGATTTTTCTTTCAGTGTTTTCAGCAAAGAGTTCAGTCTGTTGAGTGGCTGTTTGGTAATAAGAAAAAAGACATCCAACATACCTGAGTTGTGAATGTCACTGGTCATGTGTCTGTACACAAACACCTTTATGAGGGGGCTTATACTGCTGGATTCATTTCCAGAAGACTTTCTGGGAGAATAAGAGCTCAGCTATGTTGAATAATTCATCCAGGAGGTAGAAGTTGTGCTAGGGGAAATCTAGGCAGGATGTTAGGAGGAAGTTCTTCACAGAGGGAGTGATTGGCATTGGAACAGGCTGCCCAGGAAGGTGGTGGAGTCGCCGTCCCTGGAAGTGTTGAAGCAAAGACTGTATGGGGCACTTAGTGCCATGGTCTGGTTGATTGGCTAGGGCTGGGTGCTAGGTTGGACTGGATGAGCTTGGAGGTCTCTTCCAACCTGGTTGATTCTATGAACTCCTAGGATGAATTCTGAAGTGCTTGGTAGAGAATCACAGAATGGTGGGGTTTGGAAGGGACTGGTAAAGATCAGCAAGCTGGTAGAGGAAGGAATACCAGATAAGAGCTACTACAGTCCCCAACAGATACTCAAGCTTCCAAACCTTTACTTAAATGGAGCATGCTTGTTGATGGATATGTTCCTCCTTTTGGCAATAATGTAAACTGTCTAGAAGAAATGAGAAAAGAACTTCAGAAGAGCAATCTAAGGATGAATGTGTAGTACAAAGGTTCTTAGCTACATGGGAAAGGAGCTGTTGCTTCTGAAACTGGAAATGCAGATTTATAGCCCATAGCTTCAGGGAGTTTTGTTGATGATGGTAGACTCTAACCTTTGCCATCTCTGTCACCACATAGACTCTTCTTCATTTATTGGAAAATAGGAGAGGTTTCTGTACAGTAGTTAGTTTTAAACCAAAATATGTACTCCATTGCATTGTAAATGTGTATTATGAGCAGCATGGTTATAAACTCATCTTCCTCCTCTGAGGATTTTACTGCTTTAAGGTATAGAGGCCTGGGAGTCATGACATCTGTATTCTGTTCTCAGCTCTTCCATACTCTTTCTGTGTCACCTCCAGTAAGATGAGCAGCAACTTGATGCCCCCCATTTTTTGTCTCTCTGGTTGCTGTAAATGTGCTCATCACAAGGGTGTTGTAAACAGACATTCATTAAAACTCTATGAAGTGATTCGAAGTGTTTGGGGCAAGGTCGCATACGTGGGATACGTGAAAATAGATCACAGAATCAAGTGTCAGCAGACCATCTGTGACTATTTCTGTTCATGGTGGTGTTTATTTGTTTGGATTTTTTTGCATGTCTCCTTTAGCCAGTTGCAAATGTGGACCAGGAGACCCTTGCAGAGCTGGTGAAGCCAAGCATTGACTATGTGCGCCATAAAAAATTCCGCTCTGGCAATTACCCCTCCTCACTCAGCAATGAGACTGACAGGCTGGTTCACTGGTGCCATGGTGCCCCTGGGGTCATCCACATGCTCATGCAAGCCTACAAGGTGAGTCATTCTCTGTTGATATTCGCCTCTGATTTCATAGAGGCACCTGTATGCAGGCCTGTTAGATTATAAGGCTTGCATAGAGTGGCTGGAGAGCAGCCAGGAAGAAAGGGACCTGGGGATGCTGGTAGCTGAACATGAGCCAGCAGTGTTCCCAAGTGGCCAGGAGAGCCAGAGGCATGCTGGCCTGAAACAAGAACAGTGTGGCCAGTAGGGCAAGGGAGGTAATTCTTCCCCTGTACTTAACACTGGTCAGGCCATACCTCGAGTATTGTGTCCAGTTCTGGGCTCCACAGTTCAAGAGAGATGTTGAGATACTGGAACGTGTCCAGAGAAGGGCAACAAAGCTGGTGAGGGACCTGGAGCACAGCCCTGTGAGGAGAGGCTGAGGGAAGGTTGTTTAGCTTGGAGAAAAGGAGTCTCAGGGGTGACCTCATTGCTGTCTACAGCTACCTGAAGGGAGGCTGTAGGCAGGTGGGGTTGGGCTCTTCTGCCAGGCGACCAGCAACAGAACAAGGGGACACAGTCTCAAGTTGTGCTAGGGGAGGTCTAGACTGGATGTTAGGAGGAAGTTGTTGCCAGAGAGAGTGATTGGCATTGGAATGGGCTGCCCAGGGAGGTGGTGGAGTCACCGTCCCTGGAGGTGTTCAAGAAGACCCAGGATGAGGCACTTAGTGCCACGATCTAGTTAATTGGCTAGGGCTGGGTGCTAGGTTGGACTGGATGATCTTGGAGGTCTCTTTCAACCTAGGTGATTCTAAGATGCTGTGATTTTACAGTGTTCTGATCATAGAATCAGAGAATGGTAGGAGCTGGAAGGGACCTCTGAAGTCCAGCCCCCTGTCAAAGCAGGATCACCTAGGGCAGGTCACACAGGAATACATCCAAACAGGTCTTGAAATTTTGTAGAGAAAGAGACTCTGCAACCTCTCTGGGCAGTCTGCTCCAGGGCTCCAGCACCTTCACATGAAAGAAGTTTTTCCTCATGTTATGGTAAAACCTCCCATGTTTCAGATTGTATTCATTTGGAGCCCAGACACAACACTCCAGATGTGGTCTCAGCAGGGCAGAGCAAAAGAAGAGGAGAACCTCCCTTGGCCTGAAACCCCCACTCTCACTGAACGCACCCCACAATGGCATTGGCTTTCATGGTCACAAGGGCACGTTGCTGACCCATGGGCATAGATCTACACTTTCAAAACAGAACCCTAGACTAGGCACCTAAGAATCTGAGAATGGTTTAAAAGAGGAAATAATGAGTGAAGCTGCCTCTCTGTGCTAGTAGTTACTAGCCTGGATTTTCTTGGCAAAGAGCTATGGATTTAAAGCATTTGATATCAGAGTGCTTGGGTGTGAAACATTGCCCTAAATCCTTTCAGCCTTCCTCCCAAGAGTTTTAAGAACTAGGTTGATTTTCAGAAGTGTAGGTTTGTTTGCATTGCCAAAGAACATCTTCCATAAATTACTCCAGTATTAAAATCTATCCCTTGAGCAATGATCTTGGGCCCCTTCCAGGGCCTGGACACAATTGTTGGAATATCACAACCCTACTGTTTGTCTTCTTCATCCTTAACAAGGTTTGCTGTCTCTCATGTTGTACACTTCTGATTTGCATGGCATTTGAAGGGATGCAGTTTAATTAAATTCATGTAAATGAACTCTTGCCCTCCTTGGCTGACAAAAAGCAGGCTTGGTTTCTGAAATAATTACCCCTGCTGCTACCTGAAATGTGAAGTCTAAATCACTTACAGCTCTGCTGAATGTGGCAGCAGGCATAGTTGCTTTTTCTTTGGACTGTGGTAGGAGGTTGACTTAACATTGCAGGCCTCTTTCCCCAGCACAAAGTGCTTTGTAGGAGATAAGAGGGATAGGGCACAGTTGTCTAGTAGCTTCCTTTCTGGCCTGTTTAGTGTATATGATGCATTTCTATTACTTACTATATTCTGGTTTTTGAAAAAGCAATAATTAAAAATGAAGTATGTTTTGCTGGCTCTGATTCCAAACCAAGCACAGAGACTTGTAATAAGAGGCAGCAGCATTTGTCCTGGAAATCAAATGCCTTAATTTGCAACGTTACAGCTAAGTAGCTGACAAACTCTGTTCAGAGAGAGCAGCTTTCTTTGTCAAGCTTCTGGATTGAAGAACCTTGCATGTTAGTTGCTTCTGTCACCTTACATCTGTTAGATCCAACTGCCTGTTTGTTTTCAGTTGTACTTTATGTGCATTTCTTTTTATTCCACAGACTTTTAAAGAGGATAAGTACCTGAAAGATGCCATGGACTGCAGCGATGTCATCTGGCAGAGAGGTTTATTGAGAAAAGGATATGGGATCTGCCATGGTACTGCTGGCAATGGCTACTCCTTCTTGTCTCTCTATAACCTAACTCAGGACAAAAAGTACCTCTACCGAGCTTGCAAGGTGAGCTCTGCAGTATCATAGGAAAATCATAGGAAATCATAGAATCAACCAGGTTGGAAGAGACCTCCAAGATCATCCAGTCCAACCTAGCACCCAGCCCTAGCCAATCAACCAGACCATGGCACTAAGGACCTCATCCAGGCTTTGCTTCAACACCTCCAGGGACGGTGACTCCACCACCTCCCTGGGCAGTTCCCTTCTCCTTTGAGGAGAGACTGAGGGAGTTGGGGCTGTTCAGTCTGGAGAGGAAAAGACTCCAAGGTGATTTTATTGTGGCCTTTCTTATCTTAAGGGGGCCTACAAGACAGGGGAGGGACTTTTTAGAATGTCAGATGGTGCTAGGACTAGGGGGAATGGAGCAAAGCTAGAAATGGGTAGATTCAGACTGGATGTTAGGAAGAAGTTCTTCAGCATGAGGGTGGTGAGAACCTGGAAGGGGTTGCCCGGGGAGGTGGTGGAAGCCTCATCCCTGGAGGTATTTAAAGCCAGGCTGGATGAGACTCTACACAGCCTGATCTAGTGTGAGGTGTCGGTTGGAACTGGATGATCCTTGTGGTCCTTTCCAACCCTGACTGATTCTATGTCCTGACAGCCATACAGCCACGCAAGGCTAAGTTTCACCTGTCCACACGGGGCACACACCATCGTAACGTGCAGAGTCAAAGACAGAAGGTGGGGAGGAACAAAATACAGGAGAAAATGGAGAGTCTGAAGATCAGCCTGCCTGAACGAGAACAGGCTGGTGTTACATGGGGCTAATTATTCCACTGAGATATCCACTCTCATCCTCAGCTTCTGGAGCAATGCTCTTTGTAGCCTTTTGTAATTCTTTGCTTTCACATGGGTGCCTCTTTGGAGCTTTCAGAGCTCTCAATTGCAGTTTATTAAATTGCTCACTTGGATTATTTTTTTCATTAATACAATTTGCAGAGAAAGACACACTGAGATTTTTTTTCCCACTGGAATTGTCCAGGTTCTGCTATCAGCCCTGACTGTACTAGTAGTTACCAAAGGAGAAGGCTTTCTCTGCCTCTGTTTCCTCATCTTTAAGGTCTCTTCCAAGCCAAACCGATCTGCCAGACAACCAGCAACAGAACAAGGGGACACAGTCTCAAGTTGTGCCAGGGAAGGTCTAGGCTGGATGTTAGGAGGAAGTTGTTGGCAGAGAGAGTGATTGGCATTGGAATGGGCTGCCCAGGGAGGTGGTGGAGTCACTGTCCCTGGAGGTGTTGAAGAAAGGCCTGGCTGGGGCACTTAGTGCCATGGTCTGGTTGATTGGCTAGGGCTGGGTGCTAGGTTGGATCGGATGAGGTTGCAGGTCTCTTCCAACCTGGTTGATTCTATGATTCTGTCTCATTGAGACTTTTCTTTTCCTTGGGTTTGGTTTGTTGGTTTGTTTTTTTTTCACTGAATTCACCAAGAGTAGGTTTCATATTGTCCTAATGGACAGTAAGTTATCCGTGGAACAGCAAGGTGCACTTGTGTCCAAGGAGGTCAGTGGTCTCCTGGGATGCATTAAGAGGAGTGGTCAGCAGGCCAAGGGAGGTTCTCCTCTTCCTCTAGTCTACCCTGCTGAGACCACATCTGAAGTATTGTGTCCAATTCTGAGCTCCCCAGTTCAAGAGGGACAGGGATACACTGGAGAGTGTTCAAAAGAGGCTATGAAGATAATGAAGGGACTGGAACATCTCTCTGATGAGGAAAGGCTGAGAGACTTGGGGCTATTTATCTTGGAGAAGAGAAGACTGGAAGGAGATCTTTCAAGTGTTTACAAATATCTGAAGGGTGGGTGTCAAGAAGAAGGGCCCAGGCTCTTTTTGGTGGTGTCCTGTGGTAGGACAAGAGGCAATGGATACAGATGAACAAGGGAACATGAGGAAAAAGTTCTTTCATGCGAGGATGCTGAGCCCTGGAGCAGGCTGCCCAGAGACATGCAGTCTCCTCTGGAGACTTCAGAGTCCCATCTGGATGTGTTCCTGTTTGACCTGCCTTAGGTGATCCTACTTTAGCAGGGGAGTTGGACTCAATCTTGAGAGGTCCCTTCCAACCCCTACCATTCTATGATCCCATATTGCATGCACAGAATTTAGCTGAGACCTTTTAAAAAGTATTGGAATGGGAAATTTGCTGAGTTGCTTCTTAGATGCTTTTAGATGGGCAGTGGACATACCTAAGCCATCTCCGCTCAGCCTGCCCCCTGTCAGCAGGGATTAAGACAGTTGCTGCTTGTGTCACATTTAAACCAAGCATCATGCTGCATTTCTGACCCAATACTAAGCCAGGAAAAAAACAAGCCTATGAATTTCAAAGCCAAACAAGAGACTTGGGTACATATCTGAATTCCCTTGAGGAGGAAGACATGGCACAGTGGCCAAAGACCATTTGCTGGTGGTGCCCAGCATGACACATCTGATAGCACATTTGCAGCCATTCTGCATTTTAGCATCTCCAGCATTCAGTCAGGACCTTCAGGCTATTGTAGGGGAAATCTTGAAGCAGGCAGAGGAATTTGCTTCTCTACCATTCCTGAGATCTTCTGTGCATGCAGGGAAGCAATCATGCCCCCTCTCTGGAGGTTCAAGTCCAGGTTGGATGAGGCCTTGAGCAACCTGGTCTAGTGGAAGGTGTCCCTGCCCATGGCAGGAGGGCTGGACTTGGATGATCTTTGAAGTCTCTTCTAACCTCAACTGTTCTCTGATTCTACCAAAAGACTGAGAAAAGTAGATGGCTCCTCTCCTGGGGTGTTTGCTCACACCAAAAATGTGAGACCCAGGAGAAGGAGCCTGGCAGGAATCCCTGGTTGTGTCTTGGGAGCTACCAAATTGTTTCACAAGTGAACTAGAAGCCTTTGACAAGCCAAAGCTCACAGAGCCCTCTGCTTTGTGCTCCTCACTTTTGGCTTTGCAGCTTTTCTCCAGCATTACCAGACAGGCTCCCAGGAGGCTGAGCCACTCCTAGCTGACCTGCCTGTGAGAGAAGGAAGGGGCTGTGACACCCTGGGTTCCAAGCAATGCATTTGAGCCCTGTGCCTTGTGGTTAAACCACTGCTGGGGGCAAGCACCCCATCACCCTGTGACAAGCAGTGGCAGATGTTTTCCTGCTACACTTCTTTATTTGTTCCCCTCCCCTTGCTTTAACAGAGACATTAATGTGGCTTACTGGATCTGTGGGTTGTGTTGAAGCTGTGAACTCGTAAAGGGTGGTTGGGTTCAGTAGCCTGGGGTGCATTTTTTAAATGCCTGTTGCAGTTCCCAGGCTGGCATTAATCATAAAGGCTAAGGATGCAACAAGATGTGGATGTTGCCAGAACTGATTGTAGTTTAGAAACATGTTCTAAACATGTTCAGTCCTCGTGTAATAAACCAAGCTTACATGGAGAATTAAACCTTGGTTTGAAGACTTAATACCTGTGGGGGACCCAAAAATGTTTTGTCATTTCATAGCAGCAGTCTGGACCCCACAGTGTTTGAGTGTGCAGGGTTTTGGCTGGGTTTCCCCAGCATGTTCACATGCTTGCATGTGAGAAGACAAATCCATCCCCCAGTAAACATTTAAGCAGAAGAGAGTGGGGGGAAGGAGGAAGGAGATGCTACTCTTTTTCCTCCTCTTGAACAGAATGATGGCTCTAAGAGCATACTCACCTTGTATTACTCCAGAAATAGGGCACTCTCTACTCAGTGGCATCATCTGTTTGCTAGCAGGAGGAGTGGGGAGAGACTTTGCTTTGCAGGGATCTTTGTGCTGTAGGTGGAACAAGCTGTGGTTTGCTTCCAAGCACAGAAAAGCAGGGGGAAGTCACAGCTCCATATGTGCTCTGGGGAGCCATGATTGTGGGGAAATAAATGGTTGCTATTCAATTGATCCAGATGCAGTTGATAAGTCACAAGATCAAAGAATGGTAAGGGTTGGAAGTGACCTCTGAAGATCATTGACTCCAGTCCTGCTGCCAAAGAAGGATCGCCTAGGGCAGGTCACACAGGAAGGCATCCAAACAGAGCTTGAAAGTCTCCAGAGAAGGAGATTCTACAACCTCTCTGGGCAGCCTGCTCCAGGGCTCCAGCACCCTCACAGAAAAGCTTTTCCTCATACTAAGGTGTGACTTCCTGTGTTCCAGTTTGTGTCTGTTGCCCCTTGTCCTACCACAAGTCACCACTGAGAAGAGCCTGGCCCCTTCTTCTTGACACCCACCCTTCAAATACTTACCAACATTTGTAAGATCTCCTCTCAGTCTTCTCTGCTCCAGACTGAACAGCCCCAGGTTTCTCAGCCTTTCCTCATCAGACAGATGTTTCAGTCCCTTCATCATCCTTGTATCCTCCAACAGACACTCTCCATTGTATCCATATCCCTCTTGGACTGGTGAGTCCAGAACTGGACACAATATTCCAGGATGTGGTCTCAGCAGGGCAGAGTAGGAGGGGGGGAGAACCTCCCTTGACCTGCTGTCTACTCTCAGTGCCTCCCTGAACATATGAAGCTGAACATATCTGTTCTCTCAGCGTTTTACACTGATGTGTAGCAGGGCTGATCCATAGGAAGCACAAGTTAAGTGCAGCCTACCTGATGGCATCCTTGTGGAAGTGCAACTGGTGCTGTGGAAGGTGCAGCCTTGTCATGGTTGAACTGTAGGACAAATGGATCTCGCACAGTGATTTCCATGTTGTGTCTCTGCTTGCACTGTAGTACCTTTAGTACCTGTTAAAGACACACAGATGCTCAAATTTGCACGTAACAGTCTTCAGTAATGAAAATCAAATCTTGTGTTTGTGTTGTCCAGTTTGCAGAATGGTGTTTGGAGTATGGTGCACATGGATGTCGCATTCCTGACCGGCCCTACTCTCTCTTTGAAGGTAAAGGAATGGTGTTGCAAATGTGTTATATGGGAAGTTGGGCAGCCTTGCACTTTTGGCATGTGCTTAGGAGCTGGGAGTAAACTAACTCACCCTCTACCACCAGCTAGCTTCTCCCTACTCGAAATCTTGCTGTGTTGATGCCTCTTGGCTTTAAGCAAACAGGTGCCTGGGCAACAGTTTTGTTCCAGGTGTTGCTGCAGAGCAACTGGGCAGAGGAGCAGCTGTGGGTAGTAGCAAAGTAGTTGATAGAATCATAGAATGGAAAGGGTTGGAAGGCACCTCTGAAAACCAAAGCAGGGTCACCTAGGGCGGGTCACACAGGAATGCATCCAGATGAGTCTTGAAAGGCTGCACAGAAGCAGCCTCCACAACCACTCTGCACAGCCTGTTCCAGTGCTCCATATCCTTACAGGAAAGAAGTTTTTCCTCATGTTGAGGTGGAGCTCCCTCCTGTGTTCTGGTTTGTATCTGTTGTCCTTTGTCCTGTGACAGGACACCACTGGAAAGAGCCTGGGACCTTCTTCTTGACACCCACCCTTCAGATCTTTTATAAACATTCATATGATCCCCTCTCAGTCTTCTCCAGACTTGATAGCCCCAGGTCTGTCAGCCTTTTTTTCATCAAACATGTCCCTATCCCTTCATCATCTTTGTAGCATCTGTGGGACACTCTCTAGTATATCTCTGTCCCTCTTGACCTGGAGAGCCCAGAACTGGACACAATACTCCAAGTGTGGCCTCAGCAGAGCAAAGTGACCTGCTGGCCACATTCTTCTTAATGTGCACCCAGTACTAAAGCCAGGAAAAGCTCATCTTAATATGGACCAAATTTACTTCACCAGAAAAGAACCACGAATTTCTCAGGGGCTTTTCTCTAAGTCCAAAGATGTCCCTGAACGCTTTGCTAGAGCTTTGCGTTTTGTTTCATTTGTAGTTGATCTCCTGTTCCCTCTCTTCCCCTGATGGGTTAGAAACAGCGTAGCAAGGAATCGTCCAGCCAGGCAGGGTTTGGAGCAGTGCTGCTGCCTCAGGAACACTGAGCCTAGTGCGCCACCTGCCACCAGGATCTGGAATTGCAGCAGAAGAAATACAGCCGGGAGCAGTGCCTGAGAGCCTGTCGAGTAGTGCTGGAAGCGGCAAGAGCTGCTCAGGCTGGAGAGTTGGAACCTCAGGAAGTGCAGCAAGGGCAGGTGTCGAGTCAAAGAATATCAGGTTGGAAGGGACCTGAAGGATCACCTGGTCCAGTCTTTCTAGCTGATGGAAATGAGCTTGTCCAGCACCCTCTTAAGCTGAGTCTTAAAACTGACCAATGTAGGGGATATGATCCCAGTGTCTGACTGTTCTCACAGGAAAACATTTTTCTTTGGGAGTTCAGTTGGAATCTCTCCAAGAGTAACTTGCACCTCGGGAGAAAGAGCCCTCTGTACCAGTACAGGGTAGGAATTGACCTGCTGGAAAGTAGCCAGCTAGGGGTCCTGGTGGACAGCAAGCTTACCATGAGCCAGCAGTGTGCTCTTGTGGCCAAGAAAGCCAATAGTTTCCTGGGGTGCATTAAGAGGAGTGTGACCAGCAGATGGAGGAGGTTCTCTTCCTGCTCTACTCTGCCCTAGCAAGGCCACACCTGGAGTATTGTGTCCAGTTCTAGGCTCCCCAGTTCAAGAAAGACTGGGAACTGCTGCAGAGAGTCCAGAAAAGGCTACAAAGATGCTGAGGGGACCAGAGCATCTCTGCAAGGAGGAAGAGGCTGCGAGACCTGGGGCTCTTTCTCCTGGAGAAGAACAGATTGAGGGGGGTCTTATCAGTGCTGATCAATATCTAAAGGGTAGGGGTCAGGAGAATTGTGCCAGACTCATTTCAGTGATTACCAGTGACAGGACAAGGGACAATAGGCACAGACTGGAACCCAGGAGGTTTTATCTGAACACGAGGAAAAACTCTGCTGTGATGGTGCCAGAGCCTTGGACCATCCTGCCCAGAGAGGTTCTGGACTCTCCTTATCTAGGGAATTTAAAACCCACATGGACATTGCAATCCTTGGCAACCTGATCTAGATGACCTAGGAGGTTGGACTAGATGATCCCCAAAAGTTCTTCTAACCCCTACTATTCTGTGATTCTGTACTCAGCATTGTGAGGCCACACCCAAGGTCCTGGGTTGAGTTTTGGGCCCCTTGCAACAAGACAGATATTGAGGTGCTGGAGTGTGTCCAGAGAAGGGCAACAAAGCTGGCAAAGGATCTGGAGAACAGGCCTGGTGTGGAGCAACTGAGAGGCCTGGACTTGTTTAGTTTGGACAAAAGGAGACTGAGGGGAGACCTTCTCACTCTTTATAACTCTGACAAGGATGGTCCAAACTGGGATTTACTTTTTCAAGGTAGCATTGAGGCTGTGCAACTGAAAAGGTTGCAACAGGGAGATTTTGGTGCTTGCCTTCAAGTGAAACTTGGTTTCCTGGGCAAAGTACAGATGCACTTGTCTTTCATCCCCCTCTACTCAGCATTAGTGAGGCCACAGCTCGAGTGCTGTGTTCAGTTCTGGGCCCCTCGCTACAAGGGGGACTGGAGCTGGAGTGAGGTGCTGGAGTGTGGTGCTGGAGTGTGTTCAGAGCAACAAGGCTCATGGCCTGTGAGGAGTTGTTCAGCCTGGCGAAGAGGAGACTGAGGAGAGACCTCAGTTCACCTGTTCCAAAAAGGGCTGTAAGGAGGAGGTGTTGAGACAGGTGCTGCTGCCTTTGCTGGCCACGGTGCTGTTTTGGTGTCAGAGGTGCACATGGCTCTTTTTCTCCTAATGTTCTAGGCATGGCTGGAGCGATTCACTTCCTCTCAGATATTTCAGTACCTGAGACTTCCCAGTTTCCAGCATTTGAACTTGGACCTCAAAGGAGGGAAAACAAAGCAGAACAGGACAGCTAAAGGATCGCTTTGAAAGGAAACTGATGCCAAAAGAGATGAGACTGCCTAGTGCCTCTGACACTGAACCAACTCGGCCCTGAACCGGCGGATGGATAAACCCTGCTTCGTGACCCCACCGCCCCGGAGGACCATGAGTCATTAGAGTATGAATGGGAGAAGCCACACTTCAGTCCTGTTAAAGTGACACCTTCAGATGTAGGACAAGAGAAGTCAAGTTTTGAACTTTCTCTCTTCCAATGTATTTGTCTTCTTCAGGTCTTTGACATGCTCTGCATGTGTATTGGTGTTGTGTGTCGATTCAAGTCTCTTGTTAGCAAAAAGCTGGTCTCTGTGTGAATCTCCCTCCTGTACCTCCGTGCATGACTCACCGCAGCACTGTTGCTTTCTGCAGCGTGGTTACCCAGAGAGTTCCACCTGTGCCAGAGAGTTTGGTGCCAGGACAGTGCCCAGCTTTGCTGCTGAGCTGGAAACTTTTAAAAGATAAGATGAAAAATATTGTAAAGTTCCTACTTTGCTGCATTTTCTGCTCCATGGTCTTAGAAGCTAAGTTGATGGAGATCAGCCTGTTGTTTTTTGTTGCTGATGAGGTGCAAGGCCATCTCTGTTCTCAGAAAGAGGTTGGAAGGGACCTACCTTACCTGTCTTCTGCTGCTGTTTTGGGAAGTGTTTTGTAGAAAGCCTGAAAGAGGCTGCCTTTGATAGCTGCACCTGGTTAGTGTGTGTTAGCCACTTAGAGCAGGGTAGAGAGGCCTGTCCCCACCTCTGCAGAGTGCTATCTCGTAGCATGGGCTTAAGCTGCAGGTGGAATCATCTGTACTGACTTGCTGCCAGCAACAGCAGCGCAGGGACAGCGTAACCGCGCTTCTCACCTCTCCATGGGTTTGTAGTCAACCTGTCCTGCAGCATTCAGCACCCAGATGAGGACGAGAGGGTGTCAGGACAGCTTCTCCTGCTGGTAATTCGAGATGACTGTTTCTTCCAAACCAAGACACTGTTTCATTCTAGACTCTTCCCTCCCTCGCAGCCCTGGCTGTATTTAGCCCCCATGGCATGGCCAGAGTGATCAATTCCAGCTGCTTGTGGAAGCTGCAGAAGATAGATGAGTGATCTGAAACCATTGCCAGAGGCTGTCATTGAAGTTGATTTCATTTTCAAACCCAAGCAGAAAAACCCCTTTGCCCTTAAGTCCTAACTGTGCTGCTACTGCTTTGCTTCTCCCTGCAGTGTGGTGGGGTTGTGAAGTACTAGACCTGCCCCTAGGTGCTCCTGAGTGGCAGCAGAAGTGGAACATACTGTGAGTACACTTATGAAAGGCTTATGTGCTCCAGACAGTAAGTACACCTAGTGCTTGAGAAAGGTAAGTGTAGTGGTGCACGCTCACTCCCCAAGCTCTGCTGTCATCCAGCCCCCAGACCTCCCTGTGCTGCATGGTTCCAGGTGCCTGCCTGAGGCGGTGTGCTCTGTTGGGTGCGAGTGACAGATGGCAAGGTTTGACCTCTTGCCTGTGACCTGTGGGCCATCTGCTGAGTGCCACTGCTTGTGAGCAGGCTCGGAGATGCATTGTTGCTCCTGCATAAATCTTCGTGCTGGCAGGTGACTTCCTTGAACTCTTTAGTGTCTGTTACCAGATCTGTTGAGATGTTAATGATCTCCACCATCAGTTCTGCTGGAAGTCAGCAGCAGTGACAGCACAGGGACAGCTTCTTTCCACACTGTAGCTCCTCTGCTGGTTGGTCAAGTAGGACTGAAATGTAGAAACAGTGAGAGAGACCTTTCCACCCCTCTGGCTAAGACCAGAGGATGAGGTGGGAGACACCAGCCCAGCTGCATTGGTGCAGCCAGGGGTGAGGAAGATGCTGAAAGGCAGCAGGAGTGAGGGATGCAGCTGGGGTGAGGCAAACTGGAGTAGAAACTGGAGGCGTCCTTAAGGAGCAGGGAGAGCTGAGGATGAGAAGCAATGCGGAGTGTACCATTAAAGATGTTTCTCTGGGGCAAGCTTGCTGAGGTCTAGCTGTGTCCCCTCCTTCAGCCTGTGGATCCCTGATCCTGCCAGTGATGAGACTGGGAGGAAGCTTGCCTGGGCTGAAGTCTCACAGGAATTCTGACAGGGGAGGCACATGGCAGGTCTGATTCACACCCACACCCCTTTTCTCTTCCCTTCTGCTGTGACTGCACAGCTCATGGGGTGTGTTAACAGGGAAGGGCCTTGCTAGATTTGCAGGAGCCACCTGCAAACAGAACAAAAGCCAGCAGGCAGCCTTCCCAGCAAATCCCAAGCATGTGTTGTCCTGACAGGCAGGATTTTCAGCCAGTGGTGACACACACTACCTTCTCAGCTGCTGAGCTTAGAGTGGTGCCTGTGGGAGCTCATTTGGGCTGGCTGGAGCCCAAGGGGAACTAAAACCTGCTGGTTTAAAACATGTACAGGTACACACTTAGAACAGCTTCATACCCAGCAGATCTCCAAGATGCTTGAGTGCACCTGTCAAAATAACAAGCAAGTCAGCTACTAGCTCTTTCTGTGTTGGGGCCAGCTTCCTGGCACTTTCTTGCTCCACAGAATCCTCCTGGAATGAAGCAGGAGCCAGGAAGCTCTGCCAATGTCTCTGCCTCTTCTTCCTGAGGTTACTTTCCCCATGGCTCCTCCTTTCCCTTCACTGTTAACAGGGTCTTGTGTGAAGCTGAAAAACAGCATTTCACCAGGTCATTGTTCTCAGAAGTCTCATCAAATGTGGAACATGTCTTAATATTCCCTGGTTTGCTTTGTCCGTGCTTTGTCCATCTGTTGCAAAAAGCAGTTAGTGTTACTAATGGAGCTGCTCTTTGGGCAGAAAAAGAAGGGGGAGGGGGGGAAATGCTGATGTTTTGTTCTTTGGCTTTATTAGTAAAGATCAAGCTATGTGGTGGTCATTTGTGTGATGATTCTTTTTTTTCTTCCTTCCCCTCTTGTGCTCTTTTCCTTTCCTGGATGTGTTTCAGAGAGGCAGAGATATGTGGTGCCGAGGGACGTGGTTTAGCAGCAGATGTGGTAGTGTTAGGTAGTGGTTGGACTCAGTGATCTTAAAGATCTTTTCCAGCCAGTACAATTCTGTGATACTTCAGATAGTGACCTTCCAGTATCTAAAGGAGGCCTACAGGAGGGCTGGGGAGGGACTACTGACAAGGTCTTGTAATGACAAGACAAGGGGGAATGGGTTTAAACTGGAAGAGGGGAGATTCAAACTAGATGTTAGGAAGAAGTTCTTTCGAGTGAGGGTGGTGAGACACTGGCACAGGTTGCCCAGGGAGGTTGTGGACGCTCCCTCCCTGGAGGTGTTCAAAGCCGGGTTGGATGAAGCCTTGAGCCTCCTGTTCTAAGGGAGGTGTCCCTGCCTATGCTGGGAGGTGTGAACTGGATGAGTTTTGAGGTCCCTTCCAACCTAAATGCGTTGGGGCTTTTCTAGCACAGATGGTTCGTAACATCAAAGCAGGGTAGGAGAGAGGTGGGAGGAAGTGTTGGCAGTTTGCTGCCTGAGCCCTGTGCCCTCAGGGGGGGTTGATGAGAAGTCTTTTTCCTGGTGAAGTTGCTGAGTTCTGCCCGGTTTGCTTTTGTGCAGAGGCACAGGAAGCCAGGCTGTGCCTACCGCAGCAGCCCTGCTTTGCTCTACGTGCAGGGAGCAGTAGTGACCTGTCTTCAGCCACCGCTTCTCTTCAACAGCTCCAAGTGGTCTGCTGTGAATCCAGCTGTACCTATGGGACTGGGATTAGGCTGCAGGTGGTAACTGGAGACACACAGAGGGGATGCAGGGACACATGCACCTATCCTTGTGACGTCTCACTGCATACAGCTCTGGTGAGGCCACATGCTGGAATGTGTTCAGCTCTGGGCTCCCCAGTTCAGGAGGGACAGTGACTTGCTGGAGAGGGTAGAGAAAACAGCTAGAAAGAGGATTAGGGGACTGGAATGTTTCTCTTGGGAGGAAAGATGGAGAGAATTGGGACTTTTGGTCTGGAGAGGAGAAGACAGGGTCCCATCAATGCTTATAAATACTTAAAGGTTGGGTGTCAGCAGGACTTGTTTTCAGTGGTGTCCAGTGACAGGACAAGGGTTAAATGGGCACAAACTGGAGCATAAGAAGTTCCACCCAAACAGGAGGAGGAACTTCTTTAAAGGAGATAGAGTGGAACAGGCTGCCCAGAGAGGTGGTGGAGTCTCTACCTCTAGAGACATTCAACACCTGTCTGGATGTGTGACCTTCTCTAGATGAACCTGCCTTGGCACAGGCATTGGTCTTGAAAATCTCCAGGGATCCCTTCCAACCCCTACCAAGCTGTGATTCTGTGAACACAGCACATGTGCAGCTAAAGAGCCTCTTACCTCTGCAGGGGCTGGCTTCAGAGGGCTGCTCAACTTGTCACTGTCGCTCCTGCTTTCTCTGCTGTCCTCTTCACCCCGCAGCACCTGGCAGCTTGGAATGGTGGCTGCCAGTTACACTTCTCCTGTTTAATAGCATTATGGTTTAGCAGCTCCTTTTAGGAATTCCAGAGCCTGCCCTTGCATGGTGTATTTGTAGCAGTCTCCCTACCAAAGAGCAGAAGACAGGGGAAAAGCCCCTAAGACAGCTCAGCCTGTCAGTGAGAAGACATCAGAGGGGAAGGGACTCCCACAGACATTGGATCTAGAAAGCCATCCTGGCCCATTTCTCTCACCCACTGAATTAGATAATGCAGACCAGAAGAAGAAAACCAAAATGTCTCTTGTCTGATAACATTTTGATTCTGTTCTATTCTATTTTATCCTCTTGGCTGACCTACATGCCCAAATGTGGTCTTTTGGGTATCTCCATATAAAACTAACCCATCTGGAGGGTTGTGATTGGGTTTTTAAGTAGGGAAGAAGGAGCAATACCTCCTTTGTGTACCACATGGTCTGTGAAGAGCTTGTTTAGTCCCAGGTGTTTGTTTCAGAGCAGTGGAAGCTGTCACAGGGCTCAGAAAACAAGGAATGAGAAAACCCAACCCACCCACAAAACAAAGCTTGGCCTTGCATTATCTGTTCCCAAGGTGGTCATGAAGCAGAGGAGCAGCCATCTGCAAGGCAGCCCCAGACAGAAAGGGCAAGGTTAGAACCCTGCTTGTCAAGCTGGATCCTATTTGTAGCAGGACTGCTGATTACTGGGAGGCACTTGAAGGCACTGTGGGATGCTGCCGGTGACATTTGCCCCTCTTCTAGGGGGCCCATGGGGCACCCAGTCACACTAGGGAGGGGGAGGTAGAGGGAAGGCATAAGACTAAAACACAGCCAGGAGTGAGGTTGTGCCAGCAACAACCTCATGAATGCTCCAGAGTTGAGGTAGAGTGGCTGGAAACTGCCCACCAGAGAAAGACCTGGGAGTGCTGGTGGTCAGCCATCTGGGCATGAGCCAGCCTGTGCCCAGGGGGGCAGGCTAATAAGGCCAACAGCATCCTGGCCTCTTATCAGAAATAGTGTGTCCAGCAGGACCAGAGCAGCAATTGTCCCCCCATACTTTGCCTCACCAAGGCCACACCTTGAGAACTCTGTCCAGTTTTGGGGACAAGAGGGACATTGAGATGCTGGAGAGGGTCTAGAGAAGGGCAACAAAGATGATGAAGAGTCTGGAGAACAGGTCTGGCAAGGAGCAGCTGAGGTTGTTTCATCTGAACAACAGGAGACTGAGGTTGGAGTGAGGTGGGGGTTGGTCTCTTCTCTCAAGTAACTATCAGCAGGATTAGAGGAACTGGCCTGAAATTGTGCCAGGGAGGTTTAGGTTGGATATTAGGAAAAATGTCTATTGCAAGAGTGGTCAAGCATTGGAACAGGCTGCCCAGGTGGAGCTGCCATCATAGAATCAACCAGGTTGGAAGAGACCTCCAAGATCACCCAGTCCAACCTAGCACCGAGCCCTAGCCAATTAACTAGACCATGGCACTAAGTGCCTCATCCTGGGTCTTCTTGAACACCTCCAGGGACAGCGACTCCACCACCTCCCTGGGCAGCCCATTCCAATGCCAATCACTCTCTCTGCCAACAGCTTCCTCCTAACATCCAGCCTAGACCTTTCCTGGCACAACTTGAGACTGTGTCCCCTTCTTCTGTTGCTGGTTGCCTGGCAGAAGAGACCAACCCCACCTGGCTACAGCCTCCCTTCAGGTAGCTGTAGCCAGCAATGAGCTCTGCCCTGAGCCTCCTCTTCTGCAGGCTGCACACCCCCAGCTCCCTCAGCCTCTCCTCACAGGGCTGTGCTCCAGGCCCCTCGCCAGCTTTGTCGCCCTCCTCTGGACACCTTCCAGTACTGCAACATCTCTCTTGAATTGAGGAGCCCAGAACTGGGCACAGCACTCAAGGTGTGGCCTGAGCAGTGTTGAGTACAGGGGCAGAATAACCTCCCTCGTCCTACTGGCCACACTGTTCCTGATCCAGGCCAGGATGCCATTGGCTTTCTTGGCCACCTGGGCACACTGCTGGCTCATGTTCAGCTACTCTCCACCAGCACCCCCAGGTCCCTTTCTTTCTGGCTGCTCTCAGCCGCTCTGTCCCCAGCCTGTAGTGCTGCTTGGGGTTGTTGTGGCCAAATTGCAGAACCCTGCACTTGGCCTTGTTAAATCGTTGAAGGGGTTCAAAAATCACATAAAGGTGTCACTTAAGGACACAGTTCAGTGGGCATGGTGGTGTTGGGTTGCTGGTTGGATGTAATGATCTTAGAAGTAATTTCCAATCTTAATGATTCTGTGATTCTATGAACAGTTTTCAAGTGCCCACACAGGTGCTGTGTTCTCAGCCAGAACACCAAGCGAGTCTGCTAACAGTGTCTGTGTGTTCTAAGAGGTGGTGTCACCCAGCAACCCAGCAAATAAGCCAGCCAGGCTTCAGGAAAACTTCCCCAGAAGTGGAATTTCAAGGCAGAGCATCAGAATTCATTATAAAAGCTCCTAGTTGGTGTGTCCAGGAAACCACCAGCTGTCATCCATACAGCTTGTAACATAAAAGGACTCAGTACCAACTAGCAACAATCATGGGGCCAGTTGTCAGTTCCTGTTCATAGAAATAGAAGCATAGAATCATAGGATGGTAGGTGCTGGAAGGGACCTTTGAAGATCAAGTACAATGCCTCTGCCAAAGCAGGGTCACCTAGGGAAGGTCACACAGGAAGGCATCCAGACAGAGCTTGAAATTCTCCAGAGGAGACTCCACAACCTCCCTGGGCAGCCTGCTCCAGGGCTCCACCACCGTCAGAGTGAAGAATGTTTTCCTTGTTTATGTGACACCTGTGGCCAGGTTTTTGCCCAGAGCCCAGTGACAGCCCCTTGTTCTGATACTCACTCTTTAGCTACTGATAAGCCCTCACTCTCGACCTTTCCCCACAAGGTAGTAACTGGCTCTCTGCTGGAGTCTTTCCAGTAGTTCCTTGTCCTCGGAACTGGCCAGTCCAGAACTTGGCATAGTATTCCAGGTGAGGCCTCACCAGGGCAGAGGAGACTGGGAGAAGAAGCTTCCTTGACTCAGTTGCCTCACTCTTCTCAATGCATCCCAGGACACCACTGGCCTACTTGGCTGTGAGGGCACATTGCTCTGCTCACTGCTCCCTGGGATAGGACAAGGAGCAATGGATGGCAGCAGCAGCACAGGAGGTTCCAGCTCAACACAAGGGGGAACTTCTTTACTGTAAGGGTCACAGAGCACTGGAACAGGCTCCCCAGAGAGGTTGTGGAGTCTCCTCTGGAGACTTTCAAGGCCTGTCTGGATGTGTTCCTGTGTGACCTGAGCTGGATTGTACTGTCCTGCTCTGGCAGAGGGGTTGGACTCGATGATTTCTTTGGGTCCCTTCCAACTCCTGACATCCTGTGAGCCTGTGATTGTTTGCTTACGATCGACCTGTGTCCAGAGTCATTGATTTTGAGCCACTGAAAGCCAAACCACCTGTGCAGCAGGTCAGGGGAATGCTCTTAAGCACCCGTCCCAGACAGTTACTTGCCTGCCCTGGAGAGGACAGCAGTTTTACAGACTGGTCACCTGGAGGTGACAGCTCTGCTTGGAGCGCTTTGTGGCACCACTAAGACCACAATGAAAACTACTCTTGCTCAGTGTCAAAGGCAGCAAATCTGGAAGTGTGCTCCCATTCCCTCTTCCTGCAATGCCTTTCCAGCGTAGGGAAGGACACTTACCTCTGTATGTGGGAGGCACAAGGAGCTCTCGGGTCGTGACACCTCCCTCTCATTACGCCCATGCTGGACATCAGCTGCTTCCTACAATCTCACCGCTGGCAAAGCAAGGACAGCCAAGATGCTGCTCAGGCAGGCTGGCCAAGTGCTGGCCAACAGACACTCAAGTCCCAGTCCATCACTTTTTAGATGCAGCATTCAAAGTAAGGTCTCTCTCTTTTCTAGGGTGCATGGCAAGGGCCCTGGTGGGACTCAACCAATGCTGGTGCTCCAGTCATAGAGGATCATAGACTCATGGAATCATTTTGGCTGGAAAAGACCTTTAAAATCATCGAGGCCAAACAATTCTCTAACTCTCCCAAGGCTGGAGTTAAACCTTATCCCTCAGCACCACAGCTCTGCATGTTCTAAATGCCTGCATGGATGGGGATTCAACCACCTCCCTGGGCAGCCTGTGCCAGTCTTGGAGAACCCTCAGCCTCTCCTCACAGGGCTGTGCTCCAAGCCCCTCACCAGCCTTACTGCCCTTCTCTGGACACCTTCCAGTACTGCAACATCTCTCTTGAATTAAGGAGCCCAGAACTGGACACAACACTCAAGGTGTGGCCTGAGCAGTGTTGAGTACAGGGGCAGAATAACCTCCCTGGCCCTGCTGGCCACACCAGGCCAGGATGCCATTGGCTCTCCTGCCCACCTGGGCCTCTCACTGAAGACACTTCTTCTGATGTCTAACCTAAACCTCCTCTGGTGCAACTTAAGCCGTTTTCCCTCATCCTATCACTTGATATTAGGTAAAAGAGACTGCCCCACACACCCACCTTGCTACAACCTCCTTCCAGGGAGTTGTTGAGAGGCAGCAGGTCTTCCCTTGGCCTCCTTTTCACCAGAAAGGGCAGAGCGACTTCTATTACAGCATCTTTCTGTTCTGCATCAGAACCAAGTTGTACAATGGAACTGTAAGAGAACAAAAAGGGTGGCCACTACTTCTGCTAAAAGCATTGCCCTGCCTCTTCAACTTCCAGCCTCTTTCTCTGCCCTTTCCCTTGGATAGGGACATTTTGGCTGTGGAATCTTAGGAGAGTGCACATCACCCTGGGGCTGCAAGCAGAACTGCTGTCACAACACCTGTGCCACTTTCTGCAAGGGGCCTACAAGAAAGCCAGGAAGGGACTTTTTACAAAGGCCTGTAGTGATAGGATGAGAGGAAAGCTTGAAGAGGCCAGATTTAGACTGGATATTAGGAAGAAATTCTTTCCAGTGTGAGTGGTGAGACATTGGCACAGGTTGCTCAGAGAGGTCACGGATGCCCCCTCCCTGGAGGTGTTCAAGGCCAAGCTGGATGAGATCTTGAGTGACCTATTCTAGCAAAAGGTGTCCTTGTCCACAGCAGGGGAGTTGGAACTAGATGATCTTTAAGGTTCCTTCCAACCCAAACCATTCCATGATTCTATGAATCCATGAACACAATGAAACCCATCAGCGAAACGAACAAGAAATAAAGAGGAAGACATCCAGGTTTTAAATATAGGTTTCCATTAAAAGCATTACAAAGACAACTTCTCTCCTTTTGAAGACAAAGAAAATCCACTTCTACTAAAAAAAAAAAAAAAAAAGGAAAAAAAATACCCCTTTGCAAGTAACTTTAATGAGGAAAGGTGCAGGGAGGGGAGGGAGAGAGGACTTGGAGAACTAGCAAGTGTTCAAAAGGGCAGGTGCCCTCCAGCTCGGGCATTTTGCAATGGCACCTTCTTCTCACACAGTCAGGTCAGAGAGCCAGAGAGTCCTCATGTGGAGGATTTCACCACCTGCTCGTAGGGGGGAGGTGGTGTGTTGCAGTAGGATGGTGGGGGTGGGTAAACCGGGTTTCCTTGTGGGGAATTGGGCTGGACGTGGAAAGCCATAGCCATGGGATTCATCACAGGCCCACCTGGATCTGTGTAATACGGCACGCCAGGCTGCTGTGACCCTGCAAGGAAGGAAGGGAGAGGAGAGGTATCAAACAAGGGCAGTGGCAACAGCTTCTGCTCCTCCAGGGCCCCTGCCCTGAGCACTCAGGCAAGTGTTCATCAAAGCAAAGACAAGCAGCCACCTTCCTCCCATCCCGGAGCAAAACCAGGCCTGCAGCACTGCATTCACTTCTTCAGCAGAACATTTCTGTTTCCCATGCAATGGCAATCACAGTTTAGTGAAACAAAGGGCACCACTGCCCAGAGCAACCACCACCTGGAAGAGACAACAGTGATCCCTGCACAGTTCCTGCACACACCACTTTAAAGGGACAGGAGTGATCCCTGCTCAGTTCCTGCATAGATTACATGAAAGGGACAAGAGTGAGCCCTGCTCAGTTCCTGCAGACACCACATTAAAGGGCCAAGAGTGATCCCTGCTCAGCTCCTGCACACACCACATTAAAGGGCCAAGAGTGATCCCTGCTCAGTTCCTGCACACACCACATTAAAGGGACAAGAGTGATCCCTGCTCAGTTCCTGCACACACCACATTAAAGGGACAAGAGTGATCCCTGCTCAGTTCCTGCACACACCACTTTAAAGGGCCAAGAGTGATGCCTGCTCAGTTCCTGCAGACACCACTTTAAAGGGCCAAGAGTGATGCCTGCTCAGTTCCTGCACACACCACTTTAAAGGGCCAAGAGTGATGGCTGCTCAGTTCCTGCAGAGAAAAGCTGCCCTGCCTGCAGAGAGAGGAGGAGCTCGGCTGGACAAAGGGCTTTCCACTGCAGCCCTGACTCAGGTGTCAGGGTTTCTGAGGGGACTTCACCAATTATTTCAATCATAGAATCAGAGATCAGCCTTGGTTGGAAGAGATCTTGGACATCATCAACTCCACCCTCCCTGCCATGAGCACGGGTGCCTCTCAACTAGACTTGATGCTCAAAGCTTCATCCAGCCCGGCCTTGAACACCTCCAGGAAGGGGGCATCCACAGCTCCCTGGGCAATCTATCCCAGAGTCTCATCACCCTCATACTGAAGAACTTCTGCCTAAGATCCAGTCTAAACCTACTCTCTCTCAGCTTAAAATCATTCCCCATAGTCCTGTTGCTAGATACCCTCATGAGAAGTCCCTCTGCAGCCTTCCTGTAGGTTCCTTTTTGGTATTGGAAGGCAGCTCTAAGGTGCCCCACCAAGAGTCTTCTCTTTTCCAGTCTGAACAACCCCCGCTCCTTCAGCCTGTCCTTATATCAAAGGTGCTCCAGCCCTTGGATCATCCTTGTGGTGCTCCTCTGGACTCACTCCAACAGTTCTATGTCCTTATGATGGGACACCAGAACTGGGTGCGGTATTTGAGGTTGGGTGTCACAAGAGCGAAGGGGCAGTCACCTCTCCTGACCTGCTGGCCACACTCCTCTTGCTGCAGCCCAGGATACAGTTTGCCTGCTGGGCTGCATGAGGTCCTGCATGCTGGTGTAGTGGATCTGCCTGTAAGCCAAAGCACATCTCCATCAGAGAATTCTCCTCCCAGGCACAACGCAGCTAAGGAGTAAAACTGTACGAAGCAGAAAGCCTGAGCTGAAGGCAGTCCTGGGTGGCTATCCCAATGGGACGAGATTGCTTTGCACAGATTACACTTAGGAAATTCTCTTGGAGCCTGCAGGGACAAGGAAAGGAAACTTACAACCCAATGGAAAATTCCTTAGCCATGACACATGAGGAGCAACAGAGACTGCTGCCATCAGGAGTAACAAAGGTGGTGTGCAAACACCACTATGGGTGAGAGAAGACCCCTGAATGCAGTTCCAGCACTTAAAGCCACAGAGTGTCTCTATCTCAAGGTGTAACTTAGTTTTCTTCTCTTTTTCTCTACTTAAATAAAACTCATGGCTGAATAACAGGTTTTGGTCTATTCTTCCTACAGCAATACAGCCTCTAAGGGACTGTCACTCCCTTCCATGACTTGGTGACCCAGGATTGTCACAGAAGGAATATGAGCTTCTTGAAACTTTAAGTATTCTTTAGTACTTCAAGCATTGAGGAAGGAGCTATGGAATGAATGTCCTTATGATACTAAAACAGATGGGTCAAGCCATAAGCCATGGGGCTCCAAACCATCCCAGTGCCTGGAGTGTCTGCCTAGGAACTTCATTGGGACACCTGGGAGCAAAGAGACTGGAAAGCAGATTGGTAAGGAGCTATTTCCTTCTTAACACAGTCATTCTGAATACATCATCACAACCATAATCTACATTTCTGCCTGGCTGAGCAAAGAGGACTGCTCCACAGCCTCTCCTCCTGTGCAGTGGAGAAGAGAAGCCCTTGCTCTGCTTCCATCAGCATATGGCTGTGGGGCAGCCACGCTGGGAACACCCCTTGAGTCCCACCTCTCCAAATTTTGGGTTGATGCCTTTTCTGTAGCCTTTTACTTCAGCATTTTTGGTTCAGAGCTAAATCCTGCCCAGCTCTGCATCTCTGCAGTGGAGAACCAGGAGAGAGACTAAGGTGGCTCACTGCAGCTTGCTCTTTAGCACGAGAACTGCTCCCATTGAAAGCTCCCTGTGTTATTATTGAACTGGGGAGGGGTGGACAAATGCACACCCATCTTTGGAGGTATTTCCTCAGTTCATTAGACCCAGCAGAAAACAACACCTGAGTTTCAATTTCCTTGGGGGTTAGCTCAGTAAGCATTTGCTAATCGTCTACAAAGAGACCTGAACTTTCCTAGCTGCTGAACTGCCAGTTTAGATCTGCTGTGGGACCAGCAGGTTGACAGAGGGGCTCCTCCCCCTCAATTCTGCCCTGGTGAGGCCTCATCTGGAATACTGCATCCAGTTCTGGGCTCCTCCGTTCAAGAAGGACAAGGAACTACCGGAGAGAGTCCAGCAGAGAGCAACTGAGATGCTGAGGGGACTGCAACACCTACCATATGAGGAAAGGCTGAGAGAGCTGGAGCTGTTTAGCCTGGAGGTGAGCAGCCTGAGAGGGGATCTCATTAAAGCTGATCAATATTAATGGGCAAGCGTCAGGAGGATGGAGCCAGAGTCTTCTCAGTGGTGGCCAGTGACAGGACAAGGGGCAATGGGCACAAACTGGAACACAGAAGGTTCCACATAAACATAAGGAGGAAATTCTTTCCTTTGAGGGTGGTGAAACACCGGAGCAGGCTGCTCAGAGAGGTTGTGGAGTCACCATCTCTGGAGGCATTCCAAACCCACCGGGATGTGTTCCTGTGTGGTTTACTCTAGGTGGCCCTGCTTTGGCAGTAGGGTTGGATTAAATGGTCTTCACAGGTCCCTTCCAACCCCACCATTCTGTGACTGTGTGGTATCACCAGGTCTGCAAACTGCTCCTAAGTGAGCTGTTCAATCCAGTTTCCCTATCAGGCCCACAGAAGAAACTACTGCCACGTCCAGGCAGCTGCCAGGGATGACTGTCACTGACTGCAGGGAAGGAGGGAGGTGGGTAAGGAGCCACATTTCAACAGCTCCACCTCCACAGTGAGCTGGCTGCTGCTAGCAAATCTGGAAGGGGAGCCAGCAGAAAGTGAGAACTTGGTTGACTGCTAATTTCCATAGCTTTTGCTGCAAAAATATTCCTGAAATAGCAGGGAGGGGAAAAAAAGTTAAAGAAAAAAATTGGCAAGGTTAGCTCAGAGCCCAAAAGCTTTTAAGTAACAGCAACAAGAGTCTGGAAGCAAGTAGCATAAGCAGGTCATCAGAGGCTGTGTGCTTATCTTATATTTATCCACAACTTCTGCTCCTTGAAGTGCCATGAAAAAATAAAACCCTGCTCTAAAATTAAATCTGGTATTTGCCAAAGACTCCTTCCCTGCTCACATCATCTTGAGGTTATTTTGAAGGCTTTAAAATGTTAGTATAGGTAGTTTGGCTCTCCCCCAACCCTCCCCTGTTGAGAAGTAAATAGTCTCTGTGGAACACCTTCCTTATGAGGACAGACTGAGGGAGCTGCTTGGAGGAGACTGAGAGGTGAACTTGTTAATGTTTGGGGGAGTGCCAGGAGGCTGAAGCCAGGCTCTGCTGGGTGATGCCCAATGACAGGCCAAGGGGCAATGGGTGGAAGATGAGGCATAGGAAGTTCCATGGAAACGTGAGGAGGATTTTTTTCCCTGTGAGGGTGACAGAGCACTGGAACAGGCTGCCCAGGGGCGTTGTGGAGTCTCCCTCTCTGGAGATATTCACGACCTGCCTGGACGTGTTCCTGTCTGATCCGGTATAGGAGATCCTGCTCTGGCAGAGGGGTTAGACTTGATGATGCCTCGAGATCCCTTCCAGACCCTAAAATTCTGTGATTCTCTGAAATGCTCCTTCAGCCTAGGAGAAAAACAGATGCAGCATGAAAGCCCCCTATAAAACCCTGGTTATTAGGGGATAGCCACAAAGAGTGGCCATTTGTGGCTGTAACAGCTTTTTATCCTCTGGGACCTGTGAGAGGGGATGAGGGAAATGCAGTCCCCTCAATTCAAGAGACATGTTGAGGTGCTGGAACATGTCCAGAGGAGGGTGACAAAGATGGTGAGAGGCCTGAAGCACAGCCCTGTGAGGAGAGGCTGCGGGAGCTGGGGGTGTGCAGCCTGGAGAAGAGGAGGCTCAGGGGTGACCTCATTGCTGTCTACAACTACCTGAAGGGAGGCTGTACCCAGGTGGGGATTGGTGTCTCTTGCCAACCAGCAACAGAACAAGGGAGGACAGTCTCAAACTGTGCCAGGGGAGGTCTAGGCTGGATGTTAGGAGGAAGTTGTTGGCAGAGAGAGTGATTGGCACTGGAATGGGCTGCCCAGGGAGGTGAACACCCCTGAAGGTGTTCAAGAAAAGCCTGGATAGGGCTCTTAGTGCCAAGGTCTAGTTGATTGGCTAGGGCTGGGTGCTAGGTTGGACTGGATGATCTTGGAGGTCTCTTCCAACCTGGTTGATTCTATGATTTTAGTTTGATACTAAACTCCAGTCTGTATTTTTATGCTGGTGATGCTGCTGTTAACTCCTCAGACTCTGGATGACCTCTTGGTGAGTGGTGAAGGAATGAATCTGTATCTCACAAGTAAAGTTTTGCCTTTGTTTTTTTCATCAGTGAAATGGTGAACAAGAGCTACTCAGATTCTTAGGGACGGTCCAAACTGGGATTTACTTCTCAAGGTAGCATTGAGGTTGTGCAGCTGAAAAGATGGCAACAAAGAGGTTTTGGTTCTTGCCTTTGAGCTTTCCAAGAGAAACTTGGTTTCATGGGCAAAGCACAGCCCAGGAGGAGAAGTGTCAGTGTGCCAAGTGTGCACTCCTGCTGGCACAAATTACCACTAGCTTATGCAATCTGAAGAGTTGTTAAAATTGTCTCTGTTTGGCCTTGCTGAGGCAGGGAGCAAGCAAGCACCAGAGTGTTCAATTGGATAAAAGCTCAGTGCTGTGGAAAGTCTTCCAGCTAGAGACAGCTGGATGCAAAATGCTCCCATAAGGCCCAAACGTTTTCTGCTTACAGCTGAGTTGTCACTGCTGAAGGTGCCAGAGCCTTGCAGCAGGCTGCCCAGAGAGATTGTAGAGTTTCTTTCCCTGGAGACTTTCCAAACTCACCTGGTTTCTTGGGCAACCTGCTGTGGGTGACCCTGATATTAGCAGGGGGATTGGACTAGATGGTCACCAGAGGTCACTTCCATCCCCTGCAATTCTGTGTGCTTCTGTGTCTGTGAGAGCCTTCTCTCACAGCATTCCCTCAGTTGGGATTATCCCCAGAAGGGATGAAATAACAAACTTGGAAAGCAGTATTGCCAGAGGAGCCTTCACTAGGTGCATCCTCCTGATGCTCACAGCCATTACTGAGCAGAGACAGCAATCAAATCAGCAAGGGTGGAAGGGCCACTTTGCTAGAGAAAAGCTGGAGCACAGAATGTGGAAAGCACTTGAGAGATAGCCAGACCAAGGAAGAAAAACGTGAGGCTTCCCTTCACCTCTGCCAGATTCTATGAACTGTATTTAAATCTCTTCCTTTGTGTCAGTGCCCATTTTGGATTGCTATCAGCCTGTCTATGCTGCAAAGTGAGAACTTGCTAGCCTCCTTTTGTGCCTGGATAGGCAGCTCCAGAGGCACTGGAAGTCACAACAGAAGGGCACTACAGGTCCTGCCTGTCATCCTTGGGTTTCAAAGCCACTCTTTTGCTGCATTATGGTGTTTGAAAAGTAGATTTCACTCATCACAGGAGGTGGCTGCATGGTTTGGTTTGCCCAAATCCCGAAGAGAACAAGACCCCCCCAAACCCACCCTTTTCAAATGCCTTGGTGAGTGTGAGAAATCAGTGCAAGCTGTTTACTGAGCAGTCTCTGACCTGATGCAGTGTTGACTGGTTGTCTGGTGTAAGACACGTTAAAAGTAGGTTCTTCTACTAGTGGAGGAGGATACATCCGCCTTCGGATAAAGAAGCCAGCTCCGCAGCAGAACAGAACTCCCATCAT
Source organism: Tricholaema leucomelas (assembly GCA_013400475.1). Taxonomy (NCBI): domain Eukaryota; kingdom Metazoa; phylum Chordata; class Aves; order Piciformes; family Lybiidae; genus Tricholaema lacrymosa; species Tricholaema leucomelas. The sequence goes on along the minus strand of WAAF01013160.1, from coordinate 229,576 downwards.
CAACAGGAACCTAGGCAAAGAGAAGAGCCAAGTCAAAACCCACCTACATTCAGGTGGCTCTCAAGCCCAGGCAGTTTGCTGAGAGAAACAAAGGGTATCAAGCAGCAATCATCAGCCTAAGATGTTTATCTGGGTTTCTTAAATGGCTTGTCTCTTGAAAGCTGGTTTGTGTCATTTGAGATACTTACAGGCCACTCATGGGTACGTGAGAGAGATCTGTTGCCACCAGCGTTATTGTCCCATGTGTTCTGGCATGTGAAGTACCTGGGGGTCTGGGTTGATGAAAAGTTCAACGCGAGCTGGCAGTGTGCACACGCAGCCCAGACAGCAACCGTGTGCTGGGCTGCAGCAAGCGCAGCATGGCCAGCAAGGCAAGAGAGGGGATTCTGCCCCTTTGCTCTGCTCTCCTCAGACCCCACTTGGAGTACTGTGTGCAGTTCTGGAGCTACCAACACAAGAAGGACATGGAACTGTTGGAGTGAGTCCAGAGGAGGCCACAAAGATGCTCAGAGGGCTGCAGCAGCTCTGCTATGAGGACAGGCTACAAGAGTTGGGGCTCTTCAGTCTGAGGAAGGCTTCAAGGAGACCTTGGAGTGGCCTTCCAGTATCTGAAGGGGGCTACAGGAGGGCTGGGGAGGGACTACTGACAAGGTCTTGTAATGACAGGACAAGCGGTAATGGGTTCAAAGTGCCAGAGGGGAGATTCAAACTATATGTTAGGAAGAAATTCTTTGCAATGAGGGTGGTGAGACACTGGCACAGGTTGCCCAGGGAGGCTGTTGCTGCTCCCTCCCTGGAGGTGTTCAAGACCAGGTTGGATGAGGCCTTCAGCAACCTGTTCTAGTAGGAGGTGTCCCTGCCTATGGCAGGGGGTTGGAAGTGGATGAATTTTGAGGTCCCTTCCAACCTAAACCATTCTATGATTCCATGAAATCTGAAACTGAAACACCCTTGAGCATTTGGAAAGTTCAGGTTCATACCTGAGCTTTGCCATAGGGAAACTGACCTGAAATTCCAGCCAGTACAGTTTCAAAGTGCCTCTTATGGACACAAGCCTCAGACTTACAGCATTGAGTCCATCCAAGAGGTTTGTGGGGGGAAAGGAGGAACACTGTTTTGCAGTTCCCTTTAAAAGAACATTCTTAAGTGTTCTTGAATTGCTCAACACCCCATGGGAAATACAGTAGTTGGCATTTAAACTCAAGCCTGAAGACTGAGGCATTCATAGAATCAGAGAATCAATCAGTTTGGGACAGACCTCCAAGATCATCCAACCTAGCATCCAGCCCTGGCCAATGAACCAGACCATGGCACTAAGTGCCTCATCCAGGCTTTGCTTGAACACCTCCAGGGACAGTGACTCCACCACCTCCCTGGGCAGCCCATTCCAATGCCAATCACTCTCTGCCAACAACTTCCTCCTAACATCCAGCCTAGACCTCCCCTGGCACAACTTGAGACTGTGTCCCCTTGTTCTGTTGCTGGCTGCCTGGCAGAAGAGACCAACCTCACTTGGCTACAACTTCCCTTCAGGTAGTTGTAGACAGCAATGAGCTCTGCCCTGAGCCTCCTCTTCTGCAGGCTGCACACCCCCAGCTCCCTCAGCCTCTCCTCACAGGGCTGTGCTCCAAGCCCCTCACCAGCCTTACTGCCCTTCTCTGGACACCTTCCANGCACCCCCAGGTCCCTCTTTGCCTGGCTGCTCTCCAGCCACTCTGTCCCAAGCCTGTAGTGCTTCTTGGGGTTATTGTGGCCAAAGTGTAGAACTCCCTTGTCCTACTGGCCACACTGTTCCTGCATTGAAGATGAGAAGGTTTGCTTTATGCTTTTCCCATGGGACATGCATTCTCAAATCAAAGGACATAATTTTGCTTTGCTTCTTCTATGTTCAGTTCTATGTTCTTACAAACTTGAACACAGAAGATTCCACCTCAATATGAGGAGAAACTTCTTTGCAGTGTGGGTGGTGGAGCCCTGCAACAGACTACCCAGAGAGGTTGTGGAGTCCCCTTCTCTGGAGACTTTCAAAACCTGCCTAGATGTGTTCCTGTGTGGACTACTCTAGGGGATCCTGCTTTGGCAGGGGGGTTGGACTCTATGGTTTCTGGAGGTCTCTTCCAACCTCTGATATTCTGTGATTCTGTGATTCTCCACTCAGCTCCCTTTCTGACCTGACTGAAGTGCCCTTGCCCTGGTGCTGTGGAAACAGACAGGTGTCAGCAAGCGCACAGCAGAAGATTTTGTTCTTCAGACAGTGGCTTTTGCTGTGTTTCCTTGATCATGTTAGGGCCTGGCACAAGCTCCCATAAACACTAATGGTCCTCCTACTTGTAACAGCCACCTCAGCTCAGGATCTCTACTGGAAGACAATGGCAACTGCACTCTTTTGGAAGGGATGAAACCTGGCCAGAGGCCACAGAAGTTGGCCAGAGGCAACCCTACACACTCTGCTTATGTCCTCTGGAGCATCCCCAAGTGCCCAAGAGGAAGACTGTGGTGCTACATGGCAGAAAGAGCCATTTCATGCAAAGGGTCAAACTCTGATCATGTTTCTGGAGTGGAAACAAGAGCAGAAGGAGGTTCAGTGTCCCTGAGCCAACATTAATGCATCCCTTTTTGGCAGCGTTCCTGCAAAGGATTTGCTCCCAACAGCAAACCAGAGATTTACGACGTCACCCCGGGGATTGAGATGCAGAGCTCTTCAGTTACATCACTAAGGACTGCAGGCTGAAATCCCACAGTCAGCTTTGGGAAATCTCTGTATTGTGGTACAGATCAGGCTTCTGTTGTTCACTGTTTATTTGTTTCAATTTTGAAGGCTTTATTAATCTTATCTTTTTTTTTTTTTAAAGCAGCCTTCAAATTCCATGTTAAAATGCCTGGAATCAGGTTTTGCTTTCTCCCTACTGCAATGAGAAGGCTTTATTCAGGTGAATTCTTCTCCCAAACAAATTTACCTGATTTTTTTTCATGATGCATATAGCAGTGATTAGTTTAAGCTTTATCCAGATTACTGAGCTGCTGGTTTCACAAGCTCAAATCTTTCCTGCCTTCTTTTCCCCGGCTGTCATCTCCAGTGAAATCCTCATAGTCATAAATGTACTTCTCTTCCTTTTTAATTGAAACCTAAGTTCAGCTGACAAGAATATCTTAAACCCTGCCTAAATGCACAATCCTCCTTAGACAATCCTCTTTGAAAACCCAGGGCCCACAAAAAGTAGTAGCAGCTGGGAGAGGCAGAAGGGATTCAGCAGTTTTGGCCAGAAGTGGGAACAGCAGGATAAAGAAGAAGGAAAGGTCATCCTCTTGCAGTGCTTTGTCACTACATCAGGAGGATTTTTATCAGCGATTAGTGAGATGATTCTCCTCCTCTATTCTGCTCTCATGAGACCTCACCTGGAGCACTGTGTCCCATTGTGGAGCCAACCTCCAGAACAACAAGGGCTTGGAACTGTTGGAGCAGGTCCAGAGGAGGCTATGAAGCTGATCAGAGGGTTGGGGCACCTCCCCTGTGGGGTCAGTCTGAGAGAGTTGGGGTTGTTTAGCCTGGAGAAGAGAAGGCTCTGGGGAAACCTTATAGCAGCCTTCCTGAAGGGAGGTTGTAGCCAGGTAGGGTTGGGCTCTTCTGGCAGGCAACCAGCAACAGAACAAGGGGACACAGTCTCAAATTGTGCCAGAGGAGGTCTAGGCTGGATGTTAGGAGGAAGTTGTTGTCAGAGAGAGTGATTGGCATTGGAATGGGCTGCCCAGGGAAGTGGTGGAGTCGCTGTCCCTGGAGGTGTTGAAGCAAAGCCTGGATGAGGCACTTAGTGCCATGGTCTGGTTGAGTGGATAGGGCTGGGTGCTAGGTTGGACTGGAGGAGCTTGGAGGTCTCTTCCAACCTGGTTGATTCTATGATTCCAGTACCTGAGGTGAGCCTACAAGAAAGCTGGGGAGTGACTTTTTTCAAGGGCTTGTTGCAGTTGGACAAGAGGCAACGGCTTTGAGCTGGAAGAGGTGAGATTCAGACTGAATGTTAGCAAGAAACTCTTTCCAGTGAGGATGGTGAGACACTGGCACAGGTTGCCCAGGGAAGCTGGGGATGCCCCCTCCCTGGAGGTATTCAAGGCCAGGTTGGATGAGGCCTTGAGCAGCCTGGTCTAGTGGAAGGTGTCACTGCCCATGGCAGGGGGATTACAAGTAGATGATGATCTCAAAGGTCCCTTCCAACCCAACCCATTCTATGATTCTGTGAAAATTAAGTCCTTGCATTTATATGTACACATCTGCACACTTGTGCCTACTTTAAAACAGTAGGGCTGGCCATACCCTGCTTTAAGTCCTACAAAGAAAACAAGAAGAGGACAAACATCAGATTGCCCAGTGGTCAGACCTACCAGAAATACCACAGTCGCTGGATAGAGAGAGCTCTTACACAGCATCTTGAGCCGCAGCAATCCTCATAGGAGCGACATCTGTGGAGACAAAGAGAAAAGGCTGTCAGGGCAGAGGCTGTCAATCAGGTTACAACGGCATCCCCAGCTCTGATGCTCTTCACATCCCTGCCTCAGGCAGTGTTTACCGCATTGCTGTGAACCTGGGAGGAAAAGTGTTCAAGGGCAGACTTTGAGCAACTTGGTCTAGTGAAAGATGTCCCTGCCTGGAATGGGGCAGCTGGACTAGATGATCTTTGAAAGACCTTTCCAATCCAAACAATTCTATGGGGCTCTGAATAAGAACAGAGTACCTTTGACTGGATAAAGTTGTCAGGCACATGTGCACATCTGAGACACAGCTCTACCACTATGTGCACATCTGAGGCACAGCTCCACCACTACTCAGGAATTATTTGCATGTTATTGAAACTACCTTATAGAATCATAGAATCAACCAGCTTGGAAGAGACCTCCAAGCTCATCCACTCCAACCTAGCACCCAGCCCTGGCCAATCAACCAGACCATGGCACTAAGTGCCCCATTCAGGCTTTGCTTCAACACCTCCAGGGACAGCGACTCCACCACCTCCCTGGGCAGCCCATTCCAATGCCAATCACTCTCTCTGGCAACAACTTCCTCCTAACATCCAGCCTATAGCTCCCCTGGCACAACTTAGAATCACAGAATCAACCAGGTTGGAAGAGACCTACAAGCTCATCCAGGCCAACCTAGCACCCAGCCCTATCCAGTCAACCAGACCATGGCACTAAGTGCCTCATCCAGGCTTTTCTTCAACACCTCCAGGGACGGCAACTTCACCACCTCCCTGGGCAGCCCATTCCAATGGCAATTACTATGAGGGTGGTGGAAATCTGGCACACATTGCCCGGGGAGGTGGTGGAGATCTCATTCCTGGAGACATTCAAGATCAGGCTTGATGGGACTCTAAGCAACCTGATCTAGTTGGGGATGACCCTGCTCAGTGCAGGTAGGTTGGACTGGATGACCTATGGGGGTGGCTCTATGCAAACTTTCAGGTAAGCACATGCACATGCTGAAAGAGAGAGTTACCAGAACCAGGCTGATCTTTTTGGGGGTGCTCACATCTGTGTGCTCAGTGCAGTTATTTAATTAACCATCTTGTTCTGGAAAACGTGCCCGACTGCATGTCCGTGCTGCTGTGTTTGCAGGCAAAGCTAAAACACCCTCGACTGGCTAATTGTACAGACAATTACACATTTACACGCTCCATTAACAAGCCTCCACTCACAAAACGCATCAAGTCACATTGGCTTCTGCCTCTAACTGGGGCCCGAGGAGGATGCTCTATGGACTCACAATCAATTGGTTTGCAAGTGGAAGCAGTTACACACTCTTCTGATGACAAGCAGGCAGGATTTATTTAGGCAAGCTGGAGGATCTGACATGATAGGCATGGCAAGGTCCATTAAGACACTGAGGCACTCCAGCAGAGTAAGCTGCTCACACCAAAAGAGAAAACATCCACTTTGCCATCCCTGATCCTGAGAGTAACTCATCTTCAACCCTGCTTCTTTAATGCTTGACAGGACCCTAACAACTGCTCACATTCAAAGCTATCAGACTTCACATAACTACTAACAGGACTTAGCAAGCCAGCGTCAAATTCACTTCCATCAGAGTCAAGAAATTAATCCTTCCTCCATGTTTCCCAAGTGGATCAACCTGAGAGAAGGTTTCATGACATATGTTGCAGTGTGCCCAGGCAGCCAGCAGAGCCAATGGCATCCTGGCCTGGATCAGGAACAGTGTGGCCAGCAGGACAAGGGAGGTTATTCTGCCGCTGTGCTCAGCACTGCTCAGGCCACACCTTGAGTCCTGTGTCCAGTTCTGGGCTCCTCAATTCAAGAGAGATGTTGCAGTACTGGAAGGTGTCCAGAGGAGGGCGACAAAGCTGGTGAGGGGCCTGGAGCACAGCCCTGTGAGGAGAGGCTGAGGGAGCTGGGGGTNTAGGTTGGACTGGATGATCTTGGAGGTCTCTTCCAACCTGGTTAATTCTATGATTCTATGCACAGACAGGATCAGGCCCCACACAAAATGGGCCAGCAGGCACTGCCTTCTATTAAGGGGCATGGTACCCTTTCTGCTCTTCAAAATGCTTTTGGTTGGAGCACCTTGTCCACACTGATAGACACTTGCCCCTTTTGCTGATGCTGCTCAGCAACTACTTTGTTGGGCCAGAAAAGCAGAGAGAAAACAAACTCCATAAATCTGGAAACCCTTCTTGAGGCAGTCAAGGACACACAAGAAAGGATGTCAGGATTTTTTCTTTGCCTCCACACACTGGCACCTGGCCACAGGAAGGACCATAGAATGGTTTGGATCACCTAGTTCCAACCCTTCCACCACATCGGGTTGCTCAAGACCCCATCCAACCTGGCCTTGAACATTTCCAGGGAATAGGCATCCACAACCTCTCTGAGCAACCTGTTCCAGTGTCTCATCACCCTCACTGTAAAGAATTTCTTCCTAATATTCACTCTAAATCTACCCTCTTCCAGCTTAAAGCCATTGCCCCATCATAGTATTGAACAAGAGGGAATGGCCTCAAGCTGCAGCTGGGTAGGTCTAAAGTAGACAGTAGGAAAAACATTTTCATAGAAAGAGTATTCAGGCATTGGAATGAGCTGCCCAGGGAGGTGGTGGAGTCACCCACTCTGGGTGTGTTTAAAAGTCGTTTGGATGTGATGCTTGGAGATATGGCTTAGGGTGCACCTTGCAGAGTGTTGGACTTGCTGATCCTGAGGGGGTCACCCTGAATGTTTCTGTGATTCTGCCTTCTGATCCTCTCTGAGAGGATGGGAAGCAGATGCACCAGACCAACCTCTGCCCCCAAAGCCATTGCCCAGCTCCAGCCCCAAGAGTTTAACTTGCACTAAAAGCTAAACTAAACCAGACAGCCTCAGAAAACTGCATGTCCTTGTCCTTGTGCCCAGCTCTGCCTCGCTTATTTTGCATCTGTTTTCTCCAAAGCCACAAGAGATGGGAAAAGGCTATTTGGAGTCAGATAATTACAGCTGCTCAAACCACCCAAATGAAACCAGCATCTGCAGGAGAAGCACAGTACCTGAATTTAATGCTTATTTTTAATCTCTAAATTGTCCAGGCCACAAGTCAGCACCGTTTTAAAAGTCTGGGTGGCTTTGCTTTGCTTCCTGCAAAAGAGAGTTGAAGTAGCAGCTGGAAGACAGAAAGGCTCAACTGCTGCACCTCAATGGTGCTCCTGAGACCACCGAATGGCAAACAAACAGGCCATCAAAGAGAAGTTGTCTCCTACACAGTTGACTGCAGTTTCAAATGGCTGAAAAGGATGATGCAAAGGCTGGAGGAGTCTCTCATTGCAGCTGTGTTTAGAGAAGCTCCATTTCTAATAGCCACTAAGCTTTCTGAGACAACTCATGCAAAGCTAAGCACAGCACTTGCTGGGTGGATCTGTGAAGCTAAACAGTGTCATGAGTCAGAGGAAAATCCCTTTGAGATCTGACTTTCGTAACCCTTTCACTTCTTAGCCATATGTGCTGGTTTGAGGCTAATTGGAATAATTTAATGAGAAGAATTAGATGATAGGCTGTGAGAAGGAAACAATGGAGATGTCTACTTCACTCATAGGCTTGCTGAGACGTATAAAACAAGAACACAAACATAGATAAGGCAGAGCAAGAACACAAACATAGATAAGACAGAGCCTCTATCTGTTGGAGTTGGCATCTGTGTTTTTCTCCCTGAGCTTCTGCTGTGTAACCTAACTAACCACTCTGCTTCTAACCCCCCTTGCCAATCCTTCCAGCTCACCTTGCATGTAAGGCAGACTCTGGGATAAGGTAGAGGGGTGGAAAGAAGGTGGAAGGGTGGTTGGGAGCCCCTCCTTGGGACTCTGGTTTCTGGGAGGGCTGTTGTGTTTCTGTATTACCTTTAACTTGTGTATGCTGCCCAGAGAGGTGGTGGAGTCACCATCCCTGGAGGTGTTGAAGAAAAGCCTGGATGAGGCACTTAGTACCATGGTCTGGTTGATTGTCTAGGGCTAGGTGCTAGGTTGGACTGGATGAGCTCTTCCAACCTGGCTGATTCTATGAGTCTATATTTGTATATTCTGTGTATATTTGTAATCTATTGTAAGTATCTGCCTGTATCTTGTGCTAAGCTGTGAATATAAAGCTTCATTCCTTAATTTCCAGCCAGCTGAGTCTAGTCTGGGTGAGTTCATAAGAGTGGGGGGCAGGTAACTCCCAAACCATCACACCATAAAACTACATGGGTGCTTTATTTTACGTGCCTGTAAGCAGGGACGTGTGTACCCATATGTAGAAACCTGGAATCGAGGATGAGGCTGAGGTGACAACCTGCTGTTTGTATTCCTCCACCACTTGATCATTTCACAAGGGCTTGTGGTGATAGGACAAGAGGCCATGGCTTTGAGCTGGAAGAGGTGAGATTTAGGTTGGCTATTAAAAGTAAATTCTTTCCAGTGAGGGTGGTGAAGCACTAGAACAGGTTGCTCACGGAAATTGTGGCTGCCCCTTCCCTGGAGGTCTTCAAGGTCACCTTGAATGAGGCCTTGAGCAACCTGATGTGGTGGGTGGGAGGTGTCTCTGCCCATGGCAGGAGGGGTTGGAACTAGATGATTTTGAAGGTCCTTTCCAACCCCCTTCTATGATAGCAGTGCCAAAACCAGAATGGAAGGACAAACAGCCTGTTTGCCAAGACTGCTGTCAGAGTGCTGCAGAGGCTCTGCTGATCTCTCGCTTCTGGATTCAACATGCTACAAAAAACACAACTCCTGGCAGCACTGATCCCAGTGACAAGAAAATTAACTTGCTTACAAAAGCTGCATTTAGTAGCAGGCAAAAGACAACAATAAAATTAGCTTATTAATGGAGTAACATACAAGCTGAAATATAATCAGTCTTTGATGTACTATCTCTTACTGCCTGACAGCAACTCCCAGCAGAACAAAGAGTTTGCTTCATAAAAAGCCAATTAAGAACACACACACATTTATATTGGGTTTGTACTCACTGCTGTTAGATTACACTTGTGCTTTGGCTCTGCTTAACTGAGAATCATAGATCCATAAAATGGTTTGGGTTGGAAGGCACCTTAAAGATCATTTAGTTCCAACCCCTCTGCTTCAGCCAGGGATGTACCTTCCACTAGACCAGCTTGCTCAAGTCTTCATCCAAGCTATCCTTGAATACCTCCAGGGAGGGGGCATCTACAACTTCCCTGGGCAACCTGTTGCAGTGTCTCACCACCTTCTATCTAATATCCAGTCTAAATCCACCCTAGACTGTTTGTGCCCAATGCAGGTTGAAGATGCATGATCTCTGCTGCCATTCTCAACTGGACTGAGCCCATCCTCTATAGAAGACTCTTTCTCTGGAGTCTCCTTCTCTGGAGACTTTCTATGCCTGCCTGGATGTGTTCCTCTATGATCTGTGCTAGATTGTATGGTCCTGCTCCGGCAGAGGGGTTGGACTCGATGATCTCCTTGGGTCCCTTCCAACCCCTGACATCCTGTGAGCCTGTGTCTTTTCTGAAGCCCATTTCCCTCTCTCACACATCAATATCCCAAGAAGTGCATTTCCCTGGGGCAATGGCTGTTTCATTGTGATCAGAATGTAGCCCTTTAGCTAGGATAAAGTATGATCCATCAGTTGCTCTGGCAGCCTGCAACTTCACCAAGCGTACAGCCTCTCTTTGGCAAGCTATCTGTGGTGTGATTTATGCCTTAGAAGGTACATCTTTTCATTCATAATTCAGCAGAGTGAAATGAAGGCATCTGCATGCCCAATGACTTGTACTGCTAGCACACCAGGGATCTGCTGTGTCAGAGATCAAGTTTTCACTCTGACAGATCGCAGTGACTAGCTTTTTCCATGGGGTTACACTTCAGCTGCACTGCTGAACTTCTTTCCTCAGTGGGCACAAAAAGCAGAGTTTCATAGAATAGAATTATAGAACAAGATGATCAGAGGGCAGGAGCAGCTGCCCTGTGAGGACAGGATGAGTTTGGGATCTTCAGCCTGAAGAAGAAAAGGTTCCAGGGAGAACTTAGAGCAGCTTTCCAATATCTGAAGGGGGCTACAAGACAGTTGGGGAGAGACTTTTTACAGGGGCTTTTTGTGATTGGATGAGGAGTAATGGATTGAAGTTTTTGGAGGGCAGATTTAGACTGGATATTAGAAAGAAATTCCTTAGAGTGAGGGTGGTGAGACACTGCAACAGGTTGCCCAGGGAAATTGTACATCCTCCTTCATAGAGGTGTTCAAGGCCAGGTTGGATGAGGCCTTGAGCAACTGGTCTAGTGAAAGGTGTCTCTGCCCATGATAGAGGGGTTGGAACTAGGATTCTATTAATCCTCTCTTCTCAGAGAGAGTGATTTGCCATTGGAATGGGCTGCCCAGGGAGGTGGTGGAGTCACCGTCCCTGGAGGTGTTGAAGAAAAGCCTGGATGAGGCACTTAGTGCCATGGTCTGGTTGACTGGCTAGGGCTGGGTGCTAGGTTCGAGTGGATGTGCTTGGAGGTCTCTTCCAACCTGGTTGACTCTATGAATTGTTTTGGTTAGGAAAAGACCTTTAAGATCAGAGTCCTACCATTATTTCACATAGGGTTACATGCTATGGCCTAACCTCCAGGAATGAACCCCCTAGTTGCATGTGTTCTGTAGATAAGAACTGCTAATGAAATGTTCCAGAAGAGTCTTTTCCATTTCTTCCTTCATCTACAGAGTGGAACAAGTTTCTTCTTAGTGGAGCTGCCATAGCAAAGAACTGCATCTAAAGATAATTCCCTTGATTGGCACTTGCTGAAAAGTGGAGAAATTAAAGAGGTAAAGCAATGACTGCAGCCTACAGTAGCCTGTATGGCCACAGTGGTCCGACAACGCTTCCTGACCTCACTCAACATGGCTATTCCCCATCAAAGCCATCCCTTTAAAACTCAGGCTGTAGAATCCTCAGGTTTCCTTTCTGGTCTGTTTGCATCATACACAGCACAAGCAGATTTAGCATTTGAGATGTCTGATTAGCAATGTCTTTTGCAAGGGCAAAACGAAACATAAATTGTTAATCCAGATGTAGTGGCAGAAATTCTGCTGCAGACACAGAGGCAGAAGGTGGCAGGGTGACAGAAAAGTGGCCAGGGGGAGGTTGCTCTCTTCTCTCAGGTGGCCAGCGCCAGAACGAGAGGGCACAGCCTCAGGCTGCGCCAGGGGAAGTTTAGGCTCGAGGTGAGGAGAAAGTTCTTCACTGAGAGAGTCATTGGACACTGGAATGGGCTGCCCAGGGAGGTGGTGGAGTCGCCGTCCCTGGAGCTGTTCAAGGCAGGCTTGGACGTGGCACTTGGTGCCATGGTCTAGCCTTGAGCTCTGTGGTGAAGGGTTGGACTTGATGATCTGTGAGGTCTCTTCCAACCTTGGTGATACTGTGATACTCTGATACTATGAAAAGGGCAAAGCTCCTACAACAACCAGATTCAGTGAAGAGCATTTGGAACCAGTGTCCTGAAGACAAGCCTGACTAAATCCAAGAAAAGGTGGTGTGCCAGTCTGAGGTTAAATGAATGCTGCATGTATGCTAAGACCTATGAAGCAAACTGGGATTTGTTGGAATATGAGCTCTACCAGCAGCTTTTGGAAGGGGAAGAGGGGAAGATGGGAGGGAGGGAAGGGTGTCAGGACTTTAAGTGAAAGGGGATATAACAACAGACCAAAACTAAGAACAGAAAAGAAGGATTTGGGGAGGGGAAATGGCTAGTAGCTTCAGATGAAGCATCAGACCAGCTGTGGTCCTAATGCTGGCATGGGCAAAAGAGCAGAAGGAGAACCACAAAGGCACACAACAAAGTGGAAGGGTTGGACCGCTGAGACTGGGTCACCTCCAGCAGACTGAGTGCTGAGCCCTCAAAGCCAGCAAGAAGCCTCCTGCCTGCTGTCAGTGAGCAGCTGAAGGCTGACAGCTGAAGCAGTGCATATGTATTTACTTGCTCTGGGATAAAAAATAAAACAAAGAATAATCTGCTTGAAACTCAGCTGCCAGGATACAGCGATGCTGAGCAGAGAAAAATCAAATGGGCCACGAAACAAAAAGAAAAACAAGGCAGGCAACCACCACAGGGACCAGCAGAAACAATTCTGGTGAGGCTCAGTCTTGGCTGTGCTATGAATGAGGAGAAATGCTACTGCTACTCTGCCACAAGACTCAGAATTAGATCTGAGGGATGAGGTCTGATGCAAAAAGGCATCAACAGAAGAGACACCATGTAACTGAAAGAGACGGAGTTCTTTTTTGACTGATTGATCATTTCAGACCTGTATCTGCATTTCCATCTTGCTGCAAGAAGCAGTTTTCAAAGTAAAGCCACTGCCTGTACTGCTATGAAAGGACAGGCCTAGGTTATTGACTGCAGACATGAGGAAGAGCATCAGACACGTGGAAGAGCTGAATGCTGCAAGCACAGTGGAGAGGTTATCCCAAGGAATACATTATGCTACAGCCACACGATGAACATGGAAATCAAAACAAGAGTCCAACACTCAGGAGTACCACCTAAATATCTGGGTTTGAATCCCAAGCTGGTTTGATCTCTCTCCAGAAAGCTGCTGTAACACAAAAGCCACATCCCTCCATTGGTATTCAGTTAAATGCTTGAGGAGCAGTAACACAGGCTGGTGGAGAAGAGTGGCAGGCAACACAGATTCAGACAATAGTTTGGGTTGGAAGGGACCTTGAAGATTATCTGGTTCCAGCCCCCTGCCATGGGCAGGGACACCTTCCACTACATCCAGTTACTCAAGGCCCCATCCAACCTGGCCTTGAACAGCTCCAGGCAGGGGGCATCTACAACTTCCCTGGTCAACCTGTTCCAGTGTCTCACCACTCTCACACTGTAGACCAGCCCTGCTCTTAGAGCTGGTTGTGTCTCCTTGGTATGTCTGCATATGTGGCCTGATTTTCAGCAGGGGCACAACTCCACCAGTGACCTGCACTCTTAGGTTCTCAGCACCCAACAGCATTTCTCTTCTTTCCTTACACATAGCAAAGGTGATCTCTCAGTGCATGCAAGAGCATGTGAGCTGTAGGTCTGACTTTGGTGAATATAGAGCTCTCTTTATAACACATAGATCTGCTTCATAGATGAAACCAGACATGGCCTCAGTGGAACACCTGTACTTGAGAGTAAAACACTGCCACTGGCACCCAGGAGAGCACTAGAGATAGAGTTACCCAGGTACCTAACAAATCACCCAGCCCTTAACCACAGAAGAAAATGTAAGGCAAAATATTAAATAAATAAAAAGGAGGAAAAGGGCTGTCAGGTCATTTTTTTTCCCTACAGAGTAAAACCAACACAGACAGAAACAATATTTGCTCAGATTAGATTCCTGTCTGCCTTGACACAACTAAAATCTCCTACAAGACAAGATACTTGGCTCCTGTCCTTCACATGGACATGAAAAACAAGAGCAGGCAACAGCTGAAAAGGGGATTATTTCTCAATTATTCTTTAGGTGAAGAGCTTTCAAATACCATGCAAGAACTCAGCAGAATATAGAAAATCTTCCCCCACTTCTGATAGGATAAGAAGTATTTAACAAGGCCAAGTGCAGGGTTCTACACTTTGGCCACAATAACCCCAAGAAGCACTACAGGCTTGGGACAGAGTGGCTGGAGAGCAGCCAGGCAAAGAGGGACCTGGGGGTGCTGGCAGGTAGTAGCTGAACATGAGCCAGCAGTGTGCTCAGGTGGCCAAAAGAGCCAATGGCATTCTGGCCTGGATTAGGAACAGTGTGGACAGTAGGACAAGGGAGGTTGTTCTTCCCCTGTGCTCAGCACTGGTCAGGCCACACCTTGAGTGCTGTGTCCAGTTCTGGGCTCCTCAATTCAAGAGAGACGTTGCAGTACTGGAAGGTGTCCAGAGGAGGGCGACAAAGCTGGTGAGGGGCCTGGAGCACAGCCCTGTGAGGAGAGGCTGAGGGAGCTGGGGGTGTGCAGCCTGCAGAAGAGGAGGCTCAGGGCAGAGCTCATTGCTGTCTACAACTACCTGAAGGGAGGCTGTAGCCAGCTGGGGTTGGTCTCTTCTGCCAGGCAGCCAGTAACAGAACAAGGGGACACAGTCTCAAGTTGTGCCAGGGCAGGTCTAGGCTGGATGTTAGGAGGAATTTGTTGGCAGAGAGAGTGATTGGCATTGGAATGGGCTGCCCAGGGAGGTGGTGGAGTTGCTGTCCCTGGAGGTGTTCAAGCAAAGCCTGGATGAGGCACTTAGTGCCATGGTCTCGTTGATTGGACAGGGCTAGGTGCTAAATTGGACTGGATGATCTTGGAGGTCTCTTCCAACCTGGTTGATTCTATGATTCTTTCAGACCACACATGACAGTGCAATAATGGTGGTGGTTTGTTGCCTGGTCTGATAATTACTGCTGCCTTCCTTCATGATACAGATTGGAGGCTTACATTCCCATGTTCAACTACACATGCAAACTGTCCCTTTCTGTGGCTGCTTGTGGCTAAACTGGTGGCCCTGGTCTGAACCCAGGTCTCCACTTTCTGTACAGTGCCAGCCATGAATCCCCCATCCCTGGAGGTGTTTCAAACAGGCAGCAATGTGGTGGTAAGGTTTAGCACCAGACTTGGTAGAGTTAGAGAATGGTTGGACTCAATGA
This sequence comes from Tricholaema leucomelas, assembly GCA_013400475.1. Taxonomy (NCBI): domain Eukaryota; kingdom Metazoa; phylum Chordata; class Aves; order Piciformes; family Lybiidae; genus Tricholaema lacrymosa; species Tricholaema leucomelas. The sequence continues at coordinate 214,459 of WAAF01013160.1, read as the reverse complement.
TCTTAAAAGTCTTTTCCAACTGAAATGGTTGTGTGATTGAAGGCACTTCGAAGTGTGCAAAACTATCAACCTGGCTTCCCTCTTCCATGCTGGCTTCAAATCAAATGGAGGAAGAAATCAGCAGCTGGATGACTGCCCTAAGCAGGCACCTACTGACACTTCACGCAGCTGTAATTACAAGGGGAAAGCTGAGTGTGCCATCAGAAAAGCCAGCTTAATTAAAAGCAGTAAACATAACAGGCTGTGCAGCACAGAAAGCAGCTCCCATCATGCAACATATGTGCCCTGTGTCTAGACTGGGGGTAGACACTGTTGGAAGTGCTCTCCAAACTATCTGTGTAACAGAGAGAGAAAAATAGTGATTTCATTGTTTTCAGATGGAAAACTTTGCAGGTTCTTGATAATGCACAAAACTACTATTTGTAGACTGACTTTCAAGCAACTAAGAGCTTTTTCCTCCTAGCTACGGAGGAAAACAAGCAGAAAAGACCTATGGGCTTGGTCAAACCTGGAAAGAAATTCCACCCTGCAAGGAGGAGGACATACACAATCATTCTGACCAGACTAGTCATCAGTGGAAGTAAAGCAGCCCTTCCTCTACTACTTATTCCTGATTCAGAAGTGGAAAAAACCCAGCTGGAGTGTCTTAAGTGCTGCTGGCATCTGCATACAGAGGAGGTGGTTTCACAATCCAACGCATTCCCTGTGTCATTATTCACATCACTGCCTTCTAAGAGAGGCATCTCAACAGTTCCTTCTGCCAACCTTCATCACTTTGGGAACATCTAGAGTGAGACTGAGCTGGCTTCTTTAAGTGAGAGTAGGATGAGTATCCTTGCAGAGGGTCAGTCTAAGTCTGTTGAGACCGCTTTCATTCTGAATTGCCTTCTGGGCATCCACACCAGGAGATGTGCATCTAATTCTTTAAGCAAAGCCAGGGATAACTTGTCTCCCTGCATTTCCAAAGGATAAGAACTAGATTCTGATGACTAATTCCTTTCTCTGCTTAGTGTTTGTTTACTTATTTTCCCAGGCCACATAAATACATATTTTGCTGAAACAGGAGAAAAGTAGGTAACTAACAACATCTTGTGACTCAAGCAACCAGGACATGGAGAAATGAATGGTTTGGTTACTGTCTCCCATGATATTCTAGTAAGCAAACTCAGAAGTGTGGGATGGAAGAGCAGGCAGTGAGGTGGATTAGGAACTGGTTACAAAATAGAGTTCAAAGAGTGGCAAGCAATGGTGCCAAGTTCAGCTGGAAAGCTGTAACCAGTGGAGTCCCCCAGGGATCAGTGCTGGGTTCAGTGCTGTTCAACATCTTCATCAATGACATTGATGAGGGCACAGACAGACAGAGTCTGCTCAGCAAGTTTGCTGATGACACCAAACTGGGAGGCTTGGCTGATACAGCTGAAGGCTGTGTGGGCATCCAGAGAGACCTGGACAGACTGAGAGCTGGGCACAGAGGAACCAGATGAGGTTCAACAAAGACAAGTGCAGAGTCCTGCACCTGGGAAGGAATAATAAACTGCAGCAGTACANTGGAGAAGACTGAGAGGGGATTTAATCAATGTTTATAAATACCTGAGAGTTGGGGGTCAGGAGAGAGTGGACAGGCTCTGCTCACTTGCCCCCTATGATAGGACAAGGAGCAATGGATGGAAGCTGCAGCACAGGAGGTTCCACCTCAACACAAGGGGGAACTTCTTTTCTGTAAAGGTCACAGAGCACTGGCACAGGCTCCTCAGGGGAGTTGTGGAGTCTCCTGCCCTGAAGACTTTCAAGGCCTATCTAGATGTGTTCCTCTGTGATCTGTGCTAGATTGTGTGGTCCTACTCTGGCAGGGGGGTTGGACTCGATGATCTCCTTGGGTCCCTTCCAATCCTGTGATCCTGTGGTTAGTGAAGTAAGGAAATTCTCCGTTTCAGGAGCAGAAGACCAATGTAAGTCCTTCAAACTCTGAGCAATCCCTCCATGATGCTTCTGGTCTGAGATACGCTGCATCTTACTTAGATGCAGGGGTAGAAGAGTTTGTAAAATGACCAGTTCCTCAGTCTGGCCTTAAGGATTATCAGGGATTATATTTGGACAAAACCATGCCTGAATTAAACCAAAGCTTAGTGCTGACCAATGAAGGCCAGAACACTCAAGTCCACTGGAGAAAAAAAAAAAACAAGCTTTAAAAAAGGGCTCTAATATCATTACATGGACAGAGAAATGTGGAATTACTTCTGTAACAGACCTCTGGCCTCTGCTCTAGCTGTTAATATGGAAACCATACCCAGCAAGTTTTATGAAAGCCCTGAACAACCTCTCTAACAGCTTTTTGTTTTTACATAATTGCCCTGGAAGACAGACTGTAAAACAAAGAAAGTAAAGAAGGAAATGAAAAATACCAACCCCTAAAACAAAGCAAAAAACACTGGCAAACCACGGTACTCCACACTGGTCAGGCCACACCTTGAGTGCTGTGTCCAGTTCTGGGCTCCTCAATTCAAGAGAGATGTTGAGGTGCTGGAAGGTGTCCAGAGAAGGGCAACAAAGCTGGTGAGGGGCCTGGAGCACAGCCCTGTGAGGAGAGGCTGAGGGAGCTGGAAGTGTGCAGCCTGCAGAAGAGGAGGCTCAGGCAGGGACTTGATTGCTGTCTACAACTACCTGAAGGGAGGTTGTAGCCAGGTGGGGTTGGTCTCTTCTGCCAGGCAACCAGCAATAGAATAAAGGGACACAGTCTCAAGTTGTGCCAGGGGAGGTCTAGGCTGGATGTTAGGAGGAAGTCCTTCCCAGAGAGAGTGATTGGCATTGGAATGGGCTGCCCAGGGAGGTGGGGGAGTCACTGTCCCTGAAGGTGTTCAAGAAAAGCCTGGATGAGGCACTTAGTGCCATGGTCTGGTCGACTGGATAGGGCTGGGTGATAGGTTGGACTGGATGATCTTGGGAGGTCTCTTCCAACCTGGTTGGTTCTATGATTCTATGATAACCTCTCCCCCCCAAACCCAACAAACCAAAAAAAAGCAACAACACAAAACCAGCCAAACAAACAAAAAACCCAAACACACCACCAAAACAAACCCCAACCTAAAAGTACTCCTTGAGCTCCAGAAGAGTCCTAATGCTGCAAGTTTCACACCCCCCCCTCAATTTATCTGCATTTCCAGTACACTTATTTTGGCACACTGATTGCTTATCCCATGTTCCTTTTGCTTAGCAGACACAGCCTTATCTCTGCCAGTGGATGGCTGAAGTAGAGCTTTAACTGGAAAGATTAACTCAGCTATCTTGTATTTCAAGTTCTGATAACAGCAAAATAGCATTTTATGTGACAGTCCACCTTGGATTTCTATTGCTCTGGGCAATTTAAAGTGAAGCTGGCAGCTTCTAGGAGGACAGGACTACCCAGAAGAGAGTCTAGGGATGCCTTAGTCCAACTGTGCCACACTGGACCGATGAACAGACCTGGTGAGATCACACCTGGAATACCGTGTTCCAGTTGTGGGCTCCCCTGTTGTTACAGGTTAAGTCTCTAGGGGACTGGGAGGTGGCCTGGAATCTGACTCCAGGTTCCCCAAGCCCCATCCTGATCCCAGGTGCAAAGGTGAGCCCACTCCTACCTCCTGTCTGCAGCCCAGACAGGTTGTGGAGTTCCCTTCTCTAGAGGCTTTCAAAGCCCACCTGGCTGCATTCCTGTGTTACCTGCCATAGGTGACCCTGCTTTGGCAGGGAGGTTGGTCTAGATTATCTCTAGAGGTCTCTTCCAACCTCTGTGATTCTGTGAACAGTCACAGGACTTGGTATTTCTGAGCTGAGAGGCCAACCTTTTCATCATAATACAAAGTGTCTCCAAGACAGACATGACCCACTGCCAACGTGGGACTGAAATCACAGGGAATTCATTGAGAACAATTTCTTGTGGAGTTTCTTAAGTCTCCAAAGATGGTCTCAAGACTAAAGGACAGCCTACATATGTTAACTGAGTAGAGAAGGCTTCTGTCAGAAAACCAGTGATGGAATTTATTGCTAACTCATCTGACTAAAGCTATCTGCTTCTTATGGAGCGTTGCTCCAGAAATGCTAAGGTAAAATAAAACCACAGCATATCCCCCATCTAGATTTGCACAGAGGAGGCTCTCTCAGACTAAAGTTACATGTTCTGTCTTTAGATGATTTAACATCTAACCATATGCTGCTAATGGAGAAGATCCTACTCATGCCTCCTCCCCCACAATATGTAGAATACTCCCTGCCTCCCATTCCACCAGCGTTCGCCCCAAACAGTACCAAGCTGATTCAAGGCTGACTCGGATGCGTTAAAATGAACAACTTTCTGTGAGACTGCTAAAGCCAGTTAAGGCAGTGAAGGGCCAAACAAGTGCCCCAAAGCAATAGAACTTCACCTAAGATTGGTGTTGTGCCTCTCCTCCACCATACAGGTGAGAAAAGACAGAGCAGGCAGGAAGCAGCTGGAGATCCTAGACAACAACTTTGTTCTTGTGTTCAAAAAAAGACTGGATGAGGCACTTAGTGCCATGGTCTGGTTGATTGGACAGGGCTGGATGCTAGGTTGGACTGGATGAGCTTGGAGGTCACTTCCAACCTGGCTGATTCTAGGATTCTATAACCCTCCCTGGGAGCGTTCAAGGCCAGGTTGGGCAATCTGGTCTAGCGGAGGGTATTCCTGCCAATGCCAGGGGGCTGGAACTAGATGATCTTCAGAGTCTCTTCCAACCCAAACCATTCTATGTATCTAAGGATCTATGAAATTACAGAAGTAATAAAGTAGGAACCCCCAGGCACTGCAGACATTAGTGGCCTTCTATCATTTTGATGCATGTCCCCTTTAAACCTGTTGGGCTCCTTTGTACTCAAATAGGCTCCCCTTCCTTCCACATTTTTTTACTTGTCACTTGTTATCTGTCCTCTGAGCTTTACCATCCCTGCTGAACCCTTATTGTCTTTCCTTAGTCCTTCTTCTTCCCCACTTAAACTCCTAATCACTGTAACAACAGCAGCATTGACGTGGCACTCATCACCATCACAGCAATCACTGAGCTCACCCATCCCATCCCTTTCCTCTTCCTTCTTCTGTTTAGGTATCTGATCCAGGAGACCAGTGTTTGCCACAACGTTATGCCCAGCACACTTGGGTAATAGGGTGCTGCTACTACAAACACAAACAACTACTAGTAACAGTCCTCTGATTGACCTGACATGGCCAGTGTTAAAAGACAAGCGTTGACCTGCTGGAAGGTGGCTCCATGGAGAAGGACCTTGGAGTCCTGGTGGGAAATAAGTTATCCATGGGACAGCAATGTGTGTGTGCTTGTGGCCAAGAAGGCAAATAGTGTCCTGGATTGCACTGCGAAGAGTGTGGCCAGCAGGTCAAGGAAGGTTCTCCTCCCCCTCTACTCTGGCCTGCTGAGACCACACCTGGAGTGGTCCAGTTCTGGTTTCACCAGTTGAAGAAGGACAGGGATATACTAGAGAGTGTCCAGTGGAAGCTACAAGGATAATGAAGGGACTGGAACATCTGTCTGGTGAGGAAAGGCTGAGAGACTTGGGGCTGTTCAGTCCAGAGAAGAGAAAACCGAGAGGAGATCTTACTAATGTTTATAAGAACCCAAAGGATGTGGGTCAAGAAGGGGACAGTCTATTTTCAGTGCTGTCCCGTGGTAGGGCAAATTAGAACATGGGAAGTTCCCTCTCAACAGGAAGAAAAGCTTCTTTACTATGAGGGTGCTGGAGCCCTGAAACAGGCTGCCCAGAGAGGTGGTGGAGTCTTCTTCTCAGGAGATTTTCAAGACCCACTGGAGGTGTTCCTATGTGATCTGCCCCAGGTGATCCTGATTTGGCAGGGGCATTGGATTCAATGATCTCCAGAGGTCCCTTCCAATCCCTACCATTCTATGAGTCCATGATCTCTCAAACCAACCAACACTATAGCCACTCTTACAATTTTCTTCCTTCCAGTCTTTCAACTGCTGTGTGCAATTCCAATTAACCTCTCTGGCAGACAGAAAAATAAGCACACTGCCTTTCTACAAGACACTGCATTTCAGCAGAGAGGACAACCATAAGCTAATTACCAAAAGGAAACCAATTAGCAACCTGGTGTGCCTCAGATTTATTGCAGACAGCAAGCCTCCCCTTTGTACCCCTCACTTTTGCAGGGCCCTGTGTGTGTTTACCTGTGGCATGAAGAGTCTGAGCTAACACCCTGTGCTAGTTTGAAGCTAGCTAGAATGTTTTGGTGAGAAGAACTAGATTATGGGCTGTGAAAAGGAAACAATGGTGATGTCTACTGCACTCATAGGCTTGATGAGATGGATAAGAACAAGAACACAAACATAGATAACAGAGTTTGCTGTCTTTGGGGCTGCACTTCTCTCTCTAACCTGCCTTCTGTGTGACTAATCCTTCTGCTTCCTAACCCCCCTGGCCGACTCTCCAAACTCACTTTGAACATAAGGTAAAGTCTGGGGTAAGGTAGAGGGGTGGGAAGAAGGTGGAAGGTGGTTGGGAGCCCCTCCTGGGCACTCTGGTTTCTGGGAGGGCTGTTGTGTTTCTGTATTACTTTTTACCTTGTCTATTGCTGTCTATAGCTGTTGTCCCGGGTTAGGGTGGATCTCTTCCCTGGTAGAACAAACTCCCCACAACACAGACTTTTTTTTGCAAAGTCAGGGAAAAGTGAAATTGTATTTCTTATAGTTTAAATAGAACAGTATAAGGAGAAATAAATTACTAGAGAAATATAATAACCTTAAGGAAGATGGGGAAGGGGTCAAGAGGTGGCAAAGCAGCAAAGCAGCAGCAGGGGAAGATAGCAGCAGGCGCAGCTGAAGCAGCAGAAGCAGCAAGGGGAAGGTCCAAGCTGTGCTTCCAGACATAAAGCTCTTGATGCTCCAATGGAATGATATGAACTTATCCATTGTTGCCATTAGATGGCCTAATCCTAGAATGCTCACCTCTCTCCTGTGTCTGAGCTAGAAATCTAGCTCAAATGGCCATGGCTGTATAGATTGTAAATATCTGCTTGTATCTTGTGCTAAACTGTAAGTATAAAGCTTCATTCAATTTCCAGTGCCTGAGTCTAGTCTGGGTGATTTTCTTAAGTGTGGGGGGTGGGTAACACCCAAACCACCACACACCCAATACCCAAGTAGCTACCCCTTGGTTTCACCCAAGGAGACAGACACTGCCTGTGAAAGCAGGCAGGCAGAAATGTAAGCAGAACTTTGAGGTGATGATGAAGAAGGTGCTCCTGAATGTCAAGGCACAATGGGATTTTCACAGTTTGGTAACATCCCAGCTTCTTTCTCACATTGCAGCAAAACAAAATCAAATGTAGGTGGAAGCAAAGCCCTGTTGTTATTAGTGTGCAAAGAAAATGAACTTATTTAAATTCACCCATCTGTTCTGGCCAGCCATTTATGACTAATCCTCAACATTTCAGTCACCTGAAAAGAAGACAGCAAGTCCTAGGCACAAACACTTCCTAGGCAGTTAATACTTAGGCTCAGAGATGATTAAAACCATGCAGTGTTTCTTTCAGTCAGCTTCGTCTCTCACTTGGCTTCCATGCTGCTTTTTTGTCTCTAGCATTTCTCTCTCCTTTCTGGCAGACAAAGTAGAGGTGGAGAAGAAAAAGGAGGAAAGTTCTTGGGTAGCATAAGCTTTACATTTTCAATCATTCAGCCAAGCAGAGCTTGCTCAAGGAACAGATAACCTAATGCTGCTACCTACTCCTCCACCTCACTTTACTCCATCTTATTTTAAATTTCTGGGTACAGCTGTTTGCAAGTTTAAAGTTGTGCAATCCTGGAACATTTACTACATCTGTCTCTTTTCTGCACCCCCCTCCCCCAAATCCACAGGGAAGATACCTCCTGCCCACACATTTCCTCTGCCTTTTGTTGTTGCCGTGAGCAATTTAAGACAGAAAACTGCAATTCAGAGAGATCCTCGAGGGTGCACCTACAGGTCACTGACATTTGGTTCACGCCCAGCGCTGATGTAAATGTAGATGCCACCATCAAAAAGACAGTTCTGCCAAGGGTGACAAATCATCCCAGCTCCCTAAATTAAACAGCAGGATTAGCACAGGGACAAACTTACTTTCAAAGTGTTCTTGGATTCTCCCTGACTACCTGCCCTTGCTCAAAACAAAGGGAGAACTGTCCTCACATGGCTCTACTTATGTTTCCTTTCAACACTCTGAAATTAGAGCTGTTTAAGATCTTGCATTTTGTTTTCAATTGGAAAGGTCACCTGGATTGGGTAGTGAAATGAGACTGTAGCCTTCTTCTAATGAGAAAGGGAAAGAGCTGGGACACAGGGAAGAAGGGAAAGGGAAGTTTATTGTATCTTTGTTTTTAAACTAGAAGCAGTCTCTGAAGTCATGAAAAGAAGTATAACCACTGAAAGAACAACACTCTTAAGAGCCTACAGAACCCAATTTTCTCTTGAGCACCAGAAAAAGCAAAAAGAAAAGCGATGACTACTTACATATAATATGTAGGATATAATCCTTCAAAGTACCAGCAATGCTTTTTGGCCTCAGTGCACTACAAAGAAGGAAAAACATGGTATTAGTATTACGTAGGACAATGTACAATTGCAAGCACGACTGCGGCTTCGAGCAATTAGGAGAGGTTTACATTCCCAAAGACTTTCCAGTTCCAACACACACAGCAAGCGGGAAGTCAGCTCATGTGCATGCCCTGCCAGGGTTCAGATCCCTCACGCAGAGCTTTGTCTCTGAGGCCCCCACTGCTTCCCATGATTCATGAACAAAGCCCTGAATTCTGGTACAGGCACAGGATCCAGCTGCATCTCCTCCCTGGCAGAATTGCTCTCTTAAAAGTCCACGAAGAACGTAAGAGCCCGTTCCTGGCTGTAGTTACTCAAGAGACCTCTAAGCCATAACCAGTTTCATGGCACTACTGTATACAGGAAATCCAATAACTGCAGGGAATTACTGGAAAACTTTCTGGAAGTTTTTGGCATGTAGGTTCAGGCTTGGAAAGAAGCAGAAGAGAAAACCACTCCAACTCTTCTTCCTACAGCTTGGAAATCTCTCAAGTGTTCATTAAAACACTGGGGAAAGGAAGCTGCTTTCTCAGCCCAGGGGTATTGTTTTCTCCTCTGGAGAAGGGGAGGCTCTGAGGTGCCCTTCTTGTGGCCTCTCAGTATCTGAAGGGGGCCTACAAAAAAGCTGGGGAGGGACTTTTTAGGCTATCAGGGAGTGACAGGACTAGAGGGAATGGGGCGAAGCTGGAGGTGGGTAGGTTCAGACTGGACGTGAGGAGAAAGTTGTTCAGTATGAGTGTGGTGACCCTGGAATGGTTGCCCAGGGAGGTGGTTGAAGCCCCATGCCTGGAAGTGTTTAAGGCCAGGCTGGATGAGGCTCTGGGCAGCCTGATGTAGGGTAGGGTGTCCCCTGGGCATGGCAGGGGGGTTGGAACTAGCTGATCCTTGTGGTCCCTTCCAACCCTGACTGATTCTATGATTCTTTCAGAGATTGCCAGTGGATCCTTGTCAAAAGGACAGGGACAGGCATTTTCTCAGTGTGTGTGTGAAGGCAACGTGGGAAGCTCATATGGGTACGGGAACTGCCAGAGCACCCACGGCAGTGCAGAACAAAAGCAAACCAGACATCAAGCCCAGACTCTGCAGACAACACACAACACACTTCTGCGAAGCCCACTGACATCACTAGCATAGAGTCTTACAACCATAGAATTACTTCAGTTAGAAAAGACCTCCAAGATCACCAAGCCCAACTGTCAACCTAACACCACCATGACCAAAAACCATGTCCCAAAGTGCCATGTACATACGTTTATTGAACACCTCCAGGGATGGTGACACCAACACCTCCCTAAGCAGCCTGTTCCAACGCCTGACCGCTGCTTCAGGAAAGACATTTTTCCTAACATCCAACCTAAACCTCCCCTGGCATGGTTTTAGGCCATTTCTTCTCATTCTATCACTTGTTACTAGGGAGAAAAGACCAATCCCCACCTCACTACATCCTTCTTTCAGGGAGCTGTAGAGATCAATGAGGTCTCCCCTCAGCTTCCTCTTCCTTAGACTAAATAACCCCAGTTCCCTCTGCTGCTCCTCCCCACACTTGCTCTCCATACCCTACACCAGCTTGGCTGCCCTTCTCTGGACATGTTCCAGCACCTTAATATCCTTCTTGGAGTGAGGGGCCCAAAACTGAACCCACTACTCAAGGTGTGACCTCACCAGTGCAGAGTATAGGGGCACTGGTCACTTCCCTACTCCTGCTTGCCACACTACTGCTGATCCAGGCCAGGATGCCATTGGCCTTCTTGGCCACCTGAGCACACTGCTGGCTCGTGCTCAGCTGGCTGCCAACTAGTACCCGCAGGTCATTTGCTGCTGGGCAGCTTTCCAGTTGCTCTGCCCCAAGCCTGTAGAAATGCTGTCTTCACTACAGATGTAACTGCAGGAGCTCCAGCACTAGCTGCATTATCCCATCACACATGGCCAGGACGGTGTTGGACAGCCACCACAAAGCAGCAAGGAAGATCTTGCTGGGGTTTTAGCAACAATTCCCTCTGCTGCTCACAGCTGAGACCTGCTGTCGGAGCGCGCTCAGCACAGCAGCGGTGCTTGGATCATCCTTCACGTTCACTTGGCAGCTCACCTTTACATAATAGCTCCTACAAGTTTATTAGCCTCCCTGAATCCCAGAATACTAAATGAATCCAGTTAAGACAAAGACAAAGCGTTTTTAGGTCTCTGACTCTCACTCCTCATGAATAAGAAAGGCTGCAAGCTCTTTAATGAGCATCTGATGAGCTAAATCACAGACAGATCAATTACAGCCCATGAAGACAAACTGCTATGGATTAAATTAAGAGATGGGGGGAGGAGGAGAAGGGGGAGGATAAGATGCTTTTGATGCATGCAGTCAGGCCTTCCCACTAATACAACAGGCTCACATCAGTCTTCAAGATACACACAAGCCAAAGCCTCTACTGAGAATGCTGGAGCTTTTTCCACAGGCTAAACACAGCAGAAGCCTCATTCCCCTCTCAAATCAGTGCTGTAGAGTAGAATAGAATCAAGCAGGTTGGAAGAGACCTCCAAGATCATCCAGTCCAACCTAGCACCCAGCCCTGGCCAATCAACTAGATCATGGCACTAAGTGCCTCATCCAGGCTTTTCTTCAACACTTCCAGGGATGGTCACTCCACCACCTCCCTGGGCAGCCCATTCCAATGCCAATCGCTCTCTCTGCCAACAACTTCCTCCTAACATCCAGCCTAGACCTCCCCTGGCACAACTTGAGACTGTGTCCCCTTGTTCTGTTGCTGGTTGTCTGGGAGTAGAGACTAACCCCACCTGGCTACAACCTCCCTTCAGGTAGTTGTAGAGAGCAATGAGGTCTTCCCTGAGCCTCCTCTTCTGCAGGCTGCACACCCCCAGCTTCTTCAACCTCTCCTCACAGGGCTGTGCTCCAGGTCTCTCACCAGCTTCATTGCTGAAGGGCTCTGCCAAGAAGGGCTCCACAGCTGCAGCTGGAGCCAAGTGCTGTTTAAAGATCCATACCCAGATTTGCCATATTCCTCCCTTCCCCCACCTATTTCAAAGCTTCCAGCTTCTTAACCCTTCCTTCTGAATATTTCCATCACCTGGTTTCCTCTCACTCTAAAAGGAGAAACAGGCCGAGTTGCTCTCTGTAACACTCTGTAAACACATTCATTGCAAACCCAGCAGCTCTGCTGCCAAGTCAGTGAAAAATATCTTGGCTCTTCACCTCTGAAGGCTGTGGATCAGCAGGCTCTGGCTAAAATCCCAGTACCTGCAGGCTGACACCCCTGGGAAGGCTCATTTCAGAGTCCAACTTGGGGTATGCACTGTTAAATATTTTTCCCTTCCTGCTCCTCAGCCAATATGAGTCACTGCTTACCTCAAACAGCCTTCGAGCCTGCTCAGGCTCCAGCATTTTAATTGCTGTTTTCCCAGCAATGCTTCTGAGCACGTGGAGCCTGCCTACCCTTTACGAGTGGAAAGGAGACATTTATATTCAGCACTCATTCTGCTCACCCTCCTGCCTGTATTTTAATCTGCTTTACAAATTCTAAAACGAGTTGGGAAGAGTCCTCCTTCCCACATCTCCCAAGTTGTACATTTCTGTTTCTGCCTCCCAGTAATTCTCCGTTTCAGGCAGCCAATATGCTTACTGCTGTCACAAGAAAGGCTCCAGCCCAGAGAACTTTTTCAAGTTGCAAAAAAAGTTTCTTAGAATCATAGAATCAATCAGATTGGAAGAGACCTCCAAGATCACCCAGTTCAACCTAGCGCCCAGCCCTGTCCAATCAACTAGACCATGGCACTAAGTGCCTCATCCAGGCTTTTCCTGAAAACCACCAGGGACAGTGACTCCACCACCTCCCTGGGCAGCCCATTCCAATGCCAATCACTCTCTCTGCCAACAACTTCCTCCTAACATCCAGCCTAGACCTCCCCCGGCACAACTTGAGACTGTGTCCCCTTGTTCTGTTGCTGGTTGCCTGGCAGAAGAGACCAACCCCACCTGGCTACAGCCTCCCTTCAGGCTTCTAGCTCACAGAGCTCAGATGCCCGCACTCAAAATCCTTTGGTGCCCAGACCTGGCTTTTAGAGGGCCACTGGAAGAGTAGGTACCAACCCAAATTCTGCCCTTCTTTTACTATCACATTTGTTCAGCTCTCCTGCACAGGAAGCAGGCAAATAGGCAAGCAGACCTCGAGTGTGAGTGGCACTCCAAACCCAGTACACAAGACGTCAAACAGCTTTACACACAGGGTCCCACCGACCTCCATGGCAACTTCACACCAGTAAACCCTGACATAAAGCAGGTGGCTATCAACCAACCCCTCTATGGCTGGTTAGTAGATCTCAAAGGAATACCTTGCTAAGAATGAGATGGGAATGTCATTGCCTCTAAGGATCTGAACCTCTTTAGTGCCTGGGTATCAGAGAGATGGACAGTGCGTTCAGAGCACAGATTTGTTCTTCCCACCCCATGCTCTGATCAGGCTACAATCATCCATCTCTTGCCAACATCTATATTATTCTTCTGAGTGGTACTGGCTTCTTAGCTAAGCTAGTAGAGAGCCATACAAGCATGAGAGGGGGTGTGCACCATCAGCATCATGTTCCCTCCCTCAGAGAGCCTCTGGAGGGTGATGCCTTTGTAGTTGTTTGAGATGATTAAACCCCCACAAAACCACAGCTGAAACCAACTCACTGCAGTCCACAAATCAGACGCAAAAAGGGAAGATTACTCTTATTAATGCCATACAAAAGGACCTCAGACATCAGGGCTGGTGTCCACTATGCCAGCTCCCATACAGGCTGTACCTCAGAGTTTCTAACAAGTGTTCATTCATGCTTCTTCCCCTTCACTAACAGCTAAAAGAATTGTGGCCATGGTTTTTAGGCTAAGTTGAGGTACAGCCCTGCTGATGCTTTCCATTTTTCTAGGAGGACTCCATGCATTTTGCTTACAAAATTCCTCCTTCTGTGTCCTTTAACAATTTGGCACAGCCATAAAATATAAATACAAGAGCAAGTTCATCCTTTAAATAAATGATGCAGGTCTAATTGGGTGTGCATATGGAATCTTTAGAGAATTAATGGTATGTGAATTAGCCAGATGCTTGAATACATTCCTTGAGATTGCATATTTGGAAAGAGGAAAAAAAAACCACAAGAGTTAGAGGGGTTTTTTTTGTTTGTTTGCTTATTTTTAAGTAAATCAACATCTGTCTTGTAGTTGGTTTCCTCTACCAGACTGCAGCAACGCAAAGCTCACAGTGTCCTTCTCGGTGGCCTCTAAATGCAGCCAGATTTCCTTTAAGAGAGGAAACGTGCTTCCTGGTGCTGATTGAAACTGCAAATGTTACTGCTGCTAGGGAGAACAATGAGAAAGAGAAAAGTTACTGAAACATTAAGCAAAGGCTGGTTTTGATCACGCCTTAAAAGACAGAGCGTGAGTACAATATGTAGGCACATGGCGTGGGGGGAAGAGGGAGCAGGCAGCCTGCTCGCTGCGTGCTGGCTGGAGCTCTGCAGATCATTAGTTATGCTTTGCAGGATCTGCAGAATTACTATCTCTAGTAGGAATACCCTTCCTGCAGCACAGTGTTAGCTTTCGGCCCACAGGACAACAAAAAGAAGAGAGAGATCATCAATTAATGACTCTTTCAGGCCACGCCTTGAGTATTGAGTCCAGTTCTGGGCCCCTCAATTCAAGAGAGATGTTGAGGTACTGGAAGGTGTCCAGAGAAGAGCAACAAAGCTGGTGAGGGGCCTGGAACACAAACCCTATGAGGAGAGGCTGAGGGAGCTGGGGATGTGCAGCCTGGAGAAGAGGCTCAGGGAAGACCTCATTGCTGTCTACAACTACCTGAAGGGAGGTTGTAGCCAGTTAGGGTTGGTCTCTTCTCCCAGGCAAGCAGCAACAGAAGGAGGGGACTCAGTCTCAAATTGTGCCAGGGCAGGCCTAGGCTGGATGTTAGGAGGAAGTTGTTGGCAGAGAGAGTGATTGGCATTGGAATGAGCTGCCCAGGGAGCTGGTGGAGCCACCATCCCTGGAGGTGTTGAAGAAAAGACTGGATGAGGCACTTGGTCTTTGCAGTTGAAGGAGGGGTGGATTCGGGCCCCCTGCTTTTATTGGAGGTTAGGAAATCAGTAATCATCTGTAACAATTTGCAAACCATTACAGCCTCATCTGCAGAGAGGGAGCACTTCCCAGGATGAGTACTGTCTGGTTCTGTCATGGGTACCAAGGCAAAAAGCAGCTTGCTGCGGATGGACATGCTTGTAGAGGGCAGAGGGAGGGCAATAAGGAGTTTGTGACATCCACTCAAGGCCAGATTCTGTAGGAGGCACAGGCCTGCTATCAATCATGAAGTCAATGAAACCCTATCAGTTACCAGCAGCTGAGGGTAAGGCTCTTGCTTTTTGATCAGATGGGATGCTACTTACACACACTTTCCACTGCATCTTACAGTTATAAGGAGCATAGAATCAGTCAGGGTTGGAAGGGACCACAAGGCTCATCTAGTCCCAGCCCCCCCTGCCACGGGCAGGGACACCCTATAAACAAGTAGGTTCAGAAGGAAAAATGAGGTATTTGACAGAGTGACCTGCCATACTGGTGTGACAGAAATGGCTCCTAGTATCCAGCCACTTAGTCCTGTTCACTGCCATTCCGGGTAGTTATACTACACATTACAGATTCACAGATTCACACTGGGTCGGAAGGGACCCTCGAAGGTCATTTAGCCAACCCCACTGCAGTAAGCAGGAACACCTCAGGCTGCTCAGGGCCACATCAAGTCCGATCTTGAATGTTTCCAGGATGGGGCCTCAATCACAGCAACCTGTTCCAGTATTTCACCAGTCTGATTGTAAAGAACTTCCTCCTTATGTCTAACCTAAATCTACGCTGCTCCAGTTTAAACCATTGTCCCTCACCCTGTCTTTACAAGCCCTCCTAAATAGTCCTTCCCCAGCCTTCCTGTAGGTCCTCTTCAAATATGGAAATGTAGCTATAAGGTTATCCCTGGAGCCTTCTTTTCTCCAGACTGACCAAGCCCCAAGTCTCTCAGCCTGTCTTCACAGCAGAGGTGCTCCAGCCCCCCGATCACCTTTGTGGCCCTCCTCTGGACCTATTCCAGCAGATCCACATCCCTCCTGTGTTGGGGGCTCCAGATCTGAAAAGCACTCCAGGTGAGGTCTCACCAGAGCAAAGCAGAGCAGCAGAATCACCTCTTTCAACATGCTGGCCACACTTCTTTTGATGCAGTTCAGGATGTCATTGGCCTTCTGGGCTGCAAGTGCACATTGCTGGCTCATGTCCAGCTTCTCACCCACCAGCATCCTCAAGTTCTTTTTTGCAGAGTCGCTCTCAATTTTGTCATCCCCCAGCCTGTATTGATATCAAGGGTTGTCCTGACATAGGTGCAGGACCTTGTATTTTGCCTTATGGAACCTCATGGGATTCTCCTCAGCCCATCTCTCCAGCCTGTCCAGGTCCTTATGGAAGGCATCCTGCCCTTCAGTCTTACCAATCACACCACTCAACTTGATATCATCTGAAAACTTGATCTCATCTGCAACTGAGAGTGCCCTCAATCTCAGTGTCTGTAGCAGTGATAAAGGTAATGAACAGCACTGGTCCCAACACAGACCCTTGAGGGACACTACTAGTCACCCATTTGCATCTGGACATCGAGACATTAGTAGAGTGTAAGCTGATCCAAATGTCATTCCTGTGGCTACAGCCACAATAAGCAGGAGGAGCTGGAGATCTGTGTTAGGCTGCATGACTATAATATAATTGCCATCACTGAGACATGGCGGGACAGCTCCCACAACTGGAATGTTGTCCTGGATGGCTCTGGACTGTTCAGGAAGGATAGACCAGCAAGATGAGGTGGGGGAGTTGCCCTCTATGTGCGAGAGCAACTGAAATGTGCTGAGTTCTGTCCAAGGCAGGGGGCAGAAGAGGTTGAAAGCTTGAGGGTAAGAATTAGGGGATGTGGAAAAGGAGATGAAATTGTTGTAGGGGTCTACTATAGACCACCAGACCAAGAGGAAGATGTTGATGAGACCTTCTACAGACAGCTGGAGGTAGTCTCTAGAGCTAACTCCTTGGTACTCATGAGAGACTTCAATCACTCTGATATTTGCTGGGAAGCTCACACAGCCAGGCACAGACAGCCCAAAAGGCTCTTGCAGTGTATCAACCATAACTTCTTGATGCAGGTAGTGGAGGAACCAACAAGGAGAGGTGCAGTGCTGGACCTCGTATTAACAATAAAGGGGGACTGGTTGAGGACATTAAGGTCGGGAACAGCCCGGGGGACAGTGATCATGACATGGTGGAGTTTAGTATTCTACAGGGTAGAGTTAGAGCAACAAGTAGAATTGCAACCCTGGACTTCTGCAGAGCTAACTTTGTGCTCTTCAGGGACAGGCTAGCAGAAATCCCATGGGCTAAGGTTCTGGAGGATAAAGGAGCCCAAGAAAGATGGCTAATTTTTAAAGACCACTTCCTCCAAGCCCAAGGTAGGTGTGTTCCCCTCAGTAAAAAATCAGGTAGACGTGCTAGGAGACCTGCATGGTTGAATAAGTAGCTCTTGAAGGAAATCTCAGGGAAGAAGGAATCTTACATAGTTAGATGTTAGGTAGTATTGTCCTGCTCTGGCAGGGGGGTTGGACTGGATGATCTCCTTGGCTCCCTTTCAACCCCTAATATCCTGTGAACCTCTGAGGCTCTGCTAGGATTAATTCACAGATGAACAGGAAGAAAGTGTTAGCCATGGAACTAGATCTCTTCACTTCTGAGCATCACGCAATCCTACTGCAATGTGCACCCAGAGCTGCCTTTCAAACAGCTGCATCCAACTAGTAATTGAGGACACAGGAAGCACAACACCTTTCTGACCACATGGCTCCACAGCATCTGTGGTACAACTGGCTCTGCACCCACACAGATCTTTCTCAGGTTTATTGGTCGCTGCACCTGGTGACCACTTGATGAAGCCCAGGCAAAAGGCTGGGATAGTCTGCAGTGCAGCTCCCAGCTAACTAATCAGTTCCAGAAGGCACATAATTGGCTAGGAAACACAATGTTTTACAGGATCTGACCTTTGCAACTGTATCAGTGCTCAGGATGCTGTCCATTTCAGTGCCTAGACAAGAGCTGAAACCTTATGAGACACAAGCTGCTCATTAGAGGTGGTGCATTGAAATCAGAAGGACTTCTGCACGCTGAGAGTTTGAAAGATTGCATTTGCAGAGACAAGAATATAGTGTATTGCTCTTCCCTAGCCAAGAAAAGGGCAAAATATCATCCACTGGAATAAGAAATAACATATACTGAAACTGAAAAGTGCAGCCTAAGGGCAAAAACAATTTACTAGAGAAAACACATTTTTTTGTTTCAGCAGTGCCTAAATCCATCAAAATTCACCCCTACCTCTTCCCTGGTGATGCTGAGGGTAAAAAGTAGCCCATCTCCAAAGTAGTCTAAGAAACTGAGCTCACAGGCTGCATTATCAGTGCTTGCAAGAGATACTCCTGTCACCAGACACAAGCAACTCTTACTAAAACCCAGGATCCTGTTATGGTGGTTTTGTTTAGTAAGGTAGCCAGGAACCAGCAGGAAATTCTTGTATAAAAGGATGTTGATCAAGCCTTTCACCAAGCCCTTCCTCCCACAGAGCAGTGAAAAGAACAAATACTGCTCCAGATATACAGATGTTTCATCAAGACAAAGATCACAAAGTCATACTGTGATGGCTTGTGTGTTGCCTGCCTCCCCATACTTAAGTAAAATCACCCAGACCAGACTCAGCTGAGATGAAAATTAAGATGAAGCTTTGTATTTATAGCTTAGTACAAGATACAAGCAGATATTTACGATATTAACAGCTACAGACAGAAACAGACAAGTTAAAAAGGTAATACAGAAATACAACAGCCCTTCCAGAAACCAGAGTGCCCAGGAGGGGCTCCCAACCAGCCTTCCATTTCCCTTCCACCCCTCTACCTTATCCCAGACTTTGCCTTATGTTCAAGGCGAGTTTGGAGTATCAGCCTGAGGGGTTAGAAAGCAGAAGGATTAGTCACACAGACAGCAGATTAGAGAGAAAAGTGCAGGCAGTCAGAGCCAGAGAGCAACTCTCTTATCTATGTTTGTGTTCTCATTCTTATCCATCTCAGCAAGCCTATGAGTGCAGTAGACATCAGCATTGTTTCCTTTTCACAGCCTACCTGTGGGAATGCAAAGTGAAGAAGGATAATAACAGGCAGATGCTGACCTTGGTTCCCACCAGCTGCTGGCTACCTTATCGCAGAAGGGATAGATAACTGACACCTCATTAATGAGGGAAACAAGGCATGGTTTATGCTGATGGAGTGGGTTGTCCTTGACTAATTATGCTAATGTGTAAGCGTGTGCCTTGTGGCCCTGAGGGGATATATTAAGAGCTGAAGTGATCAATAAAGGTCTCTGGCATAATTCACATTGAATGGTCTGGAGTTCATGTGGTATTGCCTTTGATCACACCGAGCTATGAGGGCCTTGACCACGTTTCCCATGGCAAGCTAATCAGGGTTCTGCAACACCTGAGCTAAAACAGGTGTTTTGCAACACCTACTATCTAATTCTTCTCACCAAAACACTCCAGCTAGCTTCAAAGCAGCACACTTGCAACTCATAGCTAAAAGAATGGGTTTCCTATATTTCAGGAGTTGTTTCTGGCCAGCCTTTTTGGCTGTCTCCGAGAAAGAAGGGAATATATCCCAGAGTGGACTCTTCAAAGAAGCAACTTTTCCACCTTGAATTAATCAGCATTTTTCAGCAGTAAAAAAACCAAACAAACAAACAAACAAACTACAAATACCAACCATCAGCAGGAGCTAATTCTTATTAAGCTCTTCTGCTGCCAGAAGAGCACATGCATTAATCCACACCCTTTTGTTCGGAATTGATGTGAGGTTGGCGTTAGCTTCCCATCACAAAGCAGCACTTTGCATTTGGATCTATTCACCTTGCCCACAAAAGCAAGCCCAGCAACACCCCTCACACCCAATTTCATTTCAGGAGCCTGACTTTTTAAAATTGTTTTATTTTCTCCACTATGCTGCAAATTGCAAATGCACTTCAGTCCTACAATGATCAATTTAAATCGAATAGAAGCCTTTCATCGGTGTCCTAAGGGGAATAAAAAGCAAAGAAAGAAGGAAGAGGAGGTTATTCTTTCCCCGTACTCAACACTGATCAGGCCACACCTTGGATATTGTGTCCAGTTCTGGGACTCTCAGTTCAAGAGAGATGTTGAGGTACTGGAATGTGTCCAGAGAAGGGCAACGAAGCTGGTGAGGGGCCTGGAGCACAGCCCTGTGAGGGGAGGCTGAGGGAGCTGGAGGTGTGCAGCCTGCAGAAGAGGGGGCTCAGGGCAGACCTCATTGCTCTCTACAACTACCTGAAGTTGTAGTCAGGTGGAGTCGGTCTCTTCTGCCAGGCAGCCAGCAACAGAACAAGGGGACAGCCTCAAGTTGTGCCAGGGGAGTTCTAGGCTGGATGTTAGGAGGAAGTTGTTGCCAGAGAGAGTGATTTGCATCTCAGAAAACTCAAGATAGGGCACCAGTGCAGTGCAGAGTGGCACAATCACCTCTCTCAAGTGGCTGGTGATGCTGTGCTTGATGCACTTCACTAAGGACATAGTTGGCCATTCTGGCTTGCAGAGCACGCTGCTTGCTCACAAGCAACTTCCCATCAACCCGAACTGACTGCCTTGGATGGAACTACCCCACTGAATCTTCTTCAAACCGTCTGGCAAACCAAAGTCACAACAGTTATGAGTATGTGAAACATCCACTTTGGCTCTACATCACAATGTCAAATTAGATGCTTCTGAAAGTGCCAAGATTCCTCAGTACCAGAGAAGGTTAGGACTTGCATTGCCTTTTCATTTCTGCACCCATGAACCTAGCAACGTTTGCACAAACACAAAAGCTGGAGGTGTTCTCCACTTTGCCGGTGAAACATTACATTGAAAGTTCTAATGTCAGATCCACAAGGAAATTATGAGGCACAGCACATAATGAAAGCATTTTCACCCAAGAAAAGCCAGAAAGATTCAACATTCCACTGGAGTCTTTGCAGCTTCAAGGGGGTAGTAGCAGCCTTTTTAGTTCCAACTGGAAGGAACCAGATGTAACATTTTCCCAACTCCACCAGGAGCTGTTGATCTACTCCAAATGGTACTGGGGAGGTTCCACAGCTCTGGAATTGAATTTGGCTTCTGCAATTACTCTGCTTCTTTTTATATGTGCATGAGAAACAAAACCAAGGTTATTATTTGCCTTCTTTAACTACAGAACAAGTCATAGGTCACCTTATAAAACAATCCATAAAGTAGAGGAGGAGGCAGAAGGGTTCATTTGTCAGGAACTGAAGGGAAAACCATGCCAAGAATGAGGATTTTTGACTATTTCCACTCTTAGTCTCTTTAAAAATGAAAGAAAACAAATACTACTTTGTAGAGAGTAAAGGATTTGCTAACACAATGGCTTTACTTTCAAGCATCTAACAAACACAGGTAACACTTCTGTTGTCACCATACCAAAACTTCATTTCCTCTGACAAAGAACTGGAAGCTTAATTCATCTCCAGCTCTCAGCCTAGGCAGGCACTTAAGCCTTGCAGGAATAGTATCCAGTAGTATCCAGAGTACTCCTAAGAGCAAAGTCTAGATTTAGGGTTCCCCTATTCTAATCTAAACCCATGTCAGCATTATTCACTCTCTTCAGTTCATGCTGAACTGGCAAACTTGTCCATTTCCTGTGGACTAATTTCTTGTGTGGACAGACAGGAGAGCTGGGCAAAGGGTAACCTAATGAGGTTCAACAAGAGTAAGGGTAACGTCCTCTCCTGGGGAGGAACAGCATCATGCACCAGTACAGATTAGGGGTTGACCTGCTGGAAGATGGCTCCACAGAGAAGGCCCTTGGAGTCCTGGTGGACAGTAATGTATCCATGGCACAGCCAAAGTGTCCCTTGTGGCCAAGAAAGCCAATGGAGTCCTGAGGAACATTAGGGTGTGGCCATGGGAGGTTCTTCTTCCCCTCTACTCAGCCCTGCTGAGACAACACCTGGAGTATTGTGTCCAGTTCTGGAAACCCCAGCTCAGGAGGGACAGAGATGTACTAGAGGGCGTCCAACAGAGGATACAAAGATGATGAAGGGACTGCAACATCTGTCTGGTGAGGAAAGGCTGAGAGAGCCGGGGCTGTTTAGCCTGGAAAAGAGAAGTCTGAGAGGAGATCTTATTAATGTTTATAAATATCTGAAGGGTGGGTGTCAAGAAGAAGGGCCCAGACTCTTTTCAATGGTGTCCTGTGATAGGACAGAGAAGAATGGACCCAAACTGGAACCTAGGAAGCTCTGCTTTAGCAGGAGCAGAAACTTCTGCGGTATGAGGGAGCAGGCTGTCTAGAGAGGTTGTGGAGTCTCCTTGTCTAGAGGCTTCCAAGACCTGTCTGGATGCATTCCTGTGTGACCTGCCCCAGGCAATACTGCTGTGCCAGCAGGATTGGACTCAAAAGATCTTCAGAGGTTCCTTTCAACCCCTACCATTCTGTGATTCTATTCTTCATTTCATTCTTCTGCTTTTTGAATGGAAACAGCCTCTAAGTCACCACCTAGCACTGCAGTCCTCAGCGGCTGTCTTTCATCTCCCACAAGAATACCACCAAAGTAAAGAAAGACTGAGCAAAGGAAGTGTGCTGGTTTGAGCTTAGCTGGGATATTTTGGTGAGAAGAATTAGATGATAGGCTGTGAAGAGGGAACAATGGTGATGTCTGCTTCACTCATAGGCTTGCTGAGATGGATAAGAACAAGAACACAAACAGGGATAACAGAGTTTGCTCTCTGGCTTTCAGGCTGCACTTTTCTCTCTAATCTGCCATCTGTGTGAGTAACCCTTCTGCTTCTCCCTGGCCCACCCTCCAAACTCACCTTGAACATAAGGCAAAGTCTAGGGTAAGGTAGAGGGGTGAGAAGGAGGTGGAAGGGTGGTTGGGAGCCCCTCCTGGCCACTCTGGTTTCTGGGAGGGCTGTTGTGTTTCTGTATTACTTTTTACCTTGCATATTTCTGTCTATAGCTGTGTAGATTGTAAATACCTGCCTGTATCTTGTGCTAAGCTGTAAGTATAAAGCTTCATTCAATTTCCAGCAGCTGAGTCTAGTCTGGGTGATTTTACTTAAGTATGGGGGGGCAGGTTACACCCAAACCATCACAGGAAGGCAGGCTCGGAACTCAGTTTTCTCAGTCATTTGCAATGCAGGCAAGATCAAGGCAGTAGCAGCATTGTGCTACAGATGCCAGTTAGTTAAGCTATGACAGCCCATCAAAAGCTGAGGGAAAAGAGATTTGATGGTCACCAGGACTCAGGGCAGCTGCTTTGGGAGTTCCTGGGCTTTGTTCTGCTGATGTTATGCATCCCCCAGTGCAGTCGTTTGTTCTGCAGAGAGAGAGCATGAGCTGACAGGACAGAGTGCAGCTGCATAATCACAGCAGCTCTTGCTCCCCTCCCTATCACCCTTATTTTTCATTCTTGACGTTTAATCCAGCGATGCAAACCTTACACTCTTCTCCTGAGGAGACACTGGAAAAATATTGGTTTTTATTCTTCCTATTCAGTTTTCTGAGATATTTATTCCACACTTGCAAACACCAGCTCAAAACCCTCTGTGCTTTGATGTCCTGAAGACATCTGTAACACTGAAGGCAGTGACTCCTTGGTCTCAAGAAGTGAGACAGAGATGCAGAGCCCATGACCAATCACCCACCCAGCCCAAAGAACAACAGAAATCAATAACAATGAAATATCATCTCAGCACTGGGCCCCTGGCAGGTGTGCCAGGCCAAGGCAGGTTCTCACCTTCGAGAGCTTACTCTGGAAATCCATCATGTTTAGTGTGAGATTGGTGTTAGGCGCAGCAGTTCGTTCCAAATCAGATTACTCAGGTCACGTGTGTGTTAAATAAGTGAGCATCTGAATGAAGTGGAGATTAAGGAGGTTACCTTGGAAACACTCTGATATTTGAAAACCAGTTTCTAAAATACCCTGGCAAGTCAGAATCCAGGTACTTCTTTGAGCAGAAACACTCTGCTAGGGGAAGCTTTGTTCTCGGGCAGCTTCCGTCTGCTACCCAGTGGCTTGTCAGATGCTTACCTGCAGATCCTCCCATTAACAACCATCATTTCTGTGTTGTTCACATCCTCACAAGCCAGCTCAGTCTCTCCAGGGAAAAACACAGATGTATAATTTATGGTACAGGTCCAGCCTGGTTTAATGACCAAACTGAGACTGGAGAAACAGGGACTATGTGCCCTTGCAGCCAAAGCCAATAATATGCTGGGGTGCAGTAAGAAGAGTGTGACCAGCAGGCTGAGAGAGGTTCTCCTCCCCCTCTACTCTGCCTGAGGCCACACTTGGAGTATTGTGTCCAGTTCTGGGATTCCCAGCTCAAGAAGGAGAGAGAGTCCAGCAGAAAGCCACTAAGATGCTGAGGGCACTGGACCTGCAGGGAAAGGCTGAGAACAGGGCTGTTTAGCCTGGAGACGAGGAGACCAAGAGGGGATCTCATTAATGCTAATCAATATGTCAGTGGAGCCCAGTGACAGGACAAGGGGCAATGTGCATAAACTGGAACAGAAGGTTTCACACAAACACAAGGATTAATTCTTTCCTTTGAAGGTGGCACAGCCTTGGAGCAAGCTGCTCAGAGAGGTCACCTCCTTTGTAACCATTTGAAATTGGATGCATTCCTGTGTGACTTACTCCAGGTGATCCTGCTCTAGTAGGGTGGTTGCACTAGACAATCTTCAAAGGTCCTTTCCAACTCCTACCATTTTGTGTGATTACCTTGACATAAGCACTAAAATTAAAGGTGGATGTGGTCTGGCCAGCAAGGCTGTGAGCAAGGCTGTGTCACTGTCAGTACCAGTCCCCAGACAGGGCCATCCCCAGAAAACCTATCTGGGATATAGTTCCTAGAGACCTGGGAGGAGTTTATAGGTTTGGGTTCACCCAGGCTGCTAATCAGGTTTTTCTGTTCATAGAATCATAGAATCAACCAGAGACCTCCAAGATCATCCAGTCCAACCTAGCACCCAGCTCTGTCCAATAAACCAGACCATGGCACTAAGTGCCTCATCCAGGCTGTTCTTAAACACCTCAAGGGATGGAGACTGCACCACCTCCCTGGGCAGCCCATTCCAATGCCAATCACTCTCTCTGCCAACAACTTCCTCCTAACATCCAGCCTAGACCTGCCCCGGCACAACTTCACACTGCGTCCCTTTGTTCTGTTGCTGGCTGCCTGGCAGAAGAGACCAACCCCACCTGGCTACAGCCTCCCTTCAGGTAGTTGTAGACAGCAATGAGGTCTGCCCTGAGCCTCCTCTTCTCCAGGCTAAACAACCCCAGCTCCCTCAGCCTCGGTGTGTTCTTGCACACAGTCAGTTAAAGCTCCTGCTGACTGGCAGCAAACACAGCTCTTTCTCAGGCTGGAACTCTCCTCAAAGAGAGACAACAGAAGAGTTTGACTGAGTGCCATTTGTATTTGTTTAACGAGTCAGTTGAAGCTTTCAGGGAGATGCTCTTTTGTCACTTTTGGGTGAGTGTCTACTCACCAGGTGAACTGAAACATCAATGGCTTTTAAATTAAACTAAGAACTTAACTGACCCCTAGTCAGACAGTTCAATATCCTCCCACGGTGACAGCATATGATTATTGAGCTCCATGAGAGAAATTCAACAGCTGTACCTTGCAACTACTTATCTGAGCAGGAAAAAGCACTAAACATTTGCCCTTGGAGTACTTCCCATGAAAGGACTAGAATAGTAAAGGAATAGTCAACCCTTCTGGTAAATTTCAATAGAATCATAGAATGGTTTAGGTGGGAAGGAACATCAAGGATCAGCCAGTTCCAACCCCCTGCCACAGGCAGGGACACCTTCCACTAGAACAGGTCACCCAAGGACTCATCCAATCTGGCCTTGAAAACCTCCAAGGGGGGAGCATCCCTGGGCAACCTGTGCCAGTGTTTCATCATCCTCACTGGAAAGAACCCTTTCCTAACATCTAGTTTGAATCTCCCCTCTGCCAGTTTAAACCCAATACCCCTTGTCCTGTCATTACAAGACCTTGTCAATAGTCCCTCCCCAGCCTTCCTGTAGGCCCCCTTCACATACTGGAAGGCCACTATAAGGACTCCTCGAAGCCTTCTCTTCTCCAGACTGAAGAGCCCCAACACTTGTAGCCTGTCCTCATAGCAGAGGTGCTGCAGCACTCTGAGCATCTTCGTGGCCCTGACCATCTTAGTGAGGGGGGGATGAAGTTCCTAACCCACACTATGTATGGTTCATCTGACCTTAACTCTCCTTTCTTCCTTCTTGCAGAAGGAAGATCATATGTATGGGCAGGGAAGTTACTTGACAAGACAGAAAAAGTCAGGATGCTGCAATGAACTCCACTCTTCCCTTTGACACAGGCATCAGAAAGTCCTTTACTAAGGTTATTTCCTCATGAAGAATATCTGAGGTTACCTCAGAGACATTCTGCAACCGAGAACAGCAAGAGTGAGACGAGGTATAAATGAAACATTCCCTCTCCGGTAACATGTGGTCTACACTCCAAAAAAGCTCAAGATCCCTGCCTGGAGGCATAGCTATGGATAGGTAATACCATGAGATACAGCCATAAATGTTTAATTTATAAACCTAGCAGCTTAGGAAATGATTCAACTTAGGCTGAAAGCACTGAGGATTTTAATAGTGCCTGCCCACATTAACAGATGGGAAAAGCACCAACGGCTCAGAAATGAGCACAGATTCACTCGTACATTTGGGCAGTGTGGACAACATTGCACAGGTTCATCTCTGGGAGAAAATTCAATCCCTCATGCAAGCAGTGGGCAACCCTAAAGGTAGCACTGCTCCTGCCTCCATGGGACACAGCTTGGCTTGCTGACCCTTTCTTCACAGGCCTGCCAGATGTTCTTCCAAGCACAACAGGGTTCACCCCAGAATGAAGGCACTAAAGCAGCATCACAGTTCCTACCTTTCTCCCAGGTCACCTGTGTGCAAGCAACAAAACCTTTAGGCTGTAATCACAAAGACAGGCTCACAGGTCAGAGAAAGAAATAGCTCACAGGATGTCAGGGGTTGGAAGGGACCCAAAGAGATCATCGATTCCAACCCTCCTGCCAGAGCAGGATCACACAATCTAGCACAGATCACAGAGGAACACATCCAGACAGGTCTTGAAAGGCTCCAGAGAAGGAGACTCCACAACCTCTCTGAGGAGCCTGTGCCAGTGCTCTGTGACCCCTACAGTCAAGAAGTTCCCCCTTGTGTTGAGGTGGAACCTCCTGTGCTGCAGCTTCCATCCATTGCTCCTTATCCAGGAAGCAAGTGAGCAGTCCTGGCCAGCCCTCAGGTGTTTATAAACATTCATTAAATCCCCTCTCAATCTTCTCTTCTCCAGACTAAACAGCCCCAGGTCCCTCATCCTCTCCTCACAAGACATGCTCTACAGTCCCCTAATCATCCCTGTAGCCCTCTGCTGGACCCTCTCCAGCAGATCCCTGTCCCTCTTAAACTAGGAAGCCCACATCTGAAGGCAGTACTCAAGATGGGGTCTCACCAGGGCAGAGTAGAGGAGAAGAAGAACCTCCCTTGATCTTAATACAGCCCAGGGTCCCATTGGCCTTCTTAGCCACAAGGGCAGACTGCTGCCCCATATTTAACTTGCTATCCACCAGTACTCTCAGCAGAGAAGTGAGCGAGAGAATGACACATGCAAGGCACCTGGCAAGATGAGAAGTGGATTAAAATCTGGGCCTAATTCTTCTTTCACCAGGGTGCACTCCAAGCTGTAGTCAGCATGTAAGAAGTGAAGAACCAAGCTAGGATGATGTCATGTTGTCTCCTCTGACCCCATGGGTATCGTTATCAGGATGTGAGTTACTCAGAAGGACATCAGATCTCAGTCATGTCTTGCCCTTCTCCCTCCTGCTCCTCTAAAACAAAAGGATTGGAGAGCAGAAGAGGCTAACTGGAGCCACAGTGAAGGCCTCTTCCCAGCACTTTCCCAACAGGCTTCAGAGGTTAGAAACCAGTAAGGTGGCAGCAAAGAAACCAGGGGCAGACTCTGAAGGACAGGCATGACAGCATCTTGCCAAGGGTATTGGTGGGGGAACAGCTCCCCTGGCTTTGTCATTTTCACACTGCAGACAAATGGCTTGGGCACCTTTCCTTCATGCATGGCAGCAGCTCCCATTTATCATCTACAACCAAGTTTCAAACCAGGAGCCCTTTCTGACACAGGATCATGACATCACGAATCAGCTACAGCTCCTCACATCAGTGCAGGGTGGAAATCTTATTATCAGCTTCCCACAGCGCCAAGAGAAAAACCCAGCCCTTGGCTTTGCAGTCTGATTGGACTCCAGTCTGGGAAACGAAAAGCCTGGTCCCTCACTACTGAGTGGTTGCAAGCTAATGCTTGCCATGACATTGCTGTTTTTCAATGAGAAGATTATAGTTTAAATGTAGCAGTGCCAACTCATGTCAGTGAAGCTATGTTTCTCTAAAGCAGAAGAAATCTTTTGTCTCACTTTACAGACTCCCAAATCAGACATCAGAACCCAAATAAAGCCTCAGCCCTTCAGATATGTGACTAGGACTCCAGATATGAACAGGGCTCTGGGTTATTGTTCACACTAGTGAAGTTAAGTACACACACAAGTTTTGGGGGAAGAGCTTTGGCTTTGCCCTTAAAGTTTTAGGTTAGTGAGTAAGACCAGCAAATGACCTCCCTTAGTCCTCTCTGCTCAAATCCAGAAATATTCATAGAATCATAGAATCAGTCAGGGTTGGAAGGGACCACAAGGATCAGCTAGTTCCAACCTCTCTGCCACTGCCTGGGACACCCTACCCTACATCAGGCTGGCCACAGCCTCATCCAGCCTGGCCTTAAACACTTCCAGGCATGGGGCTTCAACCACCTCCCTGGGCAACCCATTCCAGGCTCTCACCACTCTCATGCTCAACAACTTCCTCCTCACGTCCAGCCTGAACCTACCCACCTCCAGTTTCGCTCCATTCCCCTCAGTCCTGTCACTCCCTGATAGCCTGAAAAGTCCCTCCCCAGCTTTTTTGTAGGCCCCCTTCAGATACTGGAAGGCCACATTAAGGTCTTTAGTTCCCACAGGTTTTCAATGTATCTGAAGGGACGGCTATGAATTGCCACAGTCGTATGCATTTTTCTAGCTCTGCCCAGTCTGCTGCTAAACCATGTCCCTCAGCACCACACCTCTGCCTCTTTCAAACACCTCCAGGGATGGGGATCCAACTACCTCCTTAGGGAGCCTGTGCCAGTCTTTGAGAACATTTTCAATCAAGAAGTTTCTTCTAGTATCCAAATCTCCCATGGTGCAGCCTGAGGCCATTTCCTCTTGTCATGTCACTTGTTACCAGGAGAGACCAGCCCCCACCTCGCTCCAACCTTTCAAGTAGCTGTAGAGTGTGGGGTGGTCTTGCCTCAGACTCCTTTTCTCCTAGCTGACCACCCCCAGTTCCCTCAGCTGCTCCTCACCAGACCTGTTCTCCAGACCCTTCTCCAGCTTTATTCTCCTCTGCACCCATTCCAGCACCTCAGTATCTTTCTTGTAGTGAGGGGCCAAAAAGTGAAGCTGGTGTTGAGTACAGGGGAATAATGGATGTCTTGCCATGGGTAGGGTCACGTAGAAAGACGAAAAAATTGGATTGCCTGTGCCTTCAGTTACAACTTAAAGAACTCAACAACATTCTTGCCAAATGCCTTGCTGAATTGCTTTTCAAATAAATAAAGAATGCACTTAGGTCTGGCTCCTAACTGCTGCTCAATGGCAAGGCTTCTAAAGAGCATCCTGTGCTTTCAGAGAGGGTGATGCTCGGGACGGTTCACCTCTCATTCACTCCTACACTGAGCAAGTGTGCAGTTACAATATTTAAAAGGCCACAGATTAAGCAAAACCTCTGTTTTTCCTCTCAGACCCTTCCAGATGCTCCTTTCTGCTGCACTTCAAACTTCAAGACAACATTTGAGCTCCTTGTGAGGGATATGAATTCCAAGTACCCAAAAAGCACCACCGCCACCACACACTGTGACATTCTTTCTACCCCAGCATCACCTCCTCATCTGCCCTCTTCACCCATGTAGCTGCCTGGCACTGTGAGGGAAGGAGCAGAGCAGGAGCCTGAACCCCTCTGGTGTCAGGGCAAGATGCCAACTCCTGGATCCAGCCTGACATCTTGTTTGAAAGCGTGGGCTCTGCCTTGTCATTCCTGATGTGTGATCATGGAACTTCTGGGAAGAGCTCAGAGTCACTGGACTATTAAGAGATACTTAAGAAATCCTGCTTACAAACATCCTCTTAAGCTTTCTTAGCTTGATTTTAGGGCCAAAGATTGCTGAATGGAATGGCTGCTGTGGAGTTGGGCTTATGTCTCTGGCTAGGAGCATAAAACATAAATCATAGAATCACAGATTGATAGAATGGGCTGTGTTGGAAGGAGCTTTAAAGATCAGCTAGTTCCAACCCCCTTGCCATGAGCAGGAACTGGACCAGGTCGCTCAAGGCCTCACGCAACCTGGCCCTGAACACCTCCAGGAAGGGGGCATCCATGACCTCCCTGGACAGTCTGTTCCAGTGCCTCACCACCCTCACTGTAAAGAATTTCTAATAGCCAGTCTAAATCTCCCTTCCTCAAGATTCAATCCCTTGCCTCTCATCCTATCACTACAAGCCCTTGTAAAACATCCCTCCCTCCACGGCTTTCTTGTACTCCACTTCGGGTATTGGGAAGCTGCTATAAACTCTCTCTAGAGCCTTCTCTTTTCCAAGCTGAACAGCCCCAAGTCTCTCAACTTGTCCCCACAGGGGAGGTGCTCCAGCTCTCTGATCATCTCTGTTGCCCTCCTCTGGACCCACACCAGCAGTCTGACATCCTTCTTATGCTGGGGGCAGCACCACAGCCCCCAGGAAATAGCTTTGCCACCGTCACTCTTTCCAAGAGGCTATGACAGATAGTAGTAGGATTTTTAAAGCAGAGGGCTGCCCATGGAAGGTGCAGGCTCCCTCACCACGTGCCGAGGTGCCACTAGAAATCCATGCCAGCAGCCAGACTGAGGGAGGCAGGGGACTCTCCCTAAGCTGCTAGGCTGCCCTCGGTAGGATTTGTTTTATGGCTGCTTTTTGTTCAGCAGGGCCTTTTTTTAATTAAACCCAAAAAGTCAGCCTCTTGGGGGATCTATTTTCCTTTCCTCTCCTGACTTCACCACAAACACACTAGAAAAATTACAGCCCCGGTACAAATAAAAATAGCTGAAGAACTTGCAGCTGTTGTTAATTTCCCAAGTATTCAACATGGCCCATTTAATGATGGAACAATATGCTCCAGTTTCAGTCCTGGCACAAGGCTGGCTGAGCGGGAGGCAGATATTTGAGCTTGTGTGAATGCCAAAGGCAAGTCAACGACTGCAGCAAGCAGAGTAGGGCAGGAGGACAACACGATGTAGATCACTGGATGCCTGCACTGAACATTTTCTCCTGCTTTCTCTTTCTTGTTTAAAAGGACAAGGGGTAACAGGCACCAAGTTGAACATAGGAAGTTCCATTTCAACCTGAGGAGGAGCTTCTTTAATTTTAGGGTGATGGAGCACTGTAAAGGGCTACCCAGAGAGGTGGTGGAGTTTCCATCTGTGCAAACATGCAAAACCCACCTGGACATGTTGTGTGACTTTGTTTTGGTGATTGGCCTCAATCTTCAGAGGTTCCTTCCAAGCCCTACTATTCTGTATGACTATGTAAAACTATTAGCTCTCCAGCTGACTAGGTCAGGCTCACAGACTTGCTACCAAAAACCCTGCTTAATAAAAATTAATGAAGTAGAAAACGTTTTTACAGCTGAAGAGCTGATTTTTCTTTCTGGTTTAAGTATCAAGTGTTTCTGGTGTGGAGTGCATTACAGTGGGAGGTTTTGCTTGCTTATCTCCCTGGCTAAAGCCTTTAAGCAACCTTTCCATAGTCAGCATGAGTGCATTTCTCTAGTTTAGTACAGAACAAAGCAAGAGTGGATTTCTCTAGTTTAGTACAGAACAAAGCAAGAGTGGATTTCTCTAGTTTAGTACAGAACAAAGCAAGAGTGGATTTCTCTAGTTTAGTACAGAACAAAGCAAGAAAGTATTTGGTATTTGTAGGGAAAGGAAATGAAACAAAACATTCCTCTTAAGCTTGGCAAGAAGAATCTAAAAGCTAAAACCACATTTGAATGCTACAAACACTTTTGAAGCACTCAAGTTAGATGCAGCAGAAATGCTTATTTAGTTATGTGCCTTGCAGCTCTGTCTTCAGTTCCTGAGTGTCTTCTCACGCTTACCCACTCACAAACCAGACTGAGCAGAATTAGTAGAGACACAAGGCTTACAAATTCACTCAAAACATCCACCAGTAGTGATGGAATACAAGAGAAAAATGAAAGCTCAGGTAGAGGAATAAAATGGGAAAGGCTGGGGCAAGTGACAGGGAAAGAGGAAAATTGTTGATTGTAATTGGAAATACAGAGCTTCTGTCTCTGCTGGGTTTCCTTTGCCTCATTCATATGCATAAAGGCACAGCTAGAGGTCATAAAGCCAGAGCATTCAGCAGGTAATGTTTAGTGAAAAATGTTCAGTTCTCCTCTTGTTAAGGGCCCACTGGCAGACCAACATTTAAAACATGCTATGTAACACTTTGAGGGAAAAAAATGGTTCCCCCCTCCCTTTAAAAGTCAAAGCTTGCAACATGCAAAGACCCTTCTATTACAGAATCACAGAATGGTAGGGATTGTAAGGGACCTCTGAAGATCAAGTCTAACATCCCTGCCACAGCAGGATCACCTAGGGCAGGTCACACAGGAATGCATCTAGACAGGTCTTGAAAGTCTCCAGAGAAGGAGGCTCCACAGTCTCTTTGGGCAGCCTGTTCCAGGGCTCCAGCACCCTCACACCACAGAAGTTTCTCCTCATGATGAAGTGGAACCTCTTGGGTTCCAATTTGTGTCCATTTCCTCTTGTCCTATCACAGGGCACTACTGAACAGAATCTCAGACATTTATAAACATTAATAAGATCCCCTCTCAGTCTTCTCTTCCCCAGACTAAACAGCCCCAGGTATCTCAACCTTCTCTCAGCAGACAGATGTTTCAGTCCCTCCATTATCCTTGCAGCCTCCATTGGACACTCTCTAGTATATCCCTGTCCCTCTTGAACTGTGGAGTGATTGGCATTGGAATGGGCTGCCCATGTCCCTGGAGGTGTTGAAGCAAAGCCTGGATGGGGCACTTAGTGCCATGGTCTGGTTGATTGGCTAGGGCTGGGTATTAGGTTGGACTGGATGAGCTTGGAGGTCTCTTCCAACCTGGTTGATTCTATGATTCCTATGAAGACAGGCTGAGAGAACTGGGGCTGTTTAGCCTGGAGAAGGCTCTGGGAAGACCTTAGAGTTACCTCGCAATATCTATAAGGGACCTACAGGAAGGCTGGGGATGTACTGCCTGAAAAGTAGTAGTGATAGGATGAGGGGAAATGTTCTGAAACTGAATCAGAGTAGATTTAGGTTTGGCATAAGGAGAAAGTTCCTGACAATGAGAGTGGTGAAATACTGGAACAGGTTGCCCTGTTGAGTGTGGTTAAGGCCCTGTCCTGGAGACATTCAAGAAAAGACTGAATGAGGCTCTGGGCAGCCTGATCTATTTGGAGGTGTCCCTCCTCACTGCAGGGGTGGCGAACAAAATGAGCTTTGAGGATCCCTTCCAACCCAATGCAACCTGTGAATCTGGACAAGAGGTAAAGGTAATGATGCTGTGCTGTTCACCTTGTTCTGCAAATTAAAGAGATTGAAGATTCCACAGGAACTTAACAAACATGACTCCAGAAAGAAGCCTTAGTTCCCTAATTTGTACCTAATGCACAACTACCAGAGCATAAGACACAAGAGAAAGTTATTAATTCATTTCAAAGCTCTAGTTTGGGATAATTTCATCCTCTCTCCTATTCTCTCACCCTGAGGTCACCTACAACTCTCTTCCAGCATCTGTCTTGCTCTAGCTGATACTGCATTTTCATATTACTCCAGCTGACCAAATGTTTTTAGGAACACCCAAGTTAATGCCTTAGGCTAATTTGAAATGCTGAAAGCTTTTCCTGGAAAAGAATGATCATGACATCTTTAAACTCAGCTAGTGAAATTAAAATGTGAAATTTGGGGTTTTTTTAAGCTTGAAAGAAGGGGCAGGGAACAGGGGACCAAATGTCTCAGACTAGGTATTGCCTTTGCAGAGGGTTTAGTAAAGCCTAACTGTCAATAAACAAAAGTGTGTCAGTAGAGCTGAGGTCTTCTGACCTGCCTAGCTGGGGGTTTGACCATATGAGAAGGTACCAGGGTGCAAACACCCTGGCACATAGCCATATCTGAAACCAGACTGCTGGACCTCCATGCAGGTATCAACATCTGAGCAGTGCTTTTATTTCTTCAGCATGGCAAAACACTAGAGGAAAATCTAGAAGCAGATGGTACCAGTTCCCATTCAGAGAATAAGCAAGTGGCTTTGCAGTTTCTGCACACCTTGAAATACCTGCCACAGGAAGGAAGGCTGAGAGAACTGGGTTTGTTTAGCCTCAAGAAGAGAAGCCTTAGGGAAAACCTTATTGCCATGTTCCAGTACATAAAAGGTGGCTACCAGGAGGATGGAGACTCATTTTCCTGAAGGAGTCACATGCTGAAGACAAGGGGTGATGGGTACAAGTTACTGCTGGGGAGATCCCCATTGGAATCCTGGAGAAAATGTTTCCCTGTGAGAACAGCCAGACATTGGAATCATCTCCCAGGGGAAGCTGTGGATTTCCCTACACTGGACAGTTTGAAGACTCAGCTTGACAGGGTGCTGGGCCACCTCATTTCAACTAGACTATCAGCTAGAAAGGTTGGACCAGATGATCGTTGGGGTCCCTTCCAATCTGACATCCTGTGACAGACTAATTGTACAAGCATCCTTTGAGGCATAGAACAGAACTTAGCTAGAGAGCTCCCAGGAACTGCTTTTGTTGCTGCTCGTTACAGAAGGCTCCACGTGCTGGGTTCCATGAGATGGGCAAGCTTCCTCTCCCACCTCCCCACAAGCAGTGAGGTAGCCAGGGGCCCTGTTAGCAGGGACAACTTGGGGTTCCTTTGGGTCTATGGGGAGACTCTTGCTCTTCAAAGCTGTGCTAGTTTGAGCCTAGCTGGGATATTCTGGTGAGAAGAATTAGACAATAGGCTGTGAAAAGGAAACACTGGTGATGTCTGCTTCACCCATAGGCTTGCTGAGATGGATAAGAACAAGAACACAAACATAGATAGCAGAGTTGCTCTTGGGCTCTGGGCTCTGAACTTTTCTCTCTAACCTGCTGTCTGTGTGACTAATCCTTCTGCTTCCTAATCTCCCTGGGTAGCCCTCCAAACTCATCTTGAATGTAAGGCAAAGTCTGGGGTAAGGTAGGGGAGTGGGAAGAAGGTGGAAAGGTGGTTGGGAGCCCTTCCTGGGCACTCTGGTTTCTGGGAGGGCTGTTGTGTTTCTGTATTACTTTTTACCTTGTCCATTTCTGTCTATAGCTGTATAGATTGTAAATACCTGCTTGTATATTGTGCTAAGCTGTAAATATAAAGCTTCATTCTAATTCCAGCTTGGCAGAGTCTACTCTGGGTGATTTTCCTAAGTGTGGGGGGGTGGGTAAAACCCAAACCATCACAAAAGCCAACACACTGTACCTGGCATGTGGGGTATATACATATGCATAGAATCAACCATGTTGGAAGAGACCTCCAAGGTCATCCAGTCCAACCTATCACCCAGCCCTATCCAGTCATCTAGACCATGGCACTAAGTGCCTCATCCACTCTTTTCTTGAACACCTCCAGGGACGGTGACTCCACCACCTCCCTGGGCAGCCCATTCCAATGTCAATCACTCTCTCTGTGAAGAACTTCCTCCTAACATCCAGCCTATACTTCCCCCGGCATGACTTGAGACTGTGTCCCCTTGTTCTATCACTGGTGTAACGTTTCAAATACATTAACTGCTAGTATGGCAGAGGCAGAGCATAAAAGGGGGGCAGACGAGCCAGCCTTGTGCATAAAATGCTAAACCTATGAAGTCTCCACACATACAAGTTAACTGGAAAAGCTCTTCAGATGCTTGGGCAGTCGCCAGCAGTGCTGGAAACACTGCAAAGAATATTTAGAGAAGACAATGAAAAAGCCAGAACATAAAACATCTTATGAGAAAGTGCCAACATCCCAACATCAAAGAGCTCAAGGCAGACAGCACGCATATGAGTGGGTCTCTGGATTCACTGGCTTTTGCTTGACATCTTCTCAGTGCACATTCTTGGGCTCGTCACTGCTGTTTTTCTTTCTGAGGAGCCAGGAATGCTGTTTTGCTAATGGCTTGTGCAGGAGTACTGGAGCCAGCAGCTTGCAGGCTGGTTGCTTTCATTGGTCGGTTAAAATGAAATGAAGCTGGCGCTAAAGCTTTGATAATCATTTGGGTTATTCCACTCCGAGTTCAGGGCAGGAAAGCAAGCAGCGGTGCATGACACAGCTGCGCGGGCGTAGTGCATCTGCCCGCAGCTCTAAGGAGAAATCCAAGTGGAGTGATGGGAACATGAACAGTGGGAATGTCACTTCTCCTCGAGTTTCTGCTGGTAGAAGCAGCTATTTGCTGTGCTTAGCACCACAGAAAGAAACAAAGGGGAAATAAATTCACTGGAAGTAGACTTTAGCAGCAAGTATGTCAGGATGATTATTATTTCCTAATTATCATTGGGTGCATCTTGAACCCCTAATCAGGAGACAGGATATTGCTGCACAATCACCACACAAAGAGGGAACAGGCACTATCAAAGTATGACACCAAAGGAGCCCCAGAAAGCAAGAAACAAACAGAAGGTAAAGGCAATCAACGAAGCAATATTGCTTGTCATGACAGCAAATGGTCTTGGTACAGCCACTCAGCTGCTGCCACATAGATCATAGAATTAACCAGGCTGGAATAGACTTCTAAAATCATCCAGTCCAACCTAGCACCCAGCCCTATCCAGTCATCTAGACCATGGCACTAAGTGCCTCATCCAGTCTTTTCTTGAACAAGGATGCCATAGACTCCATGCTATGACCTGCGGAAAAGCAGGGGAGGAAACGGCAGATGTTTATTGAAAGGCTTTCCCAATGGTTAGGGGGAAAGGCAACATGAAGTAGGCTTGTCAAGAACTTCACAGACTTATCTGAAGATCTGGGTGGATTTAGAAAGAAAGCTCTAAACCAGGACAACAGAATGGTGATGCAAAAAGCCTTATTTACATTTTCATCCAAACAGTAGCAAAGCAATTTGCAGCCTCAGGACCACCACAGGAGCACCAGGAAATCCCACACCGGTTTCTTCTCCAATACTACATGCAATCTAAACCCCACTGTTCATCTGTCTGTGTTTCTGCAAGTCATCCTTGAAACATGGCATCAACAAACACAAAGCACTCACAGTGAGCACTTCACCCTCACCAGCCTACAAACACTTTACTTTGGGATTTAGTTCTCAACGTGTTACCACTCCTGGTCTTCTTTCAGCAGTGATGATTTCTCTTTAACTTTTTTTTTTCAATCCCCTCTGCATCAACAAGTTTGCTACCTGATTTTCTGCCTCTGTATAAACAAGTAGGATTTATTTTAGCATTAGCTAACAACTGAGGTCATTTACCTTCACCTGAGCAAAGTCTTTGACACTGTTGCGTACCACATCCTGGTCTCCAAGCTGGTGAAACATAGGTTTGTTGGATGGACCACTAGATGGATAAAGAACTCATTTGATGGCCACATCCAAAGAGTAACTGTCAATGGCTCCATATCCAAGTGGAGACCAGTGACAAGTGGAGTCCCTCAGAGATCAGTCCTGGGACCAGTCTTGTTCAACATCTTTGTCGGTGACATGGACAGAGGCATTGAGCGTACCCTCAGCAAGTTTGCTGACAACACCGAGCTGTGTGGTGCAGCAGACACAGTGGAGGGAAGGGATGCCTTCCAGGAG
Source organism: Tricholaema leucomelas (assembly GCA_013400475.1). NCBI lineage: Eukaryota > Metazoa > Chordata > Aves > Piciformes > Lybiidae > Tricholaema lacrymosa > Tricholaema leucomelas. The sequence goes on along the minus strand of WAAF01013160.1, from coordinate 176,706 downwards.
GCTGGAGAGGTGGGCACAAGCCAACCTCAGGAGGTGCAACATGAGATGACCTCATTCATGTTCATAAATATGTAAAGGCTGAGTGCCAGGAGGCTGGAGCCAGGCTCTGCTGGGTGATGCCCAGTAATGGGACAAGGAGCAATGGGTGGAAGCTGAGTCATTGGAAGCTCCATGGAAACATGAGAAAAAATTTCTTCACTGTGAGAGTGACAGAGCACTGGAACAGGCTACCCAGGGGGGTTGTCAGGTCTCCTTCTCTGGAGATATTAAAAACCCACCTGGATGTGTTCCTGTGTGACCTAGTAAAGGTGATTCTGCTCTGCATGGGGGTTGGACTGGATGACCTTCTGAAGTTCCTTCCAGCCCCTAACATTCTGTGATTCTGTGAACCTGGGAGTCTTGGTGGATAAAAGGTTCAACATGAGTGGACAGTGCGCTGCAGTGGCAATGAAAGCCAACAGCTGCATTAATAAGGGTGTCAAAAGCAGGGATAAAGATGCCATTCTCCCACTCTACTCAGCACTGGTCAGGCTGCACCCTGAGTACCATGCACAGTTTTGCTCTCTGCTATAGAAGAAGGATGTGGACAGGCTGGGAAGGATCTAGAAAAGGGCCAGAAGAATGATCAGAGGACTGCCAGAAGAATGCTCAAAGGACTGGAAGACCTATCATATGAAGGAAGGCTGAGAGAGCTGGGTTCGTTCAGCCCTGAGAAGAGAAGGCTTAGGGGAAACCTCATAACCATGTACCAGTACACAGAGTGGCTATCATGAGAGGGAGAGTCCTTTTTCACAGAGTCTCGTGGTAAAGAGAAGGAGTAAGGGGCACAAGTTGCTACTGGGGAGATTTGGACTGGATGCCAGGAAAAAAAAAAATCACTATTTGAACTGTTAGACATTGGAATAAACTCCCAAGGAAGGTGGTGGGTTCTCCTACATTAGATAGTTTGAAGGCCCAGCTTGACAAGGTGCTGGGCCATCTCATTTAAATGATCTTCTTACCCTGAAAGGTTGGACTCACCATCCCTGGAGGTGTTCAAGCAAAGACTGGATGAGGCACTTAGTGCCATGGTCTAGTTGATTGGACAGGGCTGGGTGCTAGGTTGGAGTGGATGAACTTGGAGGTCTCTTCCAACCTGGCTGATTCTATGATTCTATGACTAGATGATCCTTGAGGTCCCTTCCAATCTGATATTCTATGAAACTATGAATCTTAGCTCATCTTAAAGAAAGCAGGAGTCTGGCCCAAGTCTACATTCTTTCATCTTACCGAAAGCCTCACAGACAGAAACCTTCACAAACACCACTGCTTTTCCTTCCAAATGCACAATGCACCTCCCTGACTTGGCCTTCTCAGAGGGCACAGTGATATGTACGTTAAAAAGCCAACGCACCCAACCGAACCAAGAGCTCCACCACCAAACCTTCTCCCTTGAGAGGCACAACCATCATAGTGCAGTTGTTAGCTACGTGGCTTGCTAGACTGCTGGCAGACATCTCAGCAGAGCAGTCATAAATGTGGGACAGCTATATGTAAAACCACCTTATTCCTGAACAATAGTGTGAGCTCCAAATGGTGCAGTACAGCTTCTGGCAGTCTGTGGTGACGGTAAAGCAGCCTTCCTTCCGACGTTTGCACCACAGAAGGCAACTGAGCACTTGCTGCAGAAGCAGTAGGTGTATTCCAATCGTCTTCTGACAGCTGCACTTATCCACAGTCCTTCAGGCTAAAATCTGTCCATCTCTTTCTACAGGCACACTCAAGCAAGGCTCTGAGCACTGAAAATTCTGCTAGACTAGTTTCTTCCTTTCTCAGTGTTGGCACAGAAGGCGAACACATACTAATTTGCCCTCTGGCCAGCAGGGAAGCTTCATAAGGTAGGAGTCAATAAGTACTTTTCAAGGTAGGTTTCATGGTCCTTAGCTCGCTGTGTTGTAAAGTCATTTACTCCACCAAGGACCCCACAGCAGAGTCAAATTCCAACTAAAAGTCAGTAACACTAACTGGAATCCAACTCAAAGTGAAAGGTTCTTTTTTAAAGTTCCTTACAAGCTTAGGAATTCAAACCAGGTTTATTTTGAAATAAACGAAAATACCACTTTGAGATCTTTTTTTTTTGCATACAGGAAGGTATTTCCAAATTTCCAGCACATTCTGATGACTGACTTCTCCCTGAGGAATGTAAAATGCACCTCCAAGTACTTCTTCCTGCTTTCCAAGAAGAGCTTGTAGCTAGGAATGAGAAGTATACAGAAGGGCAACCACAATGGATGATGAGAGAGAGCAGCTGTCTTTCAATAAGGGTCCAAAAGCTTTGGGAGCTTTTAAGGAGGGAAACAGTGAGGGGCAAGAGCAAGGTTGAATGCACAGCTGAACGAGGCTGAATCCAGACCTATTATCCACCAACCCTGTAACATTAGTTTCAACAAATGCCCCTTGTCCTAGCAGGAAATTAGTTTAAAAAGTGCTTCTTCATGCAGTAGAGAAACAAAGACGTGAAATCTGTTGCTGCAGGAGATTGCAGAAGCAGACAGAAGCAAAAGAGACTAAACAATTCTATGGAAGAGAGATCCAAAACAGTAATTAAAGGAAATAAAAAGGGAGATGCATCTTAATATCTCACAACCAAGTCGTCCATATGCTGGAGGAGTATGAAGGGAAGAGACCTCAGACAGCACAGCACCTGCCACTGTTCAAGACAGAACAGAGACACAGACAAACACTTGTCTCACCCATCTGATTTCTTTCAGCCTTGCAGTCACCTACACTTCTCAATGTGCAATTAGCAAGAACCCAATTAATAAACAGTGTGAACAGAACACGACTTTGGTCTATATCCAAAGGTGATGAGGTAAAAAACCTTTATAACAGTGCCAGAAGCATCCTTATAAAGCAAGACAACAGACCCCCCCCCACCACCCCCCTTTTAAAAACTCCTCAAAGAAAGACCTGCATTCTTCTAGCAGAATAACTTTTGGGCACCAAACAGATTTTGAGTGTGCCAGTCCTGACAAAGAGTTCTGAGATAAAACCAGCATGGCAACAATTGATTTTATTTTCCATTTCAAACCAAATAAATGAAATATTCATCATCTGGGATAATCGCTGTATAATCACCACTTAATTGAATTTTAACCACTGCCACATATCTCAGGGGCAAGCATAAAGTATTAATTCCCTAAAACCCACACAAGGTGTAGAAAATATTTCAGACACATGATCCCTGACCCTACAGAGAGCTTGAGAAACAAACCATCAGAGCGCCTTCTGTTAAGTTTATACAGGGAAAAGTTACGGAGTACTCCATGCTCCATTAAAGATTCAGATTCTCCCTACATAGCTGCAGTCAAAGAATACAAAATCCATGGCTATGGAGCTCTGAAAGTCCATAAACAACCACAAAGGTGATCTTATGCCTACAAGGTGCAGACCATCCAGTTTAGGACAGCAGCCCTCCAAGTAAGAGGACAAGAGAGGGGATTCTGCCCCTTTACTCTGCTCTCATCAGACCCCACCTGGAGTACTGTGTACAGTTCTGGAGCCCCCGACACAAGAAGGATATGGAACTGCTGGTGTGAGTCCAGAGGAGGCTACAAAGATGCTCAGAGGGCTGCAGCAGCTCTGCTATGAGGACGGGCTATAAGAGTAGGGGCTCTGCAGCCTGGAGAAGAGAAGGCTTCGAGAAGACCTTAGAGTGGCCTTTCAGTATCTGAAGGGGGCTAGAGGAAGGCTGGGGAGGGACTACTAACAATGTCTTGTAATGACAAAAGAGGTAATGGGTTTAAACTGGCAGAGGGGAGATTCAAACTAGATGTTAGGAAAGGGTTCTTTGCGGTGAGGGTGGTAAGACACTGGCACAGGTTGTCCAGGGACGTTGTGGCTGCTCCCTCCCTGGAGGTGTTCAAAGCCAGGTTGGATGAGGCCTTGAGCAACCTGTTCTAGTGGGAGGTGTCCCTGTCTATGGCAGGGGGCTGGAACTGGATGATCCTTGAGGTCCCTTCCAACCTAAACCATTCTATGATTTCAGGATGTTAGGGAAAAAATAGAACCAAATAAAACCAATTGGAGCAGCAGGCATAGAAAAGAGTGCCATGGGAGCAGATAAAGTCACCACTCTATGTATTAAACAGCCAGTTCAGGGACGTTTCATCAGTTCACAGACATAACATTTTAACAAGTATGTAAGACTGCCTGAAGATTTTCATCACAAAGGAAAAAGGACAGCCTCGAAACCAGCCTCAGCATGAGTCCACCTTTTCAGACAGGAGATCAAGGAAGGTACCATGAACTGGAGACTTTCAAAGCCTGTCTGGATGTGTTCCTCTGTTATCTGTATTAGATAGGATTGTCCTGCTCTGGCAGGGGGGTTGGACTCGATGATCTCCTTGGGTCCCTTCCAACCCCTAATATCCTGTGATCCTATGAACTGCCACAGCAAAGTCAGCAACACCACAGCCCCTGCCAAAATCTGGTGCCGAGAAGACACTCCCAATGCCCCAAGCCCAAATGCTTTATAGTTCTGGTTTGCAGCAGCCCTTAAGGTTGGGAAAGGCATTTCTGGTACTGTCTCCCCCTCAGTCTTCACTGTACCACCTTTCCCTCTTCGCTGTACCTTCCCATCTCCCTGGTTATTGCAGAGGAACAGTGATGACTGGAAATAAATCCCTCCAGTACCACCAAGCTGCTTGCCTGGATGTGCAACAACATTCACAGCACTGCCACAAGATGCTCACAATGTAAAAGGAGGAGGTGGGACAGATTTTGTAAGAGCTATTTATTAAATATAAATATTTCACATCAGCACATGAATTAATTATACACTGGAAGGTACACTCCAGATGGTGCCAGTTTGATCTGAAACTGTAAGAGAAATCATAGAATCATAGAATAGAATCATAGAATGGTTTAGGCTGGAAGTGACTTCAAAGACCATCTGGTTCAAACCCCCCACCATAGGCAGGGACACCTCCCACTAGAATTATACAGTGGCAGGTAAACTCCAGATGGTGCCAGTTTGATCTGAAACTGTAAGAGAAATCATAGAATCATAGAATAGAATCATAGAATGGTTTAGGCTGGAAGTGACTTCAAAGACCATCTGGTTCAAACCCCCCACCATAGGCAGGGACACCTCCCACTAGAATTATACAGTGGCAGGTAAATTCCAGATGGTGCTGGTTTGATCTGAAACTGGAAGAGAAATCACAGAACAGAATCATAGAATGGTTTAGTGACCTCAAAGACCATTGAGTTCCAACTCCCTGCCATAGGCAGGGACACTTCCCACTAGAACAGGTTGCTCAAGGCCTCATCTAATCTGGTCTTGAACTTATGAGAAAACTATTCAATATTAAGGCACTGGGCACCCAAAAATTTTTGAGTGGGTTCTGAAAACGTTTTCTGCATTCCTAAACAAACAAACAAAAAAAAGGTGTCTTCTTTTTCCTGCCATCTGTTAAGTGCTTCAAAGGAACATCTGCAGAACAAGGAGGTATGGGAAAGAAGGCAGCTGCCATTGCCTCCTTGCACCTGAGATCCACCCAAAGTGGGTAGCATGCTCTGTCAGGATAAGGCAAAATGCGTGCTCAAGTCTCTCTTCCACATGGACTCAAACTTCTCTCACTCTCTAGAAATGAACAAACACCAAGCTGCAGACAATCAGAGGAGACAACATCTCATACTTTTGTTCTGGCAGTGTTTCTGCTTGCACAAGATGAATAAATACAGGAGCAAATGCCCATTTACACCAGTGCTCCTTCTCTGCCAGGAGAGAGGAGTAACATTTTTGAGCCACTGTGTGAAAACCAGGAGGACAGAAATACCCACTTCTCCTACAGACCCAAGCAGCTTCCTCACCCCCCCCACATAAAGCATTTCCCAAGGCCATGATGCTTGACAGCAGCCAAAAGTCTAACATCAGAGCCTTTCTTGGTTTTAAATGTCTGTGCTCCTCTGTCTCTGAAGGGGTATAACTGCAACAAGCACTGCAAATACAGGTCTCCCTCCACAAAGACCATCTAAACCACTGAGCTAGGGTGTAGCTTTCCACCTAGCTTTGTGCATATTTCACAGAATCACAGAATGTTAGGGGTTGGAAGGGATCTCCTAAGACCTTCTAGTCCAACCCCCATGCCAGAGCAGGATCACCTAGAGTAAATCACACAACACTGAATCCAGGCAGGTGTTGAATGTCTCCAGAGAAGGAGATCCCACAACTTCTCTGGGCAGCCCTGTTCCAGTCACCCTCACTGTAACAAAGGTTTTCTTTATGTTCATGCAGAACTTCCTCTGCTACAGCTTGCACCCACTGCCCCTTGTCCTGTCACTGGACATCACCAAGAAAAGCCTGGCTCCATTCTCCTGACACTGCCCTTCACATTAATGAGGTCACCCCTCAGTCTCCTGCTCTCCAAGCTAAAGAGCTCCAGCTGCCTCAGCTTTTTCTCAGAGGGCAGATGTTCCACTCCATCATCTTTGTGGATCTGCAATGGACTCTTTCAAGCAGTTTCCTGTCCCTGAACTGAGCAGTCCGGAATTGGACATAATATTCCAGATATGGCCTCACCAGGGCAGAGTAGAGGGTGAGGAGAACCTCTCCAGACCTACTAGCCAAACCTCTTCTAATACACCCCAGGATGCCATTGGCCTTCTTGGCCACAAGAGCACATTGTTGGCTCATTGTCATCCTTATGTCCACAGGGACCCTGAGGCCCTTTTCCCCTACACTGCTCTCCAACAGGCCAATCCCCAACCTACACTGGTCTGTGGGGTTTTTCTTTTACACATACAAGACTCTACACCTGCCCTTGTATTTCATCCAATTTCTCCCCCCCCCAGCTCTCCAGCCTGTCCAGGTCTTGCCAAGTGGCAGTGCAGCCTTCAGGTGTGCCAGCTGCTCCTCCAAGTTTGGAGTCATCAGCAAACCTGCTGACAGTGCACTCTGCACCCTCATCCAGGTTGTTGATGAATACATGCACAGAACGTCAGGGGCTGGAAAGGACCTCAAAAGCTCAGCCAGTCCAACCCCCGCTGCCAGAGCAGGATCACCCATACCAGATCACACAGGAATACGTCCAGGTGGGTTTTAAAAGTCCCCAGAGAGGGAGACTCCACAACCCCCTTGGGCAGCCTGTTTGTCACCCAGCTGAATAGTACTGGTCCCAGTACTGACCCCTGAGGGACTCCTCTGGTTACAGACCTCCAACTAGACTCTGTCCCATTGACTTCTTTCCTTCAACCAGTTCACAATCCACCTCACTACCTGATCATCCAGACCATACTTTCTCAGCATAGCTGCAAGGATGCTGTGGGAAGCAGTATTTTACAGGGTGGAGAAGAGGGATAAGGTCAACAACTGACACAAAGCAGTTCCAGTACACCTATCTCCTGCTGGCTGGGAACTTTTCCAGAAGAAGAGTGATACACAGTCAAATCATGCTGAGGCTATAAAGAAGACAAAAGTGGTTTCCCACACTCTGGGTGAATGCCAAGCTTTTCAGGAAAAAAGAAGTTTCACTCTCCCCTGACCACATAGTGTAGATGTATACTTTCAATCCCTTTGCTTCCAGAAGTATTTAAACAAAAGCAGCCTTTGGAAGTGCTTGAAAACATTTCGAGGTGCAGTTATTTCCATTTTGACCAGAAAAGACTGGATGAGGCACTTAGCACCATGGTCTAGTTGACTGGATAGGGCTGGGTGCTAGGTTGGACTGGATGAGCTTGGAGGTCTCCTCCAACCTGGTTGATTCTACGATTCTATGCTGGGGACACTCAGTGCCATGGTCTGGTTGATTGGATAGGGCTGCGTGCTAGGTTGGACTGGATGTGCTTGGAGGTCTCCTCCAACCTGGTTGATTCTATGATTCTATGCTGGGGACACTCAGTGCCATGGTCTGGTTGATTGGATAGGGCTGCGTGCTAGGTTGGACTGGATGTGCTTGGAGGTCTCTTCCAACCTGGCTGATTCTATGATTCTATGACTAGATGATCCTTGAGGTCCCTTCCAGTCTGATATTCTAGGAAACTATGAATTTTAGCTCATCTTAGAGAAAGCAGGAGTCTGGCCCAAGTCTACGTTCTCTCATCTTACTGAAAGCCCCTTCCAACCTGGTTGGTTCTATGATTCTATGAAATCTAAGCACTAACTGTCAGAGACCTCTGAAGCCCAACAGCCCAGATTTGCTCTTGGTCTGATTACTTGTGTTTGAATAAAGCATGACTACCATCAGTGCACAAATAGCTTTAATCTAGTTTGGAAGATGGATATTTGGAGAGGTCATTACCATGAACACAGCATATATCAAAGTCTAGGACACCATTAAGAAAGAACTGCTCCTCCAGAACAATGTACAGCACCAGAAGAGAAAGGAATGGTGATCTTTCTTTTTTTTTTTTTGCAGTTGAAAACTCAGGCATTAAAGTCAGGTACACAATTCACTTTTGCCACCTTCAGTGGCATCAGCACTATCTCTGTCCCTTTGGGCGAGAGTAGGCCTTGCAGGCAGAAGCTGTGCACAGCACAGCAGCAAGACGCCAGCCCCACCAGCTATAACCATCATGCTGGTTCCACAGGCACCTCTGTGCCGAGCTGACATGTGTGCAACACCCAGGCACAAAGGTGGCACACCCCTGCCATCAACTGGCTACCAGGCTGAGGGAAAGGCAAGTCCAGACAAATGTGGCTAGAGAGGCAATGAGATCAAATACCTTGGAAGAGTTATTTATTGATGTAGACACCTTCATCATAGAATCAGAGTGAGTTAGGGTGGAAGGGACCTCAAGGATCATCCAGCTCCAATCCCCTGCCAGAGGCAGGGACACCTCCCACTAGAACAGGTTGCTCAAGGCCTCATCCAACCTGGCCTTGAACACCTCCAGGGAGAGAGCATCCACAGCCTCCCTGGGCAACCTGTGCCAGTGTCTCACCACCCTCACTGTAAAGAGCTTCCCAGTCAGATCCATCCCTTCCTCAAGACCTGTGTGTTTGCAATACCTATGAGTGAAGCTGTCACCTTGGAGATGACTCCAGGGAGTCATTAGCAATGCTAGAGTAGCACTTGCAAACACTGACAAATTACAAGTACCATCCTTACCACTGCAAAGAGGGACAGGCAGCTTTCTCTAGGTGCTATCATCAGTACTAACTGACCCTCCATAAGCCTGTTTTGAGTCATGTTTAAAAGTTCTTGCCTGAAGGAAAAGACTTTTTTAACAAGGGGTCCTGTTTCCAAGCTTCCCCAGATCTTTTTTATAAGCTTGCTGCAGGAACATTTCAAAAGCAAACTTCTTGAAAGTGATGAATTTGGCTCCATCAGGCACTTCCAAGACAGTGAGATATTTGCAGACACTGCTCTTTGTTTCATTAGTAGTGGTATTATTATTCCTTCCCTCAGAGTTGCCTTTGGAAATGTATTTAACTGAACTGGAACCTGCATCAGAAATTTGATATCTTTGCAGCCTGTTTTCTTGGAACAGAGCACATCACTGATTGGAATCCAAGTTAAAACTCCCAAACAATAACTCATTATCCTCCTCCCCACCAGTGAGAGTGCTGCCACCAAATCCAACACAGTGGGTGCATCCCAGGCTTTCTGTCACAGGCTATCATCTTGAGTGCAATCACAGAGCACCTACAGGATGGACAGGGGATCAGACCCAGCCAACACAGATTTAGGAGGGGCAGGTCCTGCTTGATGATCTATGAGGTCTCTTCCAACCTTGGTGATACTGTGATACTGTGAACAGCTTGATGTCTTTTTATGAGCAGCTGACCTGCCTGGTGGACGTGGGGAAAGCTGTGCATGTAGTCTACCTGGACTTCAGCAAGGTCTTTGACACTGTCTGCCATAGCAAACCCCTGGCTAAGCTGGCAGCTCATGGCTTGGACAGGGGCACTCTGCTGGGTTAAGAACTGGCTGGATGGCTGGCTCAGAGAGTGGTGGTGAATGGTGCCACATCCAGCTGGCAGCTGGCACTAGTGCTGTGCCCTGGGGATCAGTGCTAGGCCCAGTCATGTTTAATGTCTTCACTGATGATCTGGAAGAGGGGATAGAGTCGTCCATCAGTAAGTTTGCAGACAACACCAAGTTGGGAGCCTGTGTCCGTCTGTTAGACGGCAGGAGGGCTCTGCAGAGGGACCTGGACAGGTTGGGCAGATGGGTCAGGAGTTTTAGCAAGGCCAAGTGCCAGGTTCTGCAGTTTGGCTACAACAACCCCAAGCAGCACTACAGGCTGGGGACAGAGTGGCTGGAGAGCAGTCAGGAAGAAAGAGACCTGGGAGTGCTGGTAGATAGTAGATGAACATGAGCCAGCAGTGTGCCCAGGTGGCCAAGAGAGCCAATGGCATCCTGGCCTGTATCAGGAGCAGTGTGGCCAGCAGGACAAGGGAGGTTGTTCTTCTCCCCTGTACTCAGCACTGGTCAGGCCACGCCTTGAGTACTGTGTCCAGTTCTGGGCTCCTCAATTCAAGAGAGATGTTGCAGTACTGGAAGGTGTCCAGAGGAGGGCGACAAAGCTGGTGAGGGGCCTGGAGCACAGCCCTGTGAGGAGAGGCTGAGGGAGCTGGGGGTGTGCAGCCTGCAGAAGAGGAGGCTCAGGGCAGACCTCATTGCTGTCTACAACTACCTGAAGGAAGGCTGTAGCCAGGTGGGGTTGGGCTCTTCCGCTAGACAACCAGCAACAGAACAAGGAGACACAGCCTCAAGTTGTGCCAGGGGAGGTCTAGGCTGGATGTTGGGAGGATGTTGTTGGCAGAGAGAGTGATTGGCATTGGAATGGGCTGCCCAGGGAGGTGGTGGAGTCGCTGTCCCTGGAGGAGTTGAAGTAAAGCCTGGATGAGGCACTTAGTGCCATGGTCTGATTGACTGGACAGGGCTGGGTGCTAGGTTGGACTGGATGAGCTTGGAGGACTCTTCCAACCTGGCTGATTCTATGAAATAAGGTTAAGCACCTTGAGCTTTGGGCAGCAAGTAACGAGGAGTCAATAAATCAGTTCGAGATAGAGAAGATGATGTAGCTGGGGTAGCAAGAAAGAGTGGCAAATACACCTTCAGGATGGTGTAGGGGAGGGGAAAGTAAAAACTCACAAAAGCAAGGATAGGAGAAGCAAGGGGAAAAACCCACAAAACAACCAAACCCAAACCCCAACACGCACACAAATACACAAACCCCTCTCAAATACACAAAGCAATGCAATTCAAACCAAACCAAAAGCAACCCAATGCAGAAGAAAAAACAAAAGCAACAACAAAATGCAACCCAGCAGCCACCCAGACTCCAGCAGCTGAGCTGAGAACCTCGGGAACATTTTTGGAGCCAGGACTGGTCTTCCTAGATGAATCATGGGTGTTCCAGAGAGCTTCTTTTTCTCACTTTGTCTCCTCACTGCAGCCTCTCACTCCCTTCTCCTGATCTATCCTTAGCTCACCTCCGCACAACATTCTCTGAGCTACCAGACTGCAAGGAATGGCACCCAGTTCCTTCCCAGTTTCTCCCTGAAGACTCCAGTCAGCACTACAAAAGCTCTCACTGGCTTTGGTTGCATTTGATTTTTTTCATGAGTCACCTTCCCCTCTACAAGTGAGCCATAAATCCATAAGCAGAGATGTGAGCAGGAGCTGGGATGAAGCATATGTGGTCTCAGTCATCTCAAAGCAGACCAAGAGGCTGCTTGCAGATGTGGTCTCAGTCATCTGAAAGCAGCCCAGGAGGCTGCTTGCTCTCCACCAGCACCCTGGAAGTTTTCCAGCACTGAAAATTGTCCAGCACTGCCTCCCCCAAGACACCTCACAGGGGCAACTGACAACTTCAACAGCACAAAAAAAACAAACCTTTGGGAAGCAAAAATGCAAACTCAGCCCCACTTGATGGAGATGCAACACGTGTTCCCTCCTCCGTCATCTGCTCTGCCCACACATCACACAGCATCAGAAGGATGCCATCAGCAGCTAGCAGAGGTTCATCAAGAGCCAAGCCAACTTCTAACTGAGCAATTTTATCCCTTCTCCATGCTTGCACAGCAGGTCACAGCATGCCATGAGGCAAGGGGAAGAGGAGCCGATGTGTCTTGCTGGAGCAGCGTGGGGGGTGGTGGGACTGGGGAGCCTGCGTGCAAGGCCAGCAGCCCGGGTTGTGGAGGGCTATCACTGAACTAAATGCATATTCAGGAGCTATTCTTAGCCCCCACCAGAGAGGCGATTACCAAATTACCCAGTTACGTAATCTCTTTTTACATAATCACTGTGATGCTCTTCTCCTTATGCAACAGGGAGGGAGAGCGCAGACAGCTGAAGAAGCTCCTTTCCCCGGGAGAGCTGCACCGGCAGCACCGGGGGTGGATGTGCTGGCCACTGTAGGTGCACAGAGGAGTATCAGCACAAGCAGAGTCGAAGGCAGCTGAGCTTTTCAGAGGCAATGATGTACGGACACGTGCCTTTGGCCCACAGAAGATAAGAGCACCCCAGCTCATGCTGCTGCAGAAAACACATGGAGCGGAGATCACCTGCACCTCAAGATGGCAGAGATGTTTAAGCCAAAGGCATCTGATGCCCTCCAAGATGCCTGTCCCAGCACTCACTAGAAGAGAGTGAGATGTCTTCATTGACTTTTAGTGGGCTTTGGATGGGGCCTGGGATTAGGGCTTTAATAAAAATAGGAACTCAAGATTACTACAGAATTAAAAGAAGCTTAATCCAAATGCCCCTGGCTTTGTGCCACAGCCACAAGCGTGATTTCCCTGAACAAGGAAAGCCAGGTGAAGCTGAGGCAGAAACAGGTTCCTGCAAGGTGCCTTGTGATGGGTGCAGTACACACAGGGAACTGGCAGCTTGGGTCAGCATAGCCACGCTAGGAAGTTTCACCTGCCAGAACATTTTGAGCACACCCCAATGCATCTCCTACAGCATTCCCTCGATGCCTTCAAGGAACACCGCCGACATCTATGCAGGTGATTGCCACATACAGGGTGTAGCAAGACCCAGTTTACCAATGTTCATCCAGGGCTTTAAGAAGTCAGCATCAAAAGTGTTACCTGCAGTAAGAATTACCTGCAGTGAAAAGAAGTATTTCAGCACTGGATTTCAGAAAATAGCAGCTCCAAGATTCCCAGATGCAGATCCTGGGACAGTTACCCATTAGCGCATTGTGGATTTGGTGTTAAACTCAGCTAGCTGCATGCTGCTGGCATTACCTGAAAACCTCAAATTGAAAAGGTCCTCAACAACACAGCAATAACACTGCTAAAACACAAGCACCTCCTTCTGTAGTTAACAAAGGAACAATGTCAGAACAAACTAACAACTTTGATCCCAATGCACCTCTTCTAATTGATACCCAAGTCCAAAGGCATCTGCCTTGTTTTGGAAGGTTATGAAAGTAGTGGAAATTGACCATCATTTGGCACTTGCTGCCTCTTCTGCTCCTTGTTTTCCTTAGAAATACAGGTCATCCCATCCAATTCAAGAGGGACAGAGATATACTAGAGAGAGTCCAACAAAGAACCATAGAATCATAGAATCAACCAGGTTGGAAGAGACCTCCAAGATCATTCAGTCCAACCTAGCACCCAGCCTTAGCCAATCAACCAGACCATGGCACTAAGTGCCTCATCCAGGATTTTCTACAAGGATGATGAAGGGACTGGAACATCTGTCTGATGAGGAAAGGCTGAGGGACCTGGGGCTGTTTAGCCTACAGCGAAGAAGACTGAGAGGAGATCTTATGAATGTTTATAAATATCTGAAGGGTGAGTGGCAAAAAGAATCATAGAATGGTTTAGGTTGGAAGGGACCTCAAGGATCATCCAGCTCCAACCCCCTGCCACAGGCAGGGACACCTCCCACTAGAGCAGCTCGCCCAAGGCCTCATCCAGCCTGACCTTAAACACCTCCAGGGAGGAAGCATCCACCACCTCCCTGGGCAACCCATTCCAGTGCCTTACCACCCTCACTGTAAAGAACTTCTTCCTAACATCTCCCCTCTGCCAGTTTAAACCCTTTACTCCTCCTCCTGTCATTACAAGACCTTGTCAATAGTCCCTCCCCAGCCTTCTTGTAGGCCCCCTTCAGATACTGGAAGGCCACTCCAAGGTCTGCTGGAAGCCCTCTCTTCTCCAGGCTGAAGAGAAGGTTCCAGTCTCTTTTCAGTGGCATTGTGTGATAGAGCAAGGGGCAGTGGACACAAGCTAGAACACAGAAAGTTCCACCACAACATGAGGAAAAGCTTCTTTACTGTAAGGGTGCTGGAGCACTGGAGCAAGGCTGCCCAGAAAGATTGTGGAGTCTCCTTCTCTATAGACTTTGAAGACCCATCTGGATGCACTCCTGTGTGACCTGCCCTAAGTGATCGTACTTTGGCAGACGAGCTGGACTCAACACCCTTCAGAGGTCCTTTCCAATCCCTACTATTCTTTGATTCTATGATCCCAAGCAACCTGCAGGCAAACCCTAGCCTCAGCATGACAGAAAAGGCTTCAGGCAGGGCCAGGCATGCACAGTTTGGGAACAGAGGAAAATATATAATACTGGAACGTGTCCAGAGAAGGGCAACAAAGCTGGTGAGGGGCCTGGAGCACAAACCCTGTGAGGAGAGGCTGAGGGAGCTGGGGGTGTGCAGCCTGCAAAAGAGGCTCAGGGCAGATCTCATTGCTGTCTACAACTACCTGAAGGGAGGCTGTAGCCAGCTGGGGTTGGGCTCTTCTGCCAGGCAACCAGCAGCAGAACAAGGAGACACAGTCTCAAGTTGTGCCAGGGGAGGTCTAGGCTGGATGTTAGGAGGAAGTTCTTCACAGAGGGAGTGATTGGCATTGGAATGGGCTGTCCTGAGAGGTGGTGGAGTTGCTGTCCCTGGAGGAGTTGAAGTAAAGCCTGGATGAGGCACTTAGTGCCATGGTCTGGTTGACTGGCTAGGGCTGGGTGCTAGGTTGGACTGGATGAGCTTGGAGGTCTCTTCCAACCTGATTGATTCTATGATTCTATGATTTCAGCTACGGAAAAAGATAATGAAGCAGCTTAACATTCTCTTACTCTATCTCAAACCACGGGGTGACCCAGTTCTGAAGAGCTTTAACCCAATCCCACAGGCTATTTTTACTTCTGTATGCCAGCCGGGAGACCTGAGTTGCATCAGTTGAAAAGGAGATCAGAGCAGAATCAGTGTCCCTCACGTGAAACTCTGCTGCACACGTTAGTGCCCACCGTGACAGCGCCGCTGACGGCCTGGCACTGGCAAACATCCTCGGAACTAATGCTGCTCAAACCACTGGAAATCATCATCCTGGTTAGGGGTATTTCTCTGAGGTACACAAGACAGCAATCAAGGCAGAAGCAGCTCATATCAGCCTTAAAAAAAGCACACCATGGCAAAGCAGATTTGGAACTTCCCACACACCCTTCTTTCCCCACGGTTAATTTTTGGGCTAGACAACTGGCTGACCATTTAAAAGCAGCATACTTAGACAGGAAGGTTTCCTTCTCTGTTTTGGACTGAAATCCTGCCAAACTTCATGACATTTGAACAAAGGTGGATTTATACAGCTGTACCCTTCCTGTACCAAGCTGAACCCAAAGCTCCAAATGCAGCAGGGAAGCAGGGCCCTGAGCTGGGAGCTTATGCTGTAAGAGAGCCAGCAGAGAATTCCTGTCTCTCACTCATACCAGTGTTGAGATAATTATCTGTAGCAATGAGCAATTCACTGGAGGAGCAGAAATGAAAGAAAACACTTGCTTGACTCATCCCTACCAGGTTCTTGCAGCAAGAGCTGCAGCATGCTTACAGTCACTCACCACAGCAAGAAGCACATGCTCTGACCTTCTCTATTGACAGAGATACTGTGAGGAAAGCAGAAAGGCATTCACTATGCTAACAGGTTTTCTGTCCACTTCAGGGAAGAGATTTACTACGTTTTTGCAGCCAGATTTGGACAGGCTGGATCAAAGAGCTGAGGCGAACGGTATGAGGAAGACCCAGGACAAGTGCTGAGTGCTACACTTAGGCCACAACAGCCCCCTGCAGTACTACAGGCTTGGGGATGAGTACCTGGAGAGGAACTGCTCTGCAAAGGACCTGGGGTGTTGATTGATGGCTGGATGAACAAGAGCCAGCAGTGTGCTCAGGGTTTAAGAAGGCCAATGGCATCCTGGCTTGCATCAGAAACAGTATAGCCTGCAGGGGTTGTCACCCTCTACTCAGCACTGGTGAGGCCACATCTCAAATGTTGTGTTCAGTTATGGACCACTCAGCACAAGAGAAATATTGAGGTGCTGGAGCCTGTCCAAGCTGGTGCAGGGCCTTGAACACAAGTCTTATGAGGAACAGTTGAGAGAACTGGGGTTGTGTAGTCTGGAGAAGAGGCTGAGGGGAGACCTCATCTCCCTCTATGACTACCTCAAAGGAAGTTGGAGGGAGGTGGAGGTTGGTCTCTTCTCATGCAACAAGCAACAGGACAAGAGGAAATGGCCTCAAGTTACACTGGGGAGGCTCAGGCTCTACATTACAAAAAAAAACTCTTCACAGAAAGGGTTCTCAAGCACTGGAACAGGCTGCCCAGGGAGGTGGAGGTGGTGGTATTTAAAAGACATGTGGCTGTGGTGCTCAAAGACGTGGTTTAGTGGCAACGACTTAGCAGTAAGGGTGGGACTGTGAACTCTAGAGGAGTGGTTGAACTTGATGATCTCAAAGGTCTCTTTCAATCTCAACAATTCTATGATTCTAATAAACCTGGGAGAAATTAAACACTGAGTTACACCTGGGCTCTTCCCCAGACAGAGACCCTGATGCTGTCTGTAACCACATCATGGCTAAACAGGAGTCACGGTGCAGTACAAGCACCTTGATATTAATCTCTTGTGTTGGCATTAACAGAATGGTACTAAACCCCATATAAACAACTAAACTTCTCTGGTTAGGCAAAGGGCATCTCCTGTCCAGAAAGGGAGAAACACAGACTCAGGCCAGAACACAAATACTGTTAGTTTGCCTAACTTGCTCCATCAGGCATGCAGAAAGACACAACTGCGCCAGCAAAAGAAAACACCCCAAGTTCACAGCAACTTCAAATAAGTCTGTCTGCCTCTACAGCCATTGACATCTGTTTGGAGTTCTTTGCTAGTATACATTCCCTGACAGGGCTCCTAATTTCTTGAATCAAACCTTCTAGACCATGAGCACACCACCAGCTCTTAACCCCAAGAGCTGTCGCTGGAACTACACTGCTGGCAAGACAGAACTAAGCAGAGTAGGTCTTCCTTGTGTGGTAGTGGCATGGAGCAATTAGAAAAAGATGAAATGCAACAAAATTCTCCTCTCATGTGAAGTGTCAGGTTCTTGCAAGATGTGCTGCCTGTGGTCTTTGCACTGCCATCAGTGAGCCCCCTGATGCCTTCTCACATGCTCATGTGCCTCTCATTTCCAGGCTCTCCAGTTCTTCCTCCTCTGAAGAGGAGAGAGAGTAGTTACACACACAGAACTAGAGAGGCATAAAAAGACATTAAATGTACTTGTCTTAACATATTGCAAAGACAGATTTGTGCAGGCTGCATACTTGGAGTCCATGATGCTGACCTCCAATTCCATCAGTGCAAAACCTGAGAAGGAAGAGTCCACCCTCCAAAGCCAGCTGCCTTCTACAGCCGTTGAACTTCAGTCACTTTCCATGAAAGGCTCAGATATTTTCTTTTAGCCCTCCAGACAAGAAAGGCAGAGTGAAGGGTGCTCTGGAGAGGACTGTTGTGTTCACAGCTACCCATCAACCAGACTTTCAAGACAATAGTCCCCAGCAGCAGATGTGGACCTTCTCTGGAGTCGCAGTCTCCAGCCACAACTCCCTCCCATCCCACAGGCAAGAAAGACTGAGGAGGTCATGAGGACCAGGTTGAGCACTTCTGCTCTGACAGACACTTGGCAAGCGATGTGGGAAAACGACAGAATGTCATCTGGAAAAGTAGTCTTATCTAATGGCATCTTTCAGAGGAAAATAGAAACCAGACTCTGCTACTTTTCCCTCAGAGCAGTGCATGGAAAAGGTCTGCACAATTTCCTTCTGCTTAATACAAAGGCAGTGTGTTCTGGGGATGCGGTTTGGTGGTGGACTTGGCAGCATTAGGTTTATGGTTGGACTCAATGACCTTAAAGGCCTTTTCCAAAGTAAATGACTCTGATTGCCATTAGGTGGCACCGAGTGTAGTGAAATAAGAAGTGGACTACCAAAACAGGCAGTCCTGTTCTAAGCTGTATGTTCCCCATCCTTCCTTGAAGGAAGTTTCATGATGCTGCCACTGCACAAATCTCTGCTGAACCAATGGAAAACTCACTTTGTTTCCCATTCTCTTTTTGGTGTCTTTGCCATCCACAGCACCAGTGGGCTGATTCAATCACTCCGTGGCTGCATGGTCACTACACCTGTGGGATGTAGCCAAACAAGGGGTTAGGCACCACCCTTGCCAGCAACGACATAACTCCGCACTGGATGAGACAGAGATTAGAGACAACTTCTTGTTAATTCCTTTCCCTTTAAAACCCTACCAGACTGAAAGCTGAGTCATTGAGAAAGAGGAAGAGCTTTTCAGCTGAGTTATTTAAAACATGGGTTTAGTTAACACCTATTTAGCATGAAGC
Organism: Tricholaema leucomelas; assembly: GCA_013400475.1. Classification (NCBI taxonomy): domain Eukaryota; kingdom Metazoa; phylum Chordata; class Aves; order Piciformes; family Lybiidae; genus Tricholaema lacrymosa; species Tricholaema leucomelas. Next base: position 158,097 of record WAAF01013160.1, on the reverse strand, counting down.
TGAAGACACGGTTGAAGAGAAAGACATTTTTAACTCAGCTGTGAAAACTTTTTCCACTTAATATGTGAGAAACCTGTCAAGATACGTTATTCTCAACAAAAGAAAAAGAAAGAAAACATTCCACAAACCCAGACTCCCCTCTCATGCTGCCTCCAAAGTACCAGGCATGGCGTTTCATCTCCTGTGTTGTCTTACTGATGTCAGGAAAGCGATTGTAGAATCACAAATTGTTTGGGTTGGAAAAGACCTCCAAGATCATTAAGCCCAAACATCAAGCTAAGACCACCATGGTCATTAAACCATGTCCCAAAGTGCCACGTCCACGTATTTGCTGAACACATCCAGGGATGGTGACTCCACCACTTCCCTGGGCAGCCTGTTCCAATGCCTCACTACTCTTTCAGGAAAAACATTTTTCCTAATATCCAAACTAAAGCTCCCCTGGCACAGTTTCAGGCCATTTCCTCTCATTCTATCACTTGTTACTAGGGAGAACTGACTAACCTCCACCTCACTGCAACCTCCTTTCAAGGAGTTGTAGAGAGCAATAAGGTCTCCCTTCTTCTCCAGACTATATAATCCCAGTTCTTTCAGCTACCCCTCACCAGACCTCTGCTCTTTCACCAGCTGCATTGCCCTTCTCTGGACCCACTCCAGCACCACAGTGTCCTTCTTGTAGTGAGGTTATCAAAACTGAACCCAGTATTCAAGGCGTAGCCTCACCAGTGCTGACTAGAGGGGCATGATCACTTCCCTACTCCTGCTGGCCACACGGCTAGGATGCTATTTGCTTTCTTGGCCACCTGAGCACACTGCTGGCTCACGTTCAGCCAGCTGTCAACCAGCACCCTAGGTCCTTTTCTGCTGGGCAGAAAAGGCCACTCTGCCTTCCAGCCACTCTGCCCCAAATCTGGAGTGCTGCATGGAGTTGTTGTGACCCAGACAAGACCTGGCATTTGGTCTTGTTAAACCTCATACAATTGAGCTTGGGCCATCAATCCAGCCTGTCTACATCCCTTCACAGAGCAGATCAACACTCCCATTTGCTAATATCCACTAATTGAGAGTGCTATTTAATGCCCAAGATCCCAGGCTATCGCCTCAGCCTTCGGACAGACCTAAGATTCATTGCCCAAAAGGAACTACTCGGGAGAAGGAAAAAAAAAGATCATTATAGAAAGGATTTGCCTCTTGCTATTCAGAGGAGAGTTTGTATTTGCCATAATAATCCCTAACAGGATTTCAACAAAGCCTTCAACAAAACACACAAACTGTGGGAACAGCTGCCTTTGCTAAGGATACAAAGCACTGCAGCATCTTCAAAAATTAGGCTAAAGCAAAAATTTAAATGCAAGTTTATAGCATAATAAATTTGGAGTTCATCCACAGCCACCACATCTCAGTGAGAACTAAGATTTTTTGGCTTTAATCTGTTCCTGTGTGTAAACTCAGCCTACACGGATGAGCAGAGTGAACCTGCATGCGGGTACATTCATTCCAGTTTTCCTAAGCCTCTTCCTAGTGGAGTAAACCAAAACCAATTTGCATTAAAGCAAAAAGAGCTTCCATGGAGCCTTTATTTTTTTTTTTTTAATTTTAACTCATTGATTTTAGCTAATTCCATTTTCTAAGAGCAGCTCAAGTCTAAAGGTTTGCTTTGGTCAAGTTTAACACATCCTTCTACACGCCTGCCTTAGCTGAGTGGAAAACACCTTTCAGTAGGAAAGGGGAGTGAAGACTTCCCTTTCACACAGAAAGCATAACTGAAGGTGCTAAACTTTTTTGAATGCTGTAAAAAAATATAACCAGATTTTATTGATGTTTATCCTGATGAAAAAAAAACACCCCAAAAGCCAAAAAAAAATAACCCCACCACATATCTATTCACACTGAGGAGGCAAATGGCACTTGGCCACTGTTCCCTTCCCGTGGCGAATACAAATCCATCTCCTCCTCAGCAGGAGCAAAGTGAGGAGAGTGAGCAAGCTCAGCCCTCCTGCCTGGAAATCACAGCCGATCTCACTGCTGTCAAGAGGCAAGGCTGACTTGCCAGCATCAGCTGGATCCCCAGACTATACATCCTAAGGCAGCTCAGCAATCCAATAGCTGCTTTCCAACCGGCTGCAGGAGGGTAAGAAAAAACCCCAGCAAAAATGGTTTAAGCTGCTAAGCGCTTGAGTAACAAAAACAAAGCAGGAGAGGGTTAGTGGATGCACCTGCAACAACAACTCCCTTGCAGATTTTTGGAGCCTTTTCCCCATAAGTCTGGGCAGGATTACTCCTCTCACCACCCACTGACAGAGAGACACATCACAGAGACAATAGCCCTGGCATGCATGCACATACATTGCTAGAATCACAGAATCATAGCAGCATTAAGGTTGGAAAAGACCTTTCAGATCACTGAGTCCAACCATTAACTCTACCAAGGCTGATGCTAAATCATGACCTTCAGCATCACATATCTGCCTCTTTTCAACATCTCCAGGGCTGGGGATTCAACCTCTTCCCTGGGCAGCCTATTCCAGTCTCTGAGAACCCTTTCAGTCAAGAATTTTCTTCTAAAATCCAACTTAAATCTCCCCTGGTGCAACTTGAGAGCATTTCCTGTCATCCTATCACTTGTCACTAGGGAGAAGAGACCAGCTCCCACCTCACTCCAACCTCCTTTTGGATAGTTGTAAAGAGCCACAAGGTGTCCCTCAGCCTCCTCTTCTCCAGATCAAACAATCCCATTTCCTTCATCTGCCCCTCACCAGACCTGTTCTCTTTCCCCAGCTTCACTGCCCTTCTCTGGACATACTCCAGCACCTGGATGTCCTTCTTGTAGCAAAGGCCTCAAAACCGACTGCAGTACTCATGGTGTGGCCTCACCACTGCCCAGTACAGGGGTACAAGCCCTTCTCTGCTCCTGTTGGCCACACTCTTTCTGATCCAGGCCAGGATGCTGTTAGCTTTCTTGGCCACCTGGGCACATGCTGGCTCAAGTTCAGCTAGCTGTCAATCAACACCCCCAGGTCTTTCTCTACTGGGCAGCTTTCCTGGAAATGAAATATAAAGGAAAACCTGACAGCTAGTAGACAGAAAAATTTATCAGAAACAGGAGCTGGGGGAAGTTCCCTATAACCTGTGTGACTTCTTGAACTCTGCCTGTGCCTAACCTGATCAGAATATGGATTTGTTTTATTTTAAGAGTGGTAGTTCTGCCCAGCTTTATGTGCCTAGTCCTCCAAAGGTTAAAAAATAACAAAGCACCAAACCAAACCTCTTTACGATGAACATGGATTTTAAGTTTCTCTTGTTTGCTAAAATCTGTCCTGTTGAAGTGCACTTACAAAAATAACCCTAAAAAGACTCCAGCAGTTACCCAGCTGAGAAGCAGTAGCCAGTTTTGCTTTGATTCAAACAAATCTTGCCTGACAGACTGTCGGGAGCAGTTGAATTCTGTTTCAAGATAACACATTTTGCTCTCCATGTGACATGTCCATTCTTTCCTTCTTTAAAAAAAAAAGGCCACTTGACTTTTCTGTAGTATCTTTCAACTGACAAATTAACAAGAAAAGGACTACACTGCTTTTTTTTCCCCCCAACCATCCATAATCAGTGTTTCTACCACATTCACATTATAATTCCTAGTAATGAGAAACTGAGTGTGTGGAAATATCAGTACTGGTATTTCCACAAGCAATGATCTAAATCTTGTGTAGTTACATGGAAATCTTCATGGTGGGACTCTGACCTACATCTCACACCACCCATAGTGACTGCCACAGGTCTCGGCTTATCTCAGCTTAAAAAGCTAGACTTAAATATTCAGGCAGTTGTATTAGCTCCTTGGTTCCTAGGTTGGACCTAAGGGCCAACCAGAAGTTTAAGCATCTAAGATTATTTGACAGTTTATAAAGTTGAGGCTACTCAGCAAACTACTCAGTAGCAGTAAGAATAATAAAATGCTTTTTTTATTACCACTGCAGGACAAGCAGAGTTTCCTACCAGGCTTAAACAGCTGTGTTCAGCCTCCCATCCTTGAGCTCAGCCTCCCCATCCCTAAGCTCAGTGTCCCCATCCCTGAGCAGCTTAGCCTCCCCATCCTTGAGCTCAGCCTCCCCATCCCTGAGCTTAGCCTCCCCATCCTTGATCTCAGCCTTCCCATCCCTGAGGTCAGCCTTCCCATCTCTGATCTGAGCTTCAGCCACCTGATTCTCCTCCACCCAGCATTTCTGCAGCTTGTGGGAGAGAGCACTCAGTCTAGGAAGTCAACCACATGGAGACATTCTGGTGCTCTTGTTCAGGCTGAAAATAAGCTTGATTCATCATCAAGGGCAGAGGGGTGCTGCTTGTTTAGTTGTATTTTTTCCTCATCCCAAGGACATCACTATTCATTAAAGTCACATTTAAGCTCAAATCGCCAGAGCCTTTGGGATGTCTGATGAAATAAAAGCAGCAAATCCTGATATATACCCCAAACAGACATCCCTGTAAGGACCTCCTCAAAGCTTTCCATAAAATTCAGAGCCATCTACTAAAACAAAACTGAGACAAATTGCAGTCCTCTCAGTTGAACCATGAGCTGTGCTAGCAAAGAGACCACCCCATGAGTGCTGAAGTCGCATACCTCAGTACTACCTGTCTACCAGACATCCAGGCTCCTGGTGGAAAAGGATATTTTAGGCAACTGAAGTTAGTAACAGTTTGCTACCTCCAAGTAGCCAAATTAATTTGAAACAGACAGATGGATGAAGATTCAACAGCATTCATTTCTTCCTGCAAGAACTAAAATTACCTGTCAAGTTATCCACCTTAAAAGTTCCTCGGTTTAGCCTACATGTTAAACAGCTCAACTATGACTGAGCTGGGCACAAAACTCCTGGCATCTTTGGCTTTTCTCCCCTAACAACAAGGTTTTCTCAAAGCACAGAAGTCACAGAATTGCTTAGATTGGAAGAGACTTTCAAGATCATCAAGTCCAATCATTAGTTTCACACTGACAAGTCCTTGACTAAACCAAATCCCTCAGCACAACATCTAATCACTACGAATCGCTATGGTTGGAAGGGACCACCAGCATCATCCAGTCCAACCTTCATCCCAGCAGCCTTCATCACTAGAGCATAGCCTCAAGCACCACATCCACTCTTCTTTTAAACACCTCCAGGGATGGTGACTCCACCACCTCCCTGGGCAGCCTGTCCCAGCACCTGACCACCCGCTCAGGAAAGAACTTCCTCCCGACATCCAACCTAAACCTCCTCTGACACAACTTGAGGCCATTTCCTCTTGTCCTATCGTTAGTAATTTGGGAGAAGAGACCAGCTCCAGCCTCACTACAGCCTCCTTTTAGGTAGTTGTAGATGGCAATAAAGTCCCCTCTCAGCCTCCTCTTCTCCAGACTAAACAACCCCAGCTCCCTCAGCCACTCCTCATAGGTCATATTTGCCAGACCTCTCACCAGAGGTTTCCTAAGCCTGCAGATTCTTCTTCCATGCTGCAAAGTCTTTGTAATTAAAATAGAAAAATCTCATTGAGCAAGAAAACTCAGAATGAATCCCCCCTTGCTACCACCACAGTGCTCTGGTTGATTCTATAATTAGTGTACGTCAAGCACTTTCAGGATAAGGTCTGTCATCCTAGCATCAAGAACCAGCAAATTCTTATGTGCTTCAGTTGCCTTTGTGAAACCACCCAAGTGCCTTATCCTGACCTTTGGTCCCTCTTCTGTATCTTCTGCCTTTACAGGGGGAACAGCAAACCATCACTTCCTGCACGCAGTCAGTTACTGTCTAGGCTCCAACCTGAAAGCTACAAAGGAACACTCCCCGCATCCAAACCCACTCCCAGCACGGAGTTACCACGTGTTTACTTGTGAAAGAGTGGATGCCTTTCACCGACATAACCAGAAAGAATGCTTCTGAATGCATGTGGACAGAAAACAGATTAACATCTTGCAATAGGGATTTGGGATTGATTCAACCAAGGACAACTTTAAACATGCTGCTTTGGTAGGGATGTTGGACTTGATGATCATAGAATCATAGAATCAACCAAGTGGAAGAGACCTCCAAGATCATCCAGTTCAACCCAGTACCCAGCCCTGTCCAATCAATCAGACCATGGCACTAAATGCCTCATTCAATCTTTTCTTGAACACCTCCAGGGACAGTGACTCCACCACCTCCCTGGGCAGCCCATTCCAATGCCAATCACTCTCTCTCCCAACAACTTCCTCCTAACATCCAGCCTAGACCTCTCCTGGCACAACTTGAGACTGTGTCCCCTTGTTCTGTTGCTGGTTGCCTGGCAGAAGAGACCAACCCCACCTGGCTACAACCTCTCTTCAGGCAGTTGTATACATCAATGAGCTCTGCCCTGAGCCTCCTCTTCCGCAGGCTGCACACCCCCAGCTCCCTCAGCCTCTCCTCACAGGGCTGTGCTCCAGGCCCCTCACCAGCTTTGTTGCCCTTCTCTGGACACCTTCCAGTACTGCAACATCTCTCTTGAATTGAGGGGCCCAGAACTGGACACAGCACTCAAGGTGTGGCCTGACCAGTG
>WAAF01013160.1:104484-146712 GCA_013400475.1 Tricholaema leucomelas | reverse complement strand
TTAAACTGGGGGGCCCAGAACTGGACACAGTACTCGAGGTGTGGTCTAACCAGTGCAGAGTACAGGGGCAGAATGACCTCCCTGCTCCTGCTGGCCACACCATTCCTGATGCAGGCCAGGATGCCATTGGCTCTCTTGGCCACCTGGGCAGCTTGGAGAAGGAAAGGCTCCAGGGAGACCTTACAGCATCCTTCCAGTGCCTAACGGGGGCTTGTGAGAAAAATGGAGAAAGACTTTTTACCTGCAGTGACAGGACAAGGGGCAGTGGTTTTAAATTGGAGGGGGGTACATTGAGGAAGAAATAATTTCCAGTGGGGGCGATGAGACACTGGAACAGGTTGCACAGGGAGGTTGTGGATGCCCCCTCCCTGGGTGTGTACCAAGGCCAGGTTGTTTGGTGTTTTGAGCAACCCAATGCAGTGGAAGGTGTCCCTGCTCGTGGCAGGGGGCGTTGGACAGGATGATCTTTGAAGGTCCTTTCTAATCCAAAACATTTTGTGGTTCTCTGATTCTATGATGATGTTGATTCCATAGGCCTCATGCATGAGAACAAGAGCTGCGGTGGAACAGGCTTAGCCCCTCTTTGCCCACGTGGTGCATCTTTGGCACTTCAAGGAGAGGTTGCCCTTCTGCCCTGGTCCTTTATTTCTTCTGTGTGCTCAGTAACAGCCCTGGGTCATCTTCTTATAAAGGCCTCAGAACTAGTCCTAGACCAGATTGGAGGTGCTTGCCAACTCCAGCACTGAGTCTGATGTAGCTGGGTGTTTCCTTCACCACCATCTCATCTCATTGTAGTGCTTTCAAACTCCTCTTCCACAGCCTTTCCACTCTCACCAGAGCAGGGCATGGCACTGTGGTCAATGCAAGAGAGGCACAGCTCTTTAAGTATCACATGGACCAAATTTACCAAGCTGTCTTGCCTTTGCTTTATAAGAGAGCTAGCTACTTAGTCCTCAGAAGAATACCAGAACAGGCAAAGGGGAGAACTCTCCTACCTTCTTCTTCCCTCTGAATTCCAGACCTTTCCCCAGAGCGTTTCCAAAGGAGATGTGCCCTTCCACTGCGCTTTTGCAGGCTACCTATTTAGAGCTAGCAACACATGGTTCCTTTGCTCAGCATTTCCTTGTTGTCATAGTCTCCAAGGAAGACACTCGCTGTGTCCTGGTGCCAGCTACCCAGCAAAATGTCATCAAGTGGTTATTATTTCCATGCAGTGAACTTTAGGGGAGGTCAGGAACAGCTTCCAGCTTGCACCATTAATCACATGTCCTCTCAGGCCCAAGTCAAATGCTCTGTGTGAGCAATGACTAACAAACTCCTACACATTGTGTACTTGGCAGTAGGCTGTTGAAATCCTTCCTCAGTGACCACTGATTTTGATACTTCCTTGTGTCTCTATTTAATGTCAACCAATCCAAAGTTCTGAGGTGGTTTTCAGAAGAAGACTCACTCACATCTCCAAGGGAATTTGCTAGAAGGTGTTGAGGAGATGAGCTATCACTTTGTCCAATAGTGAAGACCCAGTGGGTCAACAGTACACACCAGTGTCTCTGTATAGTCTGTGTTAAAGTTATGCTTTCATGCATCTGGGGTACAGAGAAAGAGACTTAGTACACTGGGTGCCATCTAAGATGGATCAGCTTTTGTGTCTCAACATACAAAGTCAGATATCACTTCCAAAAGGCTCCAAAACACAGAATTTTGAAAAGGTCAGTTTTCAGAGCCTTGTCCTAATGTATGGCTTTAATAATAACTCCCTGCCCCATTCCTAATTTCTTGTGTTGCATGTCCCAGGACACAGCACTTTGGAGACACACAATGGCTCTTCACAAAGCCAAACTGCCTGACCCATTAGAATCATAGAATCAGCCAGGTTGGAAGAGACCTCCAAGATCATCCAGTCCAACCTAGCACCCAGCCCTAGCCAATCAACCAGACCATGGCACTAAATGCCTCATCCAGGCTTTGCTTCAACTCCTCCAGGGACAGTGACTCCACCACCTCCCTGGGCAGCCCATTCCAATGCCAATCACTCTCTCTGCCAACAACTTCCTCCCAACATCCAGCCTAGACCTCCCTTGGCACAACTTGAGACTGTGTCCCCTTGTTCTGTTGCTGGTTGCCTGGCAGAAGAGACCAACCCCACCTGGCTACAGCCTCCCTTCAGGTAGTTGTAGACAGCAATGAGCTCTGCCCTGAGCCTCCTGTTCTCCAGGCTGCACACCCCCAGCTCCCTCAGCCTCTCACAGGGCTGTGCTCCAGGCTCCTCACCAGCTTCGTCTCCCTCCTCTGGACAACTTCCACTACCACAACATCTCTCTTGAATTGAGGAGCCCAGAACTGGACAGGACTCAAGGTGTGGCCTGAGCAGTGCTGAGCACAGGGGAAGAATAACTTCCCTTGATGCCAAATGTATCTGAATGTCAGTGCTGAGCACTGTTGCTCTGTGCTGCTACTGTATTTCCCAGCAGAGGTGCTCTGGCAGCAGAAACTCTGATAGCACAAATTCTGGGAGCACTGAGAAAGTACTAAGGCACAGAGAAAAGGCAGGAGAGGAATCTGGAGTCTTACTGAGACCTACCACCTCTGAAGGCCAATGCTGCCTGTGCTTTTAGCTGCTGGCCCGCTGTCAAATATGCCTTGGAAAAAGCCAGCTACCAGATCCATGCCAGTTAATTATTAACATACACATCACCACTGAGTTTAGGTTGAACATCAAGAAAGTATTCTATCTATTTTTCTCAAAGAATGAAGGCTTCAGCTAGGCAGGAGAAAAAGAAAATAAACAAGCAAACAAAATCAACCAAAAAAACCCCAACCCAACCAACAAACAAAAAGAGAACATCAAAACATTGGTTTTATCAAAAAAAAAGGGGGGGGGAGGAGGGAAGGGGAAAGCAGAAGGAAGATGGAAGCAGTGAGCTGGAGAAGAGGAATTTGCAGTCTGGAAGCATGTGCTTCCCAGAGCGTGGTTGACAGCCTTGATAAAGGTATGGATATCCTACGCTATAAAATTCTTTCCAAGCCACAAGATAAGCTGAAAAAGGGAAAGCCACTACTGGCACAGGAATAAACAGTTTCATATTTCATTTCAGTCATATCTTGGCTCCCTTAAGTGATGTCTTCTTTCATTTCTACCTAGCTTCAAGGAACCATCTTCATCCCCAGGGAAAGTCCATTAGCTTTAATGGAGTTGGAGTGCAAATGAAGTTAGCCCAGCATGTGGCACTTCCTCAGCCAAAGCACGAGTTGCAGCAGAGCCCCTCGGAGATTGTCTGGGCAATAAATGAACACTTTCTGTTGGTTGTCAAGGCAGACTGCTTTGACACCAGGTTGAGATGAGGGAAGGCCTTGGTTGGAGGTGAGGGCCCTAGGTAAGGAAAAACCAGCACCTTCCTTCACGTCTTGATTCGAGCCTTCCTTCAGATACAGTGCTCAAAGAGCTCAGTACTCCAGAGCACCCAGAATCTGCTCACAGAAACACAGACATGGAAATACATAGAAAATACATAAAACCAAATGGAAAAATACATAGAAACAAATAGAAATACAGCTTGAGTACTGTGTCCAGTTCTGGGCCCCTCAATTCAGGAGAGATGTTGCAGTACTGGAACGTGTCCAGAGGAGGGCGACAAAGCTGGTGAGGGGCCTGGAGCACAGCCCTGTGAGGAGAGGCTGAGGGAGCTGGGGGTGTGCAGCCTGCAGAAGAGGAGGCTCAGGGCAGAGCTCATTGCTGTCTACAGCTACCTGAAGGGAGGCTGTAGCCAGGTGAGGTTGGTCTCTTCTGCCAGGCAACCAGCAACAGAACAAGGGGACACAGTCTCAAGTTGTGCCAGGGAAGGTCTAGGCTGGATGTTAGGAGGAAGCTGTTGGCAGAGAGAGTGATTGGCATTGGAATGGGCTGCCCAGGGAGGTGGTGGAGTCACCGTCCCTGGAGGTGTTGAAGCAAAGCCTGGATGAGGCACTTAGTGCCATGGTCTGGTTGATTGGCTAGGGCTGGGTGCTAGGTTGGACTGGATGATCTTGGAGGTCTCTTCCAACCTGGCTGATTCTATGATTCTATGAATACACACTAAAAGAAAAATAAAACGGGTCCAGGAAGTGTAGCATTAATGAAGCTTTATTTTCTCTGATCGAGGCTTGCCCTTTCAGCTGGGATGTTCACAATATCCCTCTGCTCTGTGGCTTATTAGTTGTTCTTCAGTAATATTGCCTTCCTTCTCTCAGCGGTGGTGCAAGTATTAACAACTTTCCTTTACTCAGCCATCTCTCTTTCCCAGAACATAAAAGCATATATTATTTTTGAGACTGCCACTCCTCTACCAATTTTCTTTTCACATTGAGTAACAGGTTTGAAAATCCCAAGGGGAGGATTCACAGCACATCTCCATGCCTGTATTCTGTAGATCTTCTTTGTTCTGAACCCAGACTGGTCAGTATTTTTATAAATTGCTTTTTTCTTGAGTGTTTCCTTTGGTTATGTTGAAACAGTTTTTCCTAATGCTGTTGAGAGCTACTCAGTTCCACGGGGGCTGTGTGTGTGAAGCAGGTAACAACTTTGTTGTGAGCCAATACTCTCATTTGCTTCTCTGCATGAACTGTAAAAAAAATTATTAAAACATGCCACAGTTGCTATTAAAAATGAGTCCATTTCTTTTTTTGGTGGTTTTGTTTTTCCCCCAACTCCATCTTTCAAGTGTAGGATCACTTCAAATATGTTTTGAGAGGCCTTTTAAAAAATATATATATAATTATGTAGCAGCAAGAGCCCTTTGCCAGTAAATATAAGAAAGCCCTTTTAAATTGCATAAAATATGCAGTGAATGTCTCAGCCTTCCAAACCCATCACTGATATCTGTTGAGGAAGTGCTTTACCATTTTTCATTTCAAAACAGGTAGAAAAATATTCATGAATACAGCAATACCCAGTCAAGCCCGTCGCAATGTCACATGCCTGCAGCTTCCCTAGCTCATTCAAAGCTCTTTGTTTACCCACGGGGTGGCTGTGTCACAGATCCTCTGCCTCTTTTAAGACAGGTGGGACATTTTCTGGAAAGCCATGGCTGCTACTTCTAACTGCCTAGCAGTGTACACAAAGGTGCCACAGAATCACTGAATCACAGAATTAATCAGATTGGAAAAGACCTTTGAGACCATCGAGTCCAACCTATCACCTAACCCCTCTAACTAAACCATGGCACTAAGTGCCTCATCCAGTCTCCTTTTAAACACCTCCAGGGATGGTGAATCCACCACCTCCCTGGGCAGCCCATTCCAATGCCAATCACTCCTGTGAAGAACTTCTTCCTAACATCCAGTCTAAACCTGCCCTGGTGCAGTCTGAGACTGTCCCCTTGTTCTGTTGCTGCTTGCCTAGCAGAAGAGACCAAACCCACCTGGCTACAGCCTCCTTTGAGGTAGTTGTAGACAGCAATGAGGTCTGCCCTGAGCCTCTTCTGCAGGCTGCACACCCCCAGCTCCCTCAGCCTCTCCTCACAGGGCTGTGCTCCAGGCCCCTCACCAGCCTTGCTGCCCTTCACTGGACGCATTCAGGTATCTCAACATCTCTCTTGACTTGAGGGGCCCAGAACTGGACACATTATCCAAGGTGTGGTCTGAGCAGTGCTGTGTATAGGGGCAGAAGGACTTGCCTGGTCCAGCTAGCTGCACTGTTCCTGGTACAGGCCAGGATGCCATGTCTTCTCTTGGCAGAGTAATAGCTAAATTATAGTCTGACTTCCTGGAATAAAGACTAATTTTTTTTTAATCACTTGTACTCAGCATGTCTGACTTGAAACTTTAAAGGAAATCTGACTCTGCACTTGCTTGAGTGTTAACAACCTACTCCAAATTCAGGTGCATATTAGCCTCATCATCAATATTTACATCTTCACCAAGATGGAAATGCTGTGGAGGTGTAGAGAGGTGATCTACACATAGCAGCTCTCTTTCCAATGGTAATCTAAATATTTGTTCCTCCTGCATCTTAATTTGTCTGTGGAAAGATATTACTGAGCTGAGCAGCACCAGTCAGAAGAAATGCACCTGATGTATATTTGTGTATTCTAAAGCCCCCAGACAATTTTAACATCTTCACTAATATCTGCAAAGCACATTAAGTGTTTTTTCCCATAGACAGTTTCCTGTAGTTACTGATATTAGATAAAAGTCACTAAACAGAGTAGCCACTCTGTTTAGAGACCTCCAAGCACGAATCCATACTAGTAGTCACTAAATGGCACCACACTGGGAACTTGTGTCCACTTCAGATAACCCTTTCCAAGAAAATACAACATGTGTAACAGTTCTCATAGGATCACAGGATATTAGGGGTTGGAAATGACCCAAGGAGATCATCGAGTCCAACATCCTTGCCAGAGCTCCCATACAATCTAGTACAGATCAGAGAGGAATGCACTGTGCTCTGTGACCTTACAATAAAGAAGTTCCCCCTTGTGTTGAGGTGGAATCTCCTGTGCTGCAACTTACACCCATTGCTCCTTGTCCTATCACAGGTAGCAAGTGAGCAGGGCCTGTCCCCCCACTTCCTGACCAGCTCTCAACATTGATTAAACATTGATTAAATCCCCTCTCAGTCTTCCCTTCTCCAGACTAAACAGCCCCAGGTCCCTCAGCCTCTCCTCATAAGGCAATGCCCTCCAGTCCTCTAATCATCCTCGTAGCCCTCCACTGGACCCTCTTTAGCAGATTCCTGTCCCTCTTAAACTGAGGAGCCCAAAACTGAATGCAGTATTCAAGATGAGGTCTCACCAGGGCAGAGTAGAGGGGGAGGAGAACCTCCCTTGATCTGCTGGACACACTCTTCCTAATACACCCCAGGATCCCATTGGCCTTCTTGGCCACAAGGGCACATTGCTGTGCCATGGTTAACTTGTTAGCCACCAGCACTCTCAGGTCCCTCTCCACAGGGCTGCTCTCCAGCAGATCACCTCCCAACCTGTACTGGTGCAGTTATGCTAAGACATGAAGGGTGGGATGATTGTCTGGCTTCTGCCAGCTTACCTGGGCTCCCAAAGAGCAGCCTTGCTCTTCACAGTCTGTGACTTTCAGGCTATCTTAGTGGACTCAGCTATTTGTCCATCATATCAAACAAATAATTCTATAGCAAACAGTATTTTGAGAAGCAGCAAGTACAAGTTAAGCATTGGTATGCTGAAGGACAAAGCTTATTGATTAAACCTACTACCCAATGCAACCAGAATCCCTGTGTCAATCAGATCAAATGCTTCTTTGTTCAGTTTCCTCAATCAAGAATGAAGTTTTATCCCATCAGCAAAGATACTAATGCTTTGTGTTAGAGAACTCAGGAGCTCAGAGGGATTATTTTTCTTCTCTGCAAGATGGATCATTGGTAAATGCAAACTCTTTGTTTGCAGACCATGGTGAAAGGACAAACATTGGCTTGGTGGAAGGATTAAGTAAGGTTAAGTTCCTTCAGAGTATTGCTACAGGACCCAAAGCTTGGGGCCAACAGAGCATTTAGGCTTTGAATTCCTGTTTGAGCTCCTGTTATTGATTTCAGTGGATAGTTAGAAGTTTAAATGTATGCTGTTGGAGCTAGACAGAGTCTGCACTGCCTCAAGTAAGTATGAAATGCTGTCAAATTAGAGTGGTAAATTTCCAAGCTGCCTTCAAATGGGGTTTAAGGAGACAGAAGGAAAAGGTCTTTTAGGCAGGTGATCACATATGCCAGGGAAGGACCTGAACTGCATCTGTAGGAGATAGGGAGATGAGCTGAAACAATCTAACTTGGCCAGACAGAATCAAGGTCAGAAAATGGGCAACATTTTGTCAGGAGAGTCTGGAAACCACAAAAGGGATGAGGAGGCAGAGTAGGGTGGGACTCTGAAGAGAAAGGCATATAAGCAGTATGGTGCATAAAGGTGATGACCTGAAACAAGGGTACCTGGTGGTGACGTGTACTGCTGATGTCCTGCAAGCCAGGCAGCGGCAGTGGTGTGGGGCTGATAAACGCAGTTTGCATGCTCCCTTGGGAAAGTGAGAGCCTGCTACAGAAGCTGGGTAGGGCAAGAAGAGGTGGTAATGCTTCTGGCCAAGCACAGAACACACAGCTGCTGCCTGCTATCACTGAGGCTGCATAATCCAGCTGTAATTTTTATATAAGTATGTAACATACCTCATCACTTCTTCTTCCAGAGCCTTTGCTAGGCAGCAGAGTGAACTGCAAATGGAAAAAAGGATGCTCTGCCTCTGAATGTCTGTGCATCCCTCTCAGGGCTCACTTGCTCTCTGCTAATTTCCTCCACAGGGCAGCCACTTGGTTTAAAACCATGCTTATTCTTCCTAAATGTTAAAAGGGATGAAGAGGAGGGAGAGATGTCGGCAGAGACTAAGAACTGGAACCGATCATTGTCAGGAGTATGTTGTATATCTGCGTGCTGTCAGGGAGCTCTGAGCACTCTGGAGAAAATGCCTGGGGAATGGAATTCTGAGCACATGGTGGCATAATGGAAATGCAAAGCCATCCCCTGTGGCCTGTGAGGATGAGCCCGCTGGAATGAAACCGTCTGAAGCACTTTATTTTTGCTTTATCTTCTTTTCTTGTCCGTGCCACAAACGATCTCTCAACTCTTACGGCATCATCCTAGCAGGGGAATAAAAAGCTCTACCCTGTCACTGGTTACAGTCTGGAACAGTAAGACCTTATTGATCTAATTTCTTCTCATATCAATGTAAATTAGGATTAACTCCACTGAAGTCAATGGACCAAATATAAAACCAGTGCAAGTGGAGACTCAGGCTTTAGATTTCAGCTTTAAGTCAGACAAAAAAGATGAAGTTGCCTAATATGGGCTTTCTTTCTTCACTTAAAGTTGTAACCATTTCCTGTTTGGGGTTTGGGTTGGTTTTTTTTTCCTTCAATTTGGCTTTATCTGTAGCATGTTGAGAATTTCTCTGCTTCTACAGCTTGGTTATTCCAACGTGAGAAATAGAATCCCGTTAAACAGAGGTGGAAAATTGCCTCAGTTGTCTGAGAACTACAGGCAATGTGTCTATTAACTAATGCCCCCCCAGCAATCTCAATTTTCACCTATCATAATGAAATGGGAAGAGGATTAAGCTGTTGCTGGGCTGAAAAAAAACAAGACCCAGATATATCAATACTTGATGTATTCTAGAAATCATGAAGGATAAAATGTGACTGATGTCAGAATGACAGGAAATCATAGCAATGCTAATGGGGCACCTGATCTGTAAACCAAGTGGAAAATATGTAGTGTTGTTAAAAGACTTGTGCAATGATGCTGTTCATTCAGTCTGTTTTAGCAGCCTCAGAGAGAGCCTCATGGGGTCCATTATGAAAAGGAAGATTACTTAACCTTTAATCAACCTTTTTTTGTGATATGCTGTCTCCATCTTCTTTCCCACACACTCAATATTCTTAGCCAGGGATTATTTGCCTTAAAGGTACCATCCACCTATTCCCTCATGTCTTACTGCTGCTGCTACTACCACCCTCACTCCCAGGGCTGCAGACAAAACTAGAAGAGAAGATCACACATATGTCCTGGCTTCCTGAAAATTCAACTGGGATTAAAGCAAAGAATTGGTGAATAATGGTAGATGAGTAACCTTCTCACTTGAGTGGCACTCCACAAGTGTGTCCAGTGGATGACCCTTTGTAGTGGTTTGGGTGTTCCCCAACCCCCCACACTTTAGAAATCACACAGATTAGACTCAGCCATCTGTGGAAATATGAATGGAGCTTATATTTACAGCTAGCACAATATAAAAGCAGATATTTACAGCATATACCATTTTAGACAGAAATATACAAGGTAAAAGGTAATACAGAAACACAACAGCCCTCCCAGAAACCTGAGTCCCCAAGAGGGGCTCCCTACCACCCCTTCACCTTCCCACTACCCCTCTCAACCTTACCCCAGTCCCAAGGAAGAATGGAGGTTCAGACAGGGGGGGTTAGGAAGCAAAGTGGATTAGTCCAAAATGGAGGGTGAGGTTAGAGAGTAAGATGCAGCTCAGCCAGTTCCCCAGCAGCAGCAGCCCAAGTGAGAGAAGAGACTCCCTTATCTATATTTTGCTTTTTGTTCTTACACATCTCAGTAAGCCTATGAGAGAAACAGACATCCCCACTGTTTTCCTTTCACAGCCTGTAATCTGGTTCTTCTCACCAAAACATTCTAGCTAGCTTCAAACTAGCACACCCGTGAATAATACAAAGTCTATCTACTACTCAAGGTTATGAAGCAGTCTCGATGGCATGGACAAAAACACCGAGCAGTCAGATCTGCAAAGCTGGCTGGCTGTGTTGCTGTTAAGGGATACCCAGGATCCCTCAAACTACCACACATAGACAGCACAAGGCATAGCAGAGTCCTGACTCATGTTGTTTGAACTCTGGACGGCGTTGTCCCTCCTGTGCTCATCCGAGGTAACGAACCATCAGGCAAGGAGATTTTTCAGGAGAGATGATGAGTCAAGAAAGGCAAATGGGGAATAGAGGAGGTCGAATGTAGTTTTTGTCCTGAGGGCAGGGTTTCCAAGCACTTGTCTTAGAGTTAAGCTTCATAGTGCTAAACCATTAGAGCATGAAACGCAGCACTGATATGAGTGCTGGCATCTGGATCGCTTCTGCTGTCTAAATGGATCCTGAGAGACTGTGGACAAGAAAGCCTTAGGTTTGCTGGAATATGAACAGTGAGGAGTTTTATGTTAAGAGTGAAGAAAGAAGCCAAACAGATTGTAGATTCAATAGGTGTAAGATCTCTTCAGTGAAGATACTAGATAATGGAAGGTTTCACCCTTAAAAGGAGTATCTCCAACCATCTGCTGTATCTTCTTCAGGAGAGCTAAGGACCAGAGCCAAGGAATTCTCCCTGGCAATAGTGCAAAAGGAAGCCTATTTGCAGGCACTGAAGCATGTAAAGGCCCTGCATGAAGAAGCTCTCTTGATTTTCTCTACATGTGTATATTGCTTATCACATAAATCAAGGCAGCTCCTTCAGCTGGGGGGAATCAGCTCACTAACTCAAGATGGGTTCTGGCAGTTTGGCTCACTGTGTAAATCTCAATGTAAGGACTTAGTAAACAGTAAAGCCTGTTGAAGTCAGTGATTTATTGTTTGCTTGGCCTTAACAAGTCATGAATGCTGCTCAGTGCAGACAAACATCTCACACCTACCAAAACTCCACTGCAGCTCTTATTATCTGAGACGCTCCTTCACTGCTGCTCTGAACCACTGCACTGTGTCATGCATTGTTAAATAACTTTGAAGCAGCTCTGTTTTCAGCTCTGGGAGATTTTTTTTTTTACCAGCATAACTTACTCCCATGTCAATTTCTTGTCATACTCCCTCTTCCAGCTAACCCAACCTTGAGAAACCACATTATAAGCACACTCCAGGGTGCAAAAGAAGATGTGGATTTTCTAGGTTTGCTTATATAGAAGAATTGGCATTGTGTGCTCAACTGTAGCCATAAGACTGTTTCTTGAGCACAGGGGACACGACAAGGTACATTAAGGAGAGTGTGGTCAGCAGGTCAAGAGAGGGTCTCCTTCCCCTCTGCTCTGTCCTGCTGAGAAAACATTTGGAGTATTGTGTCCAGTTCTGGGCTTCCCAGTTCACAGCAGACAGGAACATACTAGAGAGTGTCCAACAGAGACTACAAGGATGATGAAGGGACTGGAACATCTGTCTGGTGAGGAAAGGCTGAGAGACCTGAGGCTGTTGAGTCTGGAGCAAAAAAGACTGAGAGAGGATCTTATGAATGCATGTAAATATCTGAAGTGTGGGTGTTAATAAGGGCCCAGGCTTTCAGCGGTGTCCTGTGATAGGATAAGGGACAATAGATACAAACTGGAACCCAGGCAGTTCCATCTCAGTGTGAGGAACATTTCTTTGCTATAAGGCTGCTGGAGCCCTAGAATGGGCCACCTAGAGAAGTTGATGGAGTCTCCTCTGGCAACTTTGAAGACCTATTTGGATGCATTCCTGTGTGACCTGCCCTAGGTCATACTGCTTTGGCAGGACAGTTAAACTCATTGAACTTCAGAAGTCCTTGCTGCCTCCTACCATTCTATGATTCTTTGATACTGGGATGGAAACAAAACTGCTCCCAAAAGCCAGAGGAATCGTGGAATCAACCCGGTTGGGAGAGGCCTCCAAGACCATCCAGTCCAACCTAGCACCCAGCCCAGTCCAATCAACCAGACCATGGCACTAAGTGCCTCATCCAGGCTTTTCTTTAACACCTCTGGGGACGGAAGGTGATAATCTTCCACGGCACTCTGTAGCAACCACTGCTACACAATGCTGGGGGGCAGGTATCTCATTAATGCTCCTCTGTGGTGGTAAAGGACTACATGGCATTCAGACAGAGACATCTCAGTAGTGTAAGCTACATCTGAGGTAGAAACCTAAGATGACACAGACCCCATGGAGAAGTAGAGAATTTTTTTGCTGCAGCTGCCAAAATAGCAACTGACTGCACAAAGAAGGAAGAAAACAGCAAGTTTGAAGAGTCCCAACACTTTTAAGATGACAGCCATAATGCAGCCACAGCCCAAAAAATTACAAAACCTTTCCACAAGCAATACAAAAACCATTTCCAGGTATGTTGGTTTTTTTTTTGGTTGGTTGTTTGTTATTTCACATGCAGTGAAGTCTAAGCACACAAAAGAAAATAGATTTCAATTGATTTAAAACACTAGCAGTGTCCACATTGGAAAATGGATCAAATGACTCCAATGGAGTCTTCTTGGGCTGTAGCTGTGCTAAAATTTGGTGTGTGAACAATGAGTTACAGTCTGATACAGAGTTGTGGGGAGTTGCTTGCACATGTTGGAGAAGTGGTGGTATCTTTACACATCCATGCATTAGATTATGGAATGACAGACAGCTGGATATGACCGAGTCACAGAATGGCTGGGGTTAGAAGGAACCTCTGAAGATCATCCAGTCCAATGCCCTGGTAGAGCAAGGTTGTCTAAAGCAAATCACTGAGGAACACCACAAAGCAATTCAGCTTTTACCAGCAGAGCCAGTCATTCAGCTTACCATGCACACTGCAGAGCATACACAGCAGCAATTGGCAATGTCAGCATATATTTATACTAATTATTATCTGTGTATTATTATCAGTAGGTCTTACTTTGACATTTGAAGGGATTCTGCCTGCAAAGACTAATGCAGTTCCCAAGATGAAGTGCTTCTGGCCTCCTTTCAAGGTAAATATCCATTACCCTATTACCTTTTTAGTGGTGGTGAAAGTTATTCACAGGACCAACAGGGCTGACAGCACAAAATATCTGTCTTAAGGAGGCATCAGTCTGCTTTTCAGGCCCAGGTTTAAGGAGAGGCATAAGAAGACTGAGCCAGCCATTATTCCAGCAGTAGCCCAGCCCCAAATCATTTACACTGTGCCTAGGAAAAAATCAAACTCAAGATATTTGTTGGTGGATGAGGTTGGTGTCATACATTGTCCTTCCTATGTCTGCTGTATTCCTACTTCAAGAATAGAATGGTTTGGGTTGAAAGGGATCACCAAAGGTTATCTAGTCCAATCCCCCTGCAGTGAGCAGGGACATCCTCCACTAGATCAGGTTGCTCAGAGCCCTGGCGAGTCTCTCTGAATATTCCCAGGGATGGGGCCCCAACTACCTCCCTGGGCAATGTGCTCCAGTGTTCTACCACCTTCATGACAAAGAACCTGTTCCCAATGTCCAATCCAAATCTGCTCCTCTATTTTTCCAAACCATCATCCCCCATCCTGTCACTGCAGATCCTTGGAAACAGTCCCCCTGCAGCCTTCCTGTAGGTCCCCTTCAGGTATGGGAAGGTCACTATTAGTTCTCCCTGGAGTCTTGTCTTCTCCAGGCTGAACAACTCCATCTTCCTCAGCCTGTCCTCATAGCATGAGAGCCCTGTGCTAAGATATGGAGAACAATACATCCAGTTCTTGCAGTGTCCAAAACTTGGGATAAGATGTTCTTTTCACCTCAGGCTTCAGAGTTCCTAATGTGGATGGTCTTAAGAAGGCAGAAATCTCCTCAACGACAATAAATGTCATTACACTATTACCAACTAGATTCATATGCATTTCAAAAGGAATGTGAAATGTCATAGCTAAAAGTGATATGATGATGTTTCTAGTTGAAATAACTGCTCATGTGATTATATGATTCTACACTTTGGTCTTCTTTTGCCCTAATAGGGCTGTCGTCAGAGCTGCAATTAGAACAGTGTAAACAGTGTCTTTTCACCCAGCCATTCTTGCCAATGGAAATGAAGACAAACACAGCATGTTACAGTGCATTTTTTTTTTTCAGATCACTAGACCAACCTAATCTAATTTATGCTGGCAACCTTTAATTTTAACTAGGTCAGTTCACTCTGCGAAACCACAGCGATAACTACCCTGACCATGCAAAATTATAGAGCACTGGAAACAATACGGGTCTGAAATTGCATGCAGGAGAACAACAGCGTAGGGATAAAAGTAACCACAATGGAAAACACTGTTTGAAGCTACCACAGGAAAAAGAAGCTCAAAGGGAAGGGAAGAAAAGAGATGGGAAGAAGGGAAGAAAAGAGACGGGAAGAAAAGAGAAGGGAAGAAGGGAAGAAAAGAGAAGGGAAGAAGGGAAGAAATGAGATGGGAAGGGAAGTCAGTTACTGCCACTGGGTGAGATCCAGCAAGCTATTGAAGTCAGCAGGGCATCTTTGTCTTAGTTTCAGCAGGCTCTGGCTCTGAGCCATTGTTTCTCACAGCTCAGGGAATCGCTTTGGTTCTTCAACTCCCGAGACTGAATTGGAAGTGCAGTATTTATTTTGATAATGTCAAAACCCTGCTTGACTAATGTGAGGATGTTTGGAATGACTGTGTGCAGGCCACCTTCATTGCTGGAGTCACTAAGCTCTACTGAGTTGGGACCCCAAGAAGTCCTCCTGCCCATCTGTTGGAGGAGCACAGCACATAGAGGGGTAAGGTATCAGGCAATGCTGTTTTCTAGAGCTAAACTCCATTTTAATATTCCTAATTTAAGGATTTAAATTAAATCAAATATCAGCAGAATCATATTATTTTCTGCTGGTTATATTTTAATGAAGTTTTAAACTGATTCTTCAGTTTAATGAAATAATTCTGTGATGCAGGGATGCTTGCTACTATTCATCTGAATTAATAACGGGATTGCTTTGTGTGGAGACAGAACATCAGGCAGTTTTCTCAGCCCATAGAGAAACAAAGCCAAATTCTCCCTATCAGTGTTTGCTGAGACAAGAAATGTGCTCTCCCTTACAAACCATGTCTTGCTTACAGTGATTATTTCTCCTCACCCCCTCTTACTCCCCAAACTCTGTAGGGTGTAGTCCATTCCTAAATAAGACTCTTTTTAATCATAGAATCAATCAGGTTGGAAGAGACCTCCAAGATCATCCAGTCCAAACTATCACCCAGCTCTATCCAATCAACCAGACTGTAGAATCAACCAGGTGGGAAGAGATCTCCAAGATCATCCAGTCCAACTATCACCCAACTCTATCCAATCAACTAGACTGTAGAATCAACCAGGTGGGAAGAGATCTCCAAGCTCATCCAGTCCAACCTAGCACCCAGCCCTATCCAATCAACTAGACCATAGAATCATAGAATCAACCAGATGGGAAGAGGGAAGAGACCTCCAAGATCATCCAGTCCAACCTATCAAATAGATCAGGGCACTAAGGGCCCCATCCAGTCTTTGCTTGAACACCTGAACACCTTGAACTCACAGATTCTGTTTTGCTTCTGGCTGAAGGAGCCAAGTTAGCATTGCTGGGTTCAGGTGACCATTGCCTGGCTGCTTGAAGCAATGCAAACAGAGTCCAGAACGCTTACTCGGTTACAAGGAACGCAGCATTAAAACCTTCTGGTGCAGACAGTCAACAAAAATAAACGAGTTCAAGCAGCTTTGTGAATTAGAAGAGTTGGTTAGGATAAAAAGCTAAAGAAAGTGGGCACAACGCTGAAATGAAAGGACAGGTCAGGAGGAAAGGAGGAGGAGGTGGCAGCGGTGTTTAACCCGGTGGCATTTTGCAAGGAGCTCCGTACTTCATTCGGGGGTTTGGGTTTTTTTTTCCCCCCCTATAATTACTCTGTACACTGTGATGCAATTCCAGAGCTGTTTGTTGCTCTGGCGAGCCTTCACGACCCATTTGTTTGCTGCTATAGTGCTGTCTTTGGGAGAGACACGGACTGCAGAGGAACAATGCAGAAACCCTATCAGCACACCCCGGGCCAAGTTCCCCTCTGTCCTGGCAGCACCACACAGTGTGCACCAGACTTTGTAAAGTTTCATCGCTGAAAAGGAAATGAAGTCATCAAAAAAAGAGACAGTGTTACAGCCGGGTGTGCGTGGAAAACACTCTTGCCTCATTTCACCTGGATGAGCTGAGCCCCTCGGGATGCAGAGTCTCACGGGGATGTTCCTGGGGGATAACGTTTCTCCGTGACGCCAAGCAGATGAATTCTCAGTCTCGTCTCGACTTATTTCAGCGCTGCAGACAGAGATTGCTTTCCTGAGCAAAGCAGAAGAAATTGCTTCCTGCAATGTGCTCAGAGCCACAACTGCTTATCAGTCCAGCAACTGCCGAGCCCAGGGAGCCCTCCCTGCTGTCTCCCTGCCTTCCTCACGCCCTGTGCTGCAACACGCTCACCTGCAGCCACTCAGCCCCAGCCCTCAGCACTTTGGTGTAGTCTGCTTTTCTCCTGAGGCACGTATTCTTCCAGCTTCTGCATAGAGGAGCTTGTTCGGCCTCAAAGAGTCTGGATCTAATGTCTCTCACTGCCAACTCTGCATACAACACCCCACATTAACCCCAAAGGAGCTGCAGCTCCCACACCTTAAACATCAGCAGCACCCCCTGGTAGCCCTTTGCTAGAGTTTAGCACTAGGGTCCTGATTGTAGCTAAGGTTTTCTAGAGAATTCAGAGTCCAAGGGGGTGGATTCTACTCTGAAAGGGGATGAACAAAACATAAGAGATATGTTGATCCCATTCCACTGGTCTAAGAAAATTCCAAACACTTTGAAGTTCAGAGTGGGGTTTTTTTCTCCTTCTCCTGTTTTCCTCCTTTGCTCCTCTCCAAACTTTGCTTTACTCCTTTGCCCCAATGATTGTTTGGGTTACTGGTAAGAAGAGAGAGGTAATATTGTGTTAGCTGGTGACAGCTCCTGGGCTCTGTCCAAGCAGGTAGCTGGGCTTTTGTCTAGTTGTATATGTATGTATGGATTGGTATATGTGTATTACCCTTTATATTTTGCCTACTTTGGGAAATAATAGTTGCCTTTTACTTCCAAATTCTGAGGAGTGGGGTAATTTGCTCTTTGGGGGTAAATCCCAAATTCTAAGTGGTGTAAAACCACCACACCCTTGCAGGTTTTTGCAGAGCATCATCCATCCAAATGAAGGAGCTTTCAAGACAACTCACAGCTAGGTTTAGCATGACATCAGACAGAAGTCATTTATCTGTTCACATGCCATGGCTTATCAAAATGTGTGGGCTCTATCCACTAATCTAAAAGGGATTGCCTGAGTAATGAAGCCTGATTTCTTACTTTCATACATTGCAACCATTGCTTACATTGCAGCTGCACACACTTCAAGAAGTACTAAATCAGTCAAAGAAGTCTCTAAAATGAAATCCTACTCTTTCTCTGATGACCAGAGGTGGTGAGGTGCTGCACAGAGCATCCAGACACCCATCTGCCACACTTCTAACTGAGTAATGCTTTTACCTGGTTCAGCAAGTCTGGCTCTGGAATCCCTATTACAAGAGGGATGTGAATGTGCTGGAAGGTGTCCAGAGAAAGGCCACAAGGATGATCAGAGGGCTGGAGCTGTTCTGCTATGAGGAGAGACTGAGAGAGCTGGGACTGTTCAGTCAGGAGAAGAGAAGGCTCCGAGGTGACATTATTGTGGCCTTTCAGTATCTTAAGAGGGCCTACAAGAAAGCTGGGGAGAGACTTTCTAGGATTCCTGGTAGTGATAGGACTGGGGGGAATGGAACAAAGCCAGAAATGGGTAGATTAAGACGGAATGTTAGGAAGAAGTTCTTCACCATGAGGGTGGTGAGAACCTGAAATGGGTTGCCCAAGGAAGTGGTGGAAGCCTCATTCCTGGAGGGGTTTAAGGGCAGGCTGGATGAGGCTCTAGACAGCCTGATCTAGTGTGAGGTGTCCCTGGCAATGGCAGGGGGGTTGTAGCTAGATGATCCGTATAGTCCCTTCCAACTCTGACTGATTCTGCAAATCCATGATTCTAAATGAGATCTTAGCAATTTCTTCAGTGCTTATGTTTAAATTCATGGCAAACTTCAACTGTAATTCATCTGAGACACCTCCAAGAAGTTTTTGTCTCC
This sequence comes from Tricholaema leucomelas, assembly GCA_013400475.1. Taxonomy (NCBI): domain Eukaryota; kingdom Metazoa; phylum Chordata; class Aves; order Piciformes; family Lybiidae; genus Tricholaema lacrymosa; species Tricholaema leucomelas. The sequence goes on along the minus strand of WAAF01013160.1, from coordinate 128,310 downwards.
CATTGTTGTCAGAGCAGATGATTAATGAACCTCTGTTTGTTATGCAAAAGTGAGTAAGGCATTTATTTCCTGATTTGGGTAAGAAGGAAGGGAACCAACAAGCTCCATGCTTCTCAAGCAGGTTTTTATCTCAAACATTTTTCATTTATAATGAAGTCCAGATCAACTGTTTGTCTGTCAACCGCTCTTGCTCACTTGACACAGCTCTACAGCTGGAGTGCAATTTCCTTTTCAAGTTGATGCAACACTCCCAGTCACTCTCTCCCATTGCAGACAGACAAGTAGTTCATTTCTAGGTCTGTTAGTATTATCTATGCATTACTCTGTGCATGAGAGTCCAAAACTCCTGCACGTTTCAGTTTCAAGGGCTAGCCAGGTTACTGTCAAGTTTGTTAGCTGCCTCAGTTTAAGCAAAATCACTACTTTCTGTCTCTCTGTTCCATTTTCCACGTTACTTGAAGGGCTTTTCCCTAAGTGCTTGTGAGGCTTATCCCAGGGTTATTTCATATTTCAGACAATCCTCCTGACTGTGACTAATCTTGCCACAGCAGTGGTATTTACCTCAATTGCTTCTCTCTGCATCTTCTGACTGTCAGCTTCCTGCTTTAACCCAAATTTAACACTTCTTTCCAACCACTTCAAGCACCATGGAACAGATGAGAATCCCTCTTTTCCAACCAGCTTGGCACAGTCCCACACTTACATCACGGACTGTGACGGGGTCCCCAGACTCTGCTTTCACAGGAGTTTCCTCTTCTCCTGCCAGTGCAAGTACTGTGATGAGTATCACAGGCTCCTAAACCCAAAGTTGTCAAGTCTCCCACGCTGAGCTCTACAGCCTGCCTCCAACTACATTTACCTGTTAAATCTGGCTGCAATCTCTCTGGTCCAAATCCCTGCCTGGTCCTATACACTAAGGATCAGGATGGCCTGATCCTGACCCACGCATCCCTATGCAGAAGACAACTGGACATGTCACACTGGTAAAGTCCCAGCCAAACACCCAGATGGGTCCCATCAGAAGACAAGCTCCCCAGCTGCCTCTTCCTCACCATGTACATATTGCTGGACATATTCAGTGCTGCTCAATCAAGCCTTGCAAGAAGCATGTCCTGAACCTGAGCTGGCTCTCCATGGATCAGGCAAAACCCTCCTCCTGCTGCTCAAATCCAGCTGAGCCTTTATGAATTGGTCCAGTACAAGATACTCCATCTAGTCTATACAGATGGATACACAAAGAGCACAGGGCTAATCACATCCTCTGTTGCTCAGTGAGAGTCACTTCTCTCTCTTCTAACACTACACTGAAGCTGCTCAGCCTCACAAAGACAACCAGTTGTCCTGGTTCTGCTGGCATGGAATCATAGGATCAGTTTTCTATTCAGGAAAGATGCATGTTTAAAAAGCTTGCAGCACCCAGTTGGGTGAGAACACAGTTGATAAGATGCTTTGTTTTTGTTCATGGCCAGCCACGGTATGCAGGTCTCCAAAGCAATCAAAGTGTTTAAGCAGTTTCAAGTTATCCAGGTGCTAAAGCCAGGAGGAGCAAAATCCAGGCCAGCTGACCCAAGCTGGCCAACAGAATGATACCATGCCATAAACATTATGCTTACTGTAAGTTAGAATGATCTCTTCTCCTCAGTGGTCTCCATCTCTGGAGGCACTCTCTCACCATTCTGCTCCCAAGGACTACTGCCCTTTTTGTCGTGGTGGTAAAACTGCCCAGCAAGCTGTGGGAAAAGGAGGCAAGTTGATCTCTCATGGTTTGGGGTCAAGGTAATTTCCAAGCAGCAAGTGCTGAAGGTCTGCTGAGTTGGCCTGCCAAAGAGCTGAAGGAAGGAGCCTTATGGAGATAAGATGGCACTGTTGTGTCCAAAACTGGTGAAGTTTCAGCTCAAACAACATAAACACCCAACTTCAAAGCAGATTCTGAGGGCCAGAGTGCCCAGGCCAGCAAAGAGCTGAAGGAAGGAGCCTTATGGAGATAAGATGGCACTGTTGTGTCCAAAACTGGTGAAGTTTCAGCTCAAACAACATAAACACCCAACTTCAAAGCAGATTCTGAGGGCCAGAGTGCCCAGACCAGCAAAGACCTTTGCTTAATTAACTGCAGTTTTAATACTAAAGTTGACAGCCCTCAATATGCTAATGAAGAAATCAAGAAGATGCTAAACATAGGACTACATTACTCAGTTTTCCTCCCAAAATGTCACCTAGAAGGCAGAGACAGCCTGGGCTGGGGTATAAAATGCATTAGAGGGACATCTCTGATGTGCTGCTGTCACCAGTACCAGGGCCAGCAAGGGAAGTGCAGCCTGGGCCAGCAGCAAAGGTGGGGTTTGGCCAGTACCACCCTCACCAGCAGCAGCAGCAGCTGTAAGGCAGGGAAGAGAAAACAGAGCGGAGGACAGACAGCGAGCTTGTACTGGGTTTGAGCTGAGCTAGAGTTAACTCCTCAAAGTCAGGGCCAAACTGTCACAGAGCTGTGCTCCTAGGACAGGGATGCCTACTTGGTGAGAACTGTGCCTCCAGTATGTGGCTAAACTTCTGCTGTGTTTCTACTTTATATCAGAGCTGCTGCAAAGGGTTGTGTCTCCAACTGTGTAGAGTGTCACTCAGGATTTATTAACCTGAGATCACCTTGCAGTCACTGCCTTTATCACCAGCAATCCCCAATCTGTTGTGTCTGTCCCTGTGAGCGATGAAACCATTTGATAGCCTTGACTTTCTGAAGCTGTCTCAGTGCAAATCTTTATTGAGGCACTGGAAAAGAGAGGCAAATGTTAATTTCACCAAACAGCTCCAGTAAGAGCCCTGGGCTCTGAGACAGGCAGACATTGTGATCTTAGCTGGCAACATGACAGTTGCGACTGGGGCTGTGATGATCACAGTGCTTGACATGAGTTCATTAGTGGGGTGAGCAGCTCACAGCCACTGCACAGGCTGAGCATAGAATCATGGAACTCTTTTGGTTGGAAAAGGCTTAAGATTGTTATCTAACTAACCATTCTCTAGCTCTACCAAGTCTGGTCCTAAACCATGTCCCTCAGCACCACATTTCTGCATTTTTGAAACACTTCCAGAGACAGGGATTTGACCACCTCCATGGGGAGTCTGTTTCAGTCTTTGGGAACTCTTTCAGTCAAGAAGTTTCTTCTAATATCCAACCTAAACCTCCCCTGGTGTAACTTGAGGCCATTTCCTCTCCTCCCATCACTTCTTACTGAGGAAAAGAGACCAACACACGTCTGGCCACAGCCTCCTTTCAGGGGGTTGTAGAAGGCCAGGATTTCCCTCAGCCTCCTCTTTTCCAGGGTGAACAATCTCACTTCCCTCAGCTATGCTGTGAAGAGAGACTGAGGCAGTTGGTATTGTTCAGTCTGGAGAGGAGAGGGCTCTGAGGTGACATTATTGTGACCTTTCAGTATGTTAAGAGAGCCTACAAGAAAGTTGGGGAGAGACTTTCTAGGATTCCTGGTAGTGATAGGACTGGGGGGAATGGAACAAAGCCAGAAATGGGTAGATTCAGACTGGATGTTAGGAAGTTCTTCAGCATGAGGGTGGTGAGATCCTGGAACAGGTGGCCCATGGAGGTGGTGGAAGCCTCATCCCTGGAGGGGTTTAAGGCCAAGCTTGATGAGGCTCTAGACAGCCTGATCTGGTGTGAGGTGTCCCTGGCCATGGCAGGGGGGGTTGTAGCTAGATGATCCTTGTGGTCCCTTCCAACCCTGACTGATTCAATGATTCTGATTCTATATAACACACAGTTATATACTAATAGACACTTTAGTTATATTGACAATAATTTATTAGTTATTATAATAATAGTTATGCTAACAGTAAAACTAGTATAGAGTATACACATAACTATAGGTGTTTTAGTATTAATATTAGAGGGTTTTATTCTTATTTTATTAAATCCATTCCCATTTCAACCCACAGGTCTCCTTTCCCATTCCTAGTTCCCTTTCTGGAGGGATGGAGAGGTTGTTAGGTGACAGAACAGCTGACTAACCATAGGCAGACATTTATCTCACCTTCAGCATTCACCCTGAGCAGATGTGAATAAGTGAACACTTCCAAAGAATGAAAAAGAAGTGGCTTTGATTTTCCAATCAAGCATTGACTGCCTAATGTCACTTACACTGAACCTAAACGTGTTTTTTTCAACCTTAAACTGTTCTTTCTTTTTCAAGCAGGCAGCTCTAGTCAATAGATGAGAAACAACAACCAAGGAATGACAAGTTTATACCAGGAGCATAATACCAGGATCATATCATGCATAGTCTGGTAAAAGACTCTCATTTATTTTTTCTCTAAGTGGAAATTCTACCTGAAAAAGTATTTGAGATTTTGTGGCTGTATGAAGCAGAATTTACTTCCTTGCCCACAGACCCTTTCTACCTAGGGTTAAACAACAAACAATGTAATTTGTCTTTTCTTTGATGGGAGTTTAATCAAACAGTAACCATGGGGATGTGAAGATGCAGAACAATCAAACACCATGCATAATACTTCTCAGCAGAGGTTCAGCAACCATAAAAACAAACAGAATGTCACTGTTTCTAGGCTCCTTGCTCCAAACAGATGCAAACAGGAGACTTTATTTGCATTGCTAGCGACACAAGATTGCAACTAGAAGAATATCTATTCTGTAGAAACGATTGCTTTTGACTAACTGCTGTGTTTTCCTGGAGGAGAGAAGGGCCCTTCCTGTTTGTTTTATGCCCCAGGACCATCATCATTAAATACAATCCTGCATTATGGACAGAGGTTCGAGTTACACTCTGTGGACCAAATTCTGCAGCCCTGACTCGCAGGAAATCACCTCTTTACTGCTTTAGGAGCTGAGACTGGTAAGCTGGCTTCAGTCTTGCCACACAAACATGCATTGAAACACAGAAATGAGCAGGCTTTGTGCTGAAATCAGGAGAGCAGACTCAGCAAACAAACAGTGCATAATTATTTGCTCAATTACTCTGGGAGCACAGCATCGCATTACCCTTCAGCTGGCAAGGGAAGGACACTGCTCACTTCTCCTTTTATTTTAAAGACTTTTTTGTCCAGGGGTTTAAAATACTACCAAATCCAAGCAGATCACCATAGGACCAGAGATCAGTAGGGCTTGGAAGGCTTCTCTGAAGTTCATTAAGCCCAACCCCCATGATAATGCAGGATCATCTAGGGTAGGTCACGCAGGAACACATCAAAATGGGGCTTCACAATCTCTAGGGAAAGAGACTCCACAACCTCTCTTGTCAGCCTGCTCCAGGTCTTTCCTCCTGTGAGGTGGAACTTCCTGTGTTCCAGTTTCTATCCATTGCCCCTTGTCCCATCACAGGACACCACTCAAAACAGCTTGGCACCTTCTTCTTGACACTCACCCTTCAGACATAAACATTAACAGGATCTCCTCTCAGTCTTCTCTGCTCCAGGCTAAACAGCCTCAGGTCTCTCAGCCCTTCCTCATCAGACAGATGTTCCAGCCCTTCATCCTCCTCTGTCCCATCCTCCAGTCCCATCATCATCACTGTTGGACACTCTCTAGTATATTCTTGTCCCCTCCTTGAGGAAGAGGAGAACCTCCCTTGACCTGCTGGCCATAGGGACAGCGAATATGGCCTTCTCACTTCAAAGTGTTAGAAAGAAAAGGAAAACAAAGTTTAATTGGAGCATGGTCAAAATAATATCTATTCCCCAGGTAACACCTAAAAAAAAACCCAAAACCAACCAACCAAACAAACCCTCTCATAGAATCATAGAATCACCTAGGTTGGAAGAGACCTCCAAGCTCACCCAGTCCAACCTAGCAGCCAGCCCTAGACAGTCAACCAGACCATGGCACTAAGTGCCCCATCCAGGCTTTGCTTGAACACCTCCAGGGAACGGTGACTCCACCACCTCCCTGGGCAACCCATTCTAAAGCCAATCACTGTCTCTGGCAAGAACTTCCTCCCAACATCCAGCCTACACCTCCCCCAGCACAACTTGAGACTGTGTCCTCAGACCACAATGGCTTGGCTTGGAGATTTTTCAAAACTGCTCAGTCCAAGCCATGTATCTGGTGTGGAAAGTTACAGACCAAATGGTTTAGATTTGCTTGAAACTATTGAGAACAGTTCTTTCCTGAGGGAAAGCATTGGGCAGCCTTACTGATATGCAGTGCAACAAGTTCTACCTGAAATAATAATCATGAAAGAGTACCAAGTAAAAGCTACTTTCATTTACTTTGGTCCTATCTCCTGCTGAGATGAGTACAATCACAGAATGGTGGGGATTGGAAGGGGTTTCTGGTTTTCAGTCCAACCCCTGTGCTAAAGCAGGGTCACCCAGGGCAGGTTGCACAGGATTTTGCCCAGCTGGGTTTTGAAAATCTCCAGAGGAGTCCACAACCTCTCTGGGAAGCCTGTTCCAGTGCTCTGCCAGCCTCAAACTAAAGAATGTTTTCCTTAAGTTTACATGCCCCAGGACAAGGGGCAGTGGAGACATAGGAGGTTCCATGTGAACCTGAGGAGGAATCTTTCCACTGTGAGGGTGACAGAGCACTGGAACAGGCTGCCCAGGGCAGGTGTGGCGTCTCCCTCCCTGGAGATATTCAAGGACCATCTGGATGCGTTCCAATGTGAGCTGCTCTAGGTGATCCTGCTCTGGCAGGGGAGCTGGACCAGATGATCTTTCAAGGTCCTTTCCAGCCCTTGTCATTCCATGATTCTATGTGGGACTTCCTATGTTCCAGTTTGTGCCCATGGCCCCTTATCCTGTCACTGGATGCCACTGAGAAGAGTCTGTCTCCATCCTCCTGACACTTGCCCTTTAGATATTGATCAGCCTATAAGAGTGGTAACTGCTCAATGCCTTACTCTTGCCACACAGGTCATAAATCAGAACTGATAACCTTCTCTTAGAGCAGGATGTGAGATTCTGCTGTCCCCACTGATGCAGCTGTCTCTTACTTTGCTCTGCTCCACTACAGCAGAGAGTACACTAAACGTGTCTCCACACAGCTCTGCCTCATTAGCCTGACAGCAGTTCAGACCCTTGCTTTTTGAGCTGGGGAAGGAAGGCAACAGAGTCAGGCAATTTAGTTTAATTGCACAAGGTGTCTGACCGGGCTGCACTCTCCTGCCCCAGCTCTCATCTTCTCCTGCTCCCACCCCCTGCAGAAAGGGACTGCTGCTCTGTGAAGATCTGACATGCATCAGCCTCAGACAGCTCTTGGCCTTTTATTCTGCTGTTTATTAACTGATACCCGCAGATAATTCCAGTGTACTCTGGCCTCATTAGGAGGAGGCAGACTGCTAGTTGAGTCGTCTCCCAAGATACAAGAAAACAAGGAAAGAAGAGAAGGTAATTTCACATACTTCAGACACTGCACCCAGGCCTGAGAAACGTGGGCTGCCTTCACAGGCATCACAAAAGTCATCCACGGGCAGGAGGGTGACTTGTCTTTGTCAAGACGTTGCTCAGCCTGATTCCATTAATGCCATGGTGTTAGCATACATGGAGTCTTTCTGAGCTGACTACTGGGCTTTGGCCACCCCACTGCTGCAAAGCAACGGATTTAGTACAACTGTGACACCAACAGTTCCAGAGAAACAGGACTGCTACTCATTTAAAAGCCAACTTTTTACTTCTGCCTTTTTTCCCTTTCTCTTGCCTACCTTCTGGGCAGCTGGCCAGAAAGTTGGAATGCAGGAGGCCAGAAGTGACCATCAACTTTGCCTTTTAACATCACCTGTTCCACTACCCACCACAACAGGGATCTCTCCCTCTAATTTCTAAGATGAGCTCAGAGAAATTGTGAGTTAAAGCACAGCCTTTGAGTATGAAGAAAAAATAAAGAAATATTTTTACCTTCTCTCAAGCTAGGAGTCTTAAAAAGAAAAACAGAAAAATGAAAACCAAGGATATGGTTGCTGGAAAAGCAGCAGCCTTTAACAGTTACATTTTTTCCAGTTCAACCCCAAAACAATGACTTGTAAAAAGAAAACCCCTAGAGCAGAGTGAGACCTGCTGTGTTCCCAGAAGCTGAGCTCACAACAGAGGCTAAAGCCAAGGCCCCACAGAACTGCTTGAGGCAGCTGGGACCATTGCCTGCACTGCACCATGCTTCCCTCTCCGTTGCAGCCTCCTGACTTTGTAAAGCTCTCCTGTTAAGCAGGAATAATGAACCCATTGGAATTAAAAACAACTAATTTCCCCCCTCAGCTGCTTTATTTGGTGTTTTTTTTCTTTAAAACCAGATCATCCTCACAAATCCAGCCCACAAAGTAGCTTTGCAAATCAATCGTCTAGCAGGAGGGCTCCTGCCCAAATGCAAGGGCAGGCCAAGCAATCCTGGGCTTACCACAGCATTTGCTGGTGTTCCTTTCTCAAGAAACAATTCACCCAGGCAAAACCCCACCAGTTAGCTTTCTGGAAGGTCTGTGGGGCACCTGGTCAGAGGAGAAACCTGCAGGCCAGGTCCTGCACCTGGTTCACACCAGCCTCATGCAAACCTCCAGGCCTGGGGGCAGAGTGGCTGGAAAGCTGCCCAGTAGAGAAAGACCTGGCCATGCTGGTTGACAGCTGGCAGAATATGAGCCAGCGTTTGTCCAGGTGGCCAAGAGGGCCAGCAGCATCCTGGACCAGGAGTAGTGTGGCCAGCAGTAGCAGAGATGTGACCAGTGCTCCTGTACTCGGCATTGGTGAGGTCACACCTTCAGCAGTGGGTTCTGTTTTGGGCCCCTCAGTCCAAGAAGGACATTGAGGTGCTGGAGCATGTCCAGAGAAGGGCAATGAAGCTGTTGAAGGGCCTGGAGAACAGGGCTGGTGCGAAGCAGCTGAAGGAACTGGGATTGTTTAGTCTGGAGAAAAGGAGGCTGAAGTGAGACCTCATTGCTCTCTACAGTTTGGTCTCTTCTCTTTTCTACCAGGTGAGGGGAAATGGCCTCAAATTGCACCAGGGGAGGTTTAGGCTGGTTATTAGGGAAAAGTCTTTACCGAGACAGTGGTCAGGCACTGGAAGGTGGTGGAGTCACTGTCGCTGGAACTCTTCAGAAGGCACAGAGGCATGGCACGCTGGGGCACGCGTGCGCTTGGCTGAGGGGCCACTGGCGCCGGGCTACCACCTGCGGGCTTGCCAGCCAGCGCCTCTCAGTCAGAATCCCGCCCGGGCGTAGCGGTACCGCCGCGCCCACGGCGCCTCCGGGAGCTCGCGATAGCCGCCTCGCCCCGCGCCCGGGGGCCGCTGGGGAGCGCCGCTCGCTGCCGGGAACCGGAGGGGCGGACAGGTGGCGGCGCCGCCTCTCCCCAGTTTGGTACCGCATGATCGTGCGGCACCCGGTGCTAAATCATTCGTAGACGACCTGATTCTGGGTCAGGGTTTCGTACGCAGCAGAGCAGCTCCCTCGCTGCGATCTCTTGAGAACAGCCCTCGACACAAGCTGTTGTGAAAATGCTTGAGCCAGCAGTGTGCCCAGGTGGCCAAGAGGGCCAGTGGCAGCCTGGCCTGCATCAGGAATGGTGTGGCCAGCAGGAGCAGGGAGGTCATTCTGCCCCTGTACTCTGCACTGGTTAGACCACACCTTGAGTACTGTGTTCAGTTCTGGGCCCCCCAGTTTAAGAGGGACATTGAGATGCTTGAACGTGTCCAGAGAAGGGCAACGAGGCTGGGGAGAGGCCTCGAGCACAGCCCTACGAGGAGAGGCTGAGGGAGCTGGGATTGTTTAGCCTGGAGAAGAGGAGGCTCAGGGCAGACCTTATTGCTGTCTACAACTACCTGAGGGGTGGTTGTAGCCAGGAGGAGGTTGCTCTCTTCTCTCAGGCGGCCAGCACCAGAACAAGAGGACACAGCCTCAAGCTATGCCAGGGGAAATTTAGGCTTGAGGTGAGGAGAAAGTTCTTCACTGAGAGAGTCATTGGCTACTGGAATGGGCTGCCCAGGGAGGTGGTGGAGTCGCCGTCCCTGGAGCTGTTCAAGGCAGGATTGGACGTGGCACTTGGTGCCATGGTCTAGCCCTGAGCTCTGTGGTAATGGTTTGGACTTGATGATCTGTGAGGTCTCCTCCAACCTTGGTGATACTGTGATGGTTTAATGGCCGTGGTGGTGTTGAGATGACAGTTGGACAGACATTGGAGAGCTTTTCAAACCTTAATGATTCTGTGGTTCTATTCTGCGATACGTAGGCTTGAGCTGAGAGACAGCAAATAAAGGCATTAGTTATTTCCAAAAGTATGACCAGAAAAATTAGGGTATGCTTCCAGCTTCTTTTGTGATGATTGTTAGAGGTTACTGGAGGTTTGTAAGAGTGCTACCACATGAATTCATAGAAAGAATCAGAGAATCATAGATCAACCAGGTTGGAAGGGACCTCCAAGCTCATCCAATCCAGCTTATCACCCAGCCCTGTCCAGTCAACTAGACCATGGCACGAAGTGCCTCATCCAGTCTTTTTATGAACACCAGAATTGGCAGGCTGTGTTTACAGAATCATAGAATGGCTTGGATTGGAAGGGGCCTTAAAGATCATCTTGTTCCAACACCCTTGCCATGGGCAGGGACACCTTCCACTAGGGCAGATCACTCATGTCCTCATCCAGCCTAGCCTAGAACACACACAGGGAGTGGACATCCACAGCTTCCCCAGGCAACCTGTACAGCACCCTCACTTTTCCTAATATCCAGTCTAAATCTCTCCTCTTCCAGCCATTGCCCCTCATCCTATCACTTAAGTCTTTGTAAAAATTCCTCTCTGGATTTTTGGTAGCTCCTTTCAGGTACTGGAAGGTCCCTATAAGGTGTCCCCAGAGCCTTCTCTTCTCCAGGCTGAACAATCCCAACTCTCTCAGCCTGTTCCCATAGGGGAGGTGCTCCAGCCCTCTCATCATCTTTGTGGCCTCCTCTGGACCCACTCCAACAGCTTGATGTTGTGCTGGGGGCCATGGCACGATCCTCAGCTTGCTATGGGACACACACAACCCTCCTAACATGAAGCAGAAGACAGCAAGGTGCAGTCAAGAGCAACATGCCCACATAAGCTTTGGCAGACATATTGTTTATGATGGATCTGCGTGTTAAATATATATGGAGCCTGTCCAAATGCCCTGAAGCAAGAAATGTCATTTATATTCATAACTCAGAAAGGAGGAGAAAATTATTCCCTAAGAATTACAGGCTGCTGAGCATGGAATAACGCCAGGCTTTCAGACACAATCTGCAGCACCCAGCCTAGGCACAAGACAGGTATTGTTCCTCTTTGCAAAGCCACTTACTTCTACATGGGTGCTGTTTGTCATCAGTATCCTTTGGTTTCAGGATGCTGCACACTGATAGGATGATAACATTTTCCTGCAGGATGGGCAATTACAATGAGATGCTGCAGGGCATGGGAGGAGGAAGAACAATAAGTACACTATTGGCTTTTTCTCACTACATCCCTTAGCCCTGGCCTTTGTCCGTAGGGGCGGTTCCAGACCATCAGGTGGGTTTTCTGATTAGGGCATCAACCTGTTCTCCTCGACTGCCTGCAGCTGTGGCACAGTGTCTCTGAGAGACCTGACATAGAGCTAGGTCAGGCTTCAGCAAGCCCACTGCTCTCTCAAGCTTCCCCTGGTCTCGACAGAGATCTCCTATGTGTTCTTCAAAGACTAACACACCAGATCTGGTCTTCTGGCCTAAATCATTTATGATTTGCATTATGTATGTCTTTCCCTCCCCTGAGTTATGCTAGTTGCCTGCAGAGCCTTGAATAATCATAGAATCAGAGAGCTGTTTGGGCTGGAAGAGACTTTTGAGATAATCGAGTCCAGCTCATCTAGAGCTCACAATCCCATCACTACTGCTAAGCCACTACCACTAAACCACAACCCTGAGCACTGCATCCATACAGTTTTTAAATACCTCCAAGGGTCACGACTCTAGCACCTCCCTGGACAGCCTGTTCCAGTGCCTGAGAACCATTTCTGTGAAGAATTTTTTCCTACTATTCCACCTAAACCTTGCTGAGAGTAAGAACCATTCTGCTGATGAGGTCAAGCCTGCTAATCAGGTCAGGTGTGTTCAATTTAACACCCATCAAAACCCACACCTCACCACTGTAAAGGGGCCAGGATCACCTTAATTTATACCAGAAAAGACCCATGCTGAGACAGACAGAAGCAAATCTCCAGCTACACAGATTAGTGAAGACTTTTTGTTGTGTACATATGTAATTGTCCAACAGCACTTTACTTTGTGGGGGAGTTGAAGTCTTTGGTTGTCTGTCAAATGAATGCAGAGAGAAGGTCACAGAGATCAGCCCTGCTCTGCCTGGCACCTTTGGAGGTCTATGAACCATGTGTATGATTCCCTGGGATTGACAGTGGTGTTGTGAATCAGTGGGATACAGAGAGAAAGGCCTCTGTGTATGCAAGACTAGGACAAATCAGGACTTGATTTGTTTGAATGATCTTCTGTTTGATTCATTTTCCAGACCTTTGGACATCCCAGAACTTCAGAGGTTGGAAAGGGCAGTAAGAGCAGTAGTAGTAGTAACTAGTGACAGGAGAAGAGGAAGTGGGTTTAAGTTGTACCAGGGGAGGTTTAGATTGGACATTAGGAAGAACTTTACTGAGAGGGTGGTGAGGCATTGGAACAGTCTGCCCAGGAAGGTGGTGGAGTCCCTAGAGGTGTTCAAGAAGCTGTAGATGTGACACTTCAGGATATAGTTTAGCGGTCATGGTAGTTTGGTTGCAGTTGGACTTGATGATCTCAAAAGGTCATTTCCAACCTTAAAGATTCTATGATTCTATGACCTCCAGAGATCATTGAGTCCAACCTCCCTGCCAAGGCAGGATCACCCAGGGTAGTTTACTCAGGAACACATCCAGGCAGGTTTTGAAAGTCTTCAGAGAAGGAGACTCCACAACGTCTCTGGGCATCCTGTTCCAGCGCTCTGCCACCCTCAAAACTGCCTCTGCTTTTCCTGCTACTTTTAACCCCCCATTCCGTGTTTTGGAGAAGCAGCCAAAGTATTCTGTGTGCCAGAAGGAAGCCTTGTTAGTATGGCTATCTCTGGAGGGCAGAGGAGGTTGCCCTCAAAGGCAAGAAATGGCAATTGCTGGGATTTAGGAGACATGCTAATTTCAGTCGTTTAACAGAAATACAGGACAAACCCTGCTCGGCAACCCACAAACCCAAACCCTAGGAAACAGGTGAGCAGCAATGGCAAAATGCAATTGTTTGATTCTGCAATCAAGAGCTCTCCATACACTACATAGGCAAAGCAAGTTGAAAGACTTAGTTTTATCTAATTACTCAGTCATTCCCCTCATTGCCATGTGCTGATGAGATTAAAGATTGATTTTTTACTTTGCTGGGAGGCTTCAGTAATATTATCCTTCCTCTGGAGAGCAGGTGCTGACCTGCAGGCATGACCAGCCTGGGAAAGCAAAGACACCTTCTCTTCTTCCAATCACGCTGCCTCACTCTAGCCTGACTGCATAAGTAACTGGCAACAGACAGCAGAGAAAAAAGGGAGCAAGAGAGGCAATGAAGAGACGTGGGGAGCAGGATGGGAAATGGAGACAGGAGGGAGCAGGAAGAAGACCATAGTCAAGCAGTCATGCTTTCCTGGAATAAATGCAGGCAATTTATTTCCTGAACTAAATGCAGGATTCATGGCAGGAGGGGGGTGAGAGGAGGATTTAAGGGGGAAAAAAAAAGGTGGGGGGCAATTTAGCCTGGATATTCAAGAAGCAACAATCATCATAGCTCAGTCTTGCTCTGGCAAAACCAGCCACAATTGCCTCTCTGCACACAGTGGGAAACACACAGCTCTGTGACACTCTGGCTAATGGGACTGAAGGAAGGGGAGATGTGAGGATGGAGGAGAATTCACTGAGTGGGGCTAGCACAGAGATGATTCTCTCATCAACCTAAGATTAACCTCCCAAATGTCCTAGACCATTTCTGACTTCAAAGCAGTTGGCCACACTTTGAAATACAGATTACATAGCCAAAAGCAAGGAAATTCCTATCCATGTCTTTGCACACCATTGGCTTTTCAGAAATGTTTTCTCACCACTTCTGAGACTCAGCTGCTGAGCACATTGAAAGGAGAAGGGAAAAAAAAACCACCTGTCAAGCCTTGTGTATAGCAGGGAAGAGGAAGCTGCTGGGTTTGTGCAGTTCCTCTGATTCCCTCTCCCTTCCCCTGGGAAAAAGTAGAAGATCATAATCAAACCTGGGCAACAGGGTCATGTAAGTAGTCTCTGAAGTCAGAACCAATCTAAGGTACAGCCTGCTCTGTGTGTACACACCATGTCCTGCTGAAGCAACTCACTGAGCAGAACTGGTCCCCAGGGGTTTTAGGACTAATGAAAAGATTCATCCCAACTAGAAGCTGCAGAGAGATGGAACCAGCTGGGCTCTCACGCTGCAGTGCCTTTCTTTTTCTAGATGCCAGCTCAATAGGTGTCATCTGCCAACCATAAAATTGGTTTGTTATTGGTTTTCATGCATCAGGATCTGTACTTCTCAGGCTTGAGAGGAAACTCAGGGCCGTGCTGCTCCATAGCCTCAGCGAAGGATATGCAGCACAAGGCAGTGAGGAAAAGTGAGGACTAAAGGGCGTTTCTGTGTTCCCTGAGCCTTGCCAGCTCTCTTGGCACTGAATGCCAATGCCATACCATTGCTGTGGGGGCTGGTCAACTGGCTGTTGCTTACCTCTGCAAAGTCAAGCCACTGGCACTGTCATTAGTCCAGGATTTGTGCTCCATGGGAACTGCTGAATATCACGCTCCCGATTAATCATTTTCTTTCTGCAGGGTTACTAAGCTGGTAAATGAGCCCCCAAGGGGAACAAAGTATCAAAAATTCCACATCTGCCTTTTATCTGATCTTTCCCATAAATGCAGCCTCTCTGGTGAGTCCTTCATTCCCTGTTCCCTACTCTTCCAATCTTGTTTCACTCCAGGGTTTTGTCCCTCTGGTTTATTTTAAACGTCAGTGATGCAGAATACCAGTCAGATGCAGCATACCAGTCAGGATGGATGTTTGCCTGGGGAAAAGAGCCAAAGAGGCCATTGCCACTTTTTTTCACAGGGATTGATGAGTAGAAAGGAGAGCTCCCAGCAGCTTCCCCAGCAAGGCTCCTTTTTTTTCCCTGCCTCTCAGTAAAACAGAAATTCAGGAAGAAGCATAGCAATTTGGATCCTTCGCCCATCTAAATCTTCTCCTCTATACTTACACACCCTGTCTTGCAGCAGACAGCACCAACAACAGCCTGTTATTGCACCCACCAAGCTAAAGCTGCCCCTTGGGCATTTTACCCCTTCTGTGTTCTATGTTTTTGGAGTAGGTAAGCAGGAGCAGAAGTTTTTTGAGATCAGGAAAGAAACAGGGCACTGACCTACCACAAAACTGCTGATCTATTCAAACTGCTTTCAGTGGGAAAAGGAAAGTGATTCCTTGAGCTACACCTGAGCAACCAGATCACCATGAGATTCAGAAGTGCATGCCCAGGGAAAATGCACATTCCAAGCACAGCTTAGTAGTAGATGTCTAGATGTCATTCTTTTTCCATTCTGGGAGAGAGGAAAAGGTTTCCTACAAAACCAGATGTTTTTTCCCCCTCTGTCTCAATAAAAGCTGCTGACAGAGCAGGTCATGATCTTTTCCATTAATGGATAAACCCCCAAGGAAACACCAGGCTGTTTCTGCTTAGCCCAGAGGAGCAAAGAGGTTATTTTAAATCATGCTCTTCCCTGCAACATAGAACAATAGAATCCTTTTTTTCTAGAAAAGGCCTTTAGGGTCCTCGAGATGAACCATTCTCTAACTCTACCAAGTCTGTGCTAAACATGTCCCTCAGCACCACATCTCTGCATGTTTTCAACACCCCCAGGAATGCAGATTCAACTACCTCCCTGGGGAATCTCTGCCCATCTTTGAGAACCCTTTCAGTTGAGAAGTTTCTTCTAATATTCAACCCAAACCTCCCCTGGTGCAACTTGAGGCCATTTAACATGGCTAGACAGACAGCATGGACAAGACCCAAGGGTGATAAAGCCTCTCTAGAGAAATGTCTTATGGAACAGCCTCCCAGCTGTATTTTCTGTAGCACAGTCCTGATACACTAAGGTTTTGCATAGTTAGGTGTAGGGGTTGCAGTTACAGACCAGGAGGGTGATGAGGGGCAATAAACAGATATCAGCCCAGCACACTGGGCTTCTTTGCAGGTGAAATCGTTATCTACAACTGAGGAATAAATTTGGCTGCACTTGGCCTTAGAGAGCAAGCTCTGCCTTGGCAAGCCTGTAGGCTGCTATTTGCAGAGCAGGAAGGGACAGATTTTGGAATAAAATTCATGGCATAAATGGGTTATGGGTAACACAGTAAAGGGTCATATAAAGTAACCCAGGAGCACAGGCTGACAGCAGTAGTACACTCCTCTGGGATCAGTCCTAGGGATTCCCCTGGGAACAATACCTCCTTCACATTGAACCATAGAATGCTTTAAATTAGAAGGGACCTCTAAAGGTCATCTAATCCAATGCCCCTGCAGCAAGCAGGGACATTCTGGCCTGTATCAGGAACAGTGTGGCCAGCAGGACAAGGGAGGTTATTCTTCCCCTGTACTCAGCGCTGGTCAGGCCATACCTTGAGTGCTGTGTCCAGTTCTGTGCCCTCAATTCAAGAGAGATGTTGAGGTACTGGAACATGTCCAGAGAAGGGCAATGAAGCTGGTGAGGGGCCTGGAGCACAGCCCTGTGAGGAGAGGCTGAGGGAGCTGGGGGTGTGCAGCCTGCAGAAGAGGAGGCTCAGGGCAGAGCTCATTGCTGTCTGCAACTACCTGAAGGGAGGCTGTAGCCAGGTGGGGGTTGGTCTCTTCTCCCAGGCAAACAGCAATAGAACAAGGGGAAACAGTCTCAAGTTGTGCCAGGGGAGGCCTAGGCTAGATGTTAGGAGGAAGTTGTTGGCAGAGAGAGTGATTGGCATTGGAATGGGCTGCCCAGGGAGGTGGGCGAGTTGCTGTCCCTGGAGGTGTTCAGGGAAGGCCTGGATGGGGCACTTAGTGCCATGGTCTGGTTGATTGGCTAGGGCTGGGTGATAGGTTGGACTGGATGAGCTTGGAGGTCTCTCCCAACCTGACTGATTCTACGATTTTTTGACACCCCCAGCTAGCTCCCAGTCCTTTGTAATATTAACAACACTTCATGAAATCCTCTATTTTCCTATTTTCCCCACTCTTTTTTGTTAATTGAAATTCCTTGCTAGCTCACATCTTCAGTTTCAGCTAAGTTCCTATGCATTCCTTTTCCTCTTGAGTTTTCTAACTTTTCAGCATCCACCCTCACCACTACAGTCCACTATTGTCTCTGTGCATCAATCTTCGGAGGCTTTGGTGACATTCATTCATGTTTCTTTGTAACTAACAAGATCTGATAGTGTTTCTCAGTATTTTGGACCTTCCAAGTCCTTTCCAGGGAGTCAGGATCTGTGCTTTTCATCCTGTATTTCTTCAAGTATCTCTCTAAGCCTTCATCTTTGTGCATGACAATGACCAGCAGTGTTTTCATGCCATTTGATCAGGAAAAGCTCACCAAACCACTGTGCACTGTAGATACTCTGATCATGTATGAGTAGCTCTAACCAAGCAGGATTTCCTAGCAAATCTATGTCTCTGTGGAGATGTAGACACCTTAGGCTATCAACTCCTTGAGCTCTCTGCTCATTAACTTGTCACATCTGAACAAAGATAAAGGAGGACTAAGTTCTGCTGATCTGCAGCTTCCAGAGCAGCAGTAGCAAAAGGTCAGCAGCCGAGTTTTGTGGGATGTATAACCAAGGACTCAGTGTCTCCTACATGTGCTACTTGTTTGATAGCTAAAACAAGCTCTCTGTGGTCATGTCAGCATGCCTGTGCCACACACTGGACACACTCTCCACCACAGGTTACCTGGTTCTTGCCTTCAAGCTTTGCACCCTAGGAATCACCTTGCCTCCACCAGCTGCCTTGGCTGCAATGTGTAGTTCTCACCCAAGGCAGAGCATTTGCCAGCAATGTACTCTCCAGCACCTTTAAGCAGCCTCTCCAGAAGCCAGCTCTTGCTAAACACAAGGGTTCCCATACTCCATCATTTGCTCTTGCTCATCCCTCAGGAGGGTACAGACCTGAACAACACAGCCTAGAAACACCTCCACAGTGCTTGCAATTATGCAGATCCTAGAAACACCTCCACTGTGCTTGCAAATACGCAGATTATGCAGCACTGCCACAGATGTGGTGGTGAGTTCTGCCTTCTTGAGCCCACCCTTCTCCTCAGCAAAGTGGACCCCCAAGGACAACTTTTTCCTCCATCACCTGATTTTTTTTTTTAATGTTGTGGCTTTTTTTTTTTTCATTTTGCCTTTTTCTAGCATATTCTTTCCTCCCTTCCATATCCCCATGCTGGGCTTCTCTACGTCCTGTTTGTAACCTGCTACTAAGCAAGGTGCTGTCTGATGCATAGTAACTTGGGATTCATGTATTAGGTTGGCACACAGTTCTCTTAAGAGCTATTTTCATGCTTCTTATCTGGGTGTCTTGCCACCCTCATTCTGATCAGCTTCTAAGTCTTTTTTTTATGTCCTCCTGCTGAGAACTATTCATGTCCACCAATAACCTGGTCCCTTGCTTGCATCTTCTCCTTCCAGTCCCTCCAGTCCTAGGCTGACCTCCTCCATCTTATCTTTCCTTTCTTTTTGTAACGTTCGCCCTTTTGAAATGTCAAAATCCCTCCCTGCCCCCAGTACCATCTCATCTGCTGATGAAATGCAGCACTTCTGTCACCATTTCCATATAAAAGTGTACACAGTTTTTTTGACAAAGCTGTCATGGCAACTTGGAGTTTGTCAGGTTTTCACATTATATATAATCTGCAAAACTGCACATTATTAAACATGTTCTGATGCTTCCAATTACTTACAAATTATTCCACTGCCAGATCCCACTGCTATATTCAGTCAAAATTTGTCATCTGGAAGAAAACTTCCAGATTAAGTTGCCATCACTTCAGGGCATTGAGGAGGGAGGGTGCTCTTCTGTCATGCCTGGAGCAGACTTAAAGGAGATCAAAGTTTCTAATGCTTTTCTGGCTCAGCTGGTGGATGGACTTCAGAGGTGCAGTGGAATGGGCTGCTAGGGAACATGATTACCTCTGCATACAACAACTGAGCCTTAAAAATGTGATGCAAGAGCTGTCACCATCCCTTTTCTAGCACATTCCACGTTAGCACTCACATTTTGGTCAGCTAGCATCAAATAAATGTATGGCAGATCCAGGCATCAGTCAGAGCCAGGAGAGGTTTAGGTTGGAGAGGTGGAAAACTTTCTTCACTAAAACAGTGGTCAGGCATTGGAATAGGCTGCCCAGAGAGGTGGTGAAGTCATCATCCCTGCAGAGATTTAAAGACATATAGATGCTATGGTGAGAGGTGTAATTTACCGGTGGGCTTGGCAGTGCTGGCTTAACTTTTAGACTCAGTGATCTTGGAGGTATTTCCCAACCTTAATGATTCTATGATTACTTTGCATTGCAGAGGCTTTCCCAGTGTAAGCAGCATTCTCTTTCAGTGGTCCACTTCATCTGTTTCCTTTTCATTCATGACACACTCTCTCCTTTCCCTTCCCTTGTTACAATTGCATTCAGATCTATTGATCCTTGCACACAAATGAGCTCTTTCTGTTGCATCTCCCAAGCACCTATGAGGTTTCCCCTGCCACAGAAGGACCTTCAGCTGTAAAAAGCTGCTAACAAAAAGAATTCAAGGCTCCAGCATTGTTTAGAAGAATAACACCTTGTCTGCACTGAGGAGGCAAATGAAGACATTTCCCAGGAGGTAAACCCTACAGGATGGTAAATAGGAAAGCAGAGACTTACAGAATCATAGAATAGGTTAGGTTGCAAAAGTCCTTTCAGATCAACAAGTGCAACCATTAACCCAGCACTGCCAGGTCATCAGTAGACCATGTCCCTCAGCACCACGTCTACACAGCTTTTAAATCCCCCACCCCAGACAGTGACTTCATCTATAATTTACCAGACTCAATCCCCTGCAACTACCCCTCCACATAAAATACCTGCTGACTTCAGCTTGAGGTTAGAATGATACAGGGAAGGTGCCCTCTGAACTTCTTTCAGATGAGTGAGGATGGGTGGGTGGATGGACAGATGAAGAAAATGGCAAAAGTAGGAATAGAGGTGGAAGATAACAGGCAAACAGGGTATCATTAGGGTGGTTGAAGAGAATAAAGTGCTAGTGAGGTGTGAGTCCTGTCCTCTCCCCTAAAACCTCATCTTCTTCTGAATTCTGCTATTTTGCTTGTCATCTTAAGCCTAGTTTATAACCCCCGCTCAGGCTTTGCTCCTTTCATTCCACTGCCTGGATGATCCTGTCTCTGCTGTAACACTCACATTCTGTCCTGCTGTTCTGCAAGCTCATCTTGCCTCTGAGTTCTATGCCTTTTCCTCCTTTCTCTGTACTCTTCTAATTCACTAAAATTCTTTAAATTACTTGCTGTCTTCTGCCATTTCCTGAACACTTCACTGTCCTTCCCAGCTATCTGGCTCATACTCTCCTTTCTTCAGGTTCCTTCTCCTCTTCCATATTCAGCCCTAGATTCTTCCTGCAGCTCCCTTTCTTCTCTGTTATCTGAGATCTCCTCCAAGACCCGCTCTCACCACCTTCCCTTCCAGCCTTTTTTTTTTGACACTACCAGAACCCTAATTCCTCCCACAAATCTCATCTTGCTGCAGCTCGCTGAGCCCTGCTTCACTCAGCTCTCTTCAAGCCTTTTCCTGGTGCAAGGCCAGCCAGGACATTTAGTAGCTCACATTGAGAAGCATCCACTTCATCAATCTCAAAAGGATGTTGACAAAGGCTTCTCAAAGGATAAGTGAGTCACTGTTTCTCTGCCACTACTTTATCCCTACCTACTCTAGGACAGCTCATTTAACAACCAAGCAGCCCTACCAGGAGATTTGCTCTACTGACACCACGGAGCAGTCAGGCACAACCAACAGACAAAGAAGGTATTATGATGGTAATATCGGCTCAATACAGCATTTTGCAGCCCTCTTTTTTTCCTTTTGGCTTAGAAACCCCTTAAGTTCTAATAGCCTCGAATGTTCCCTCTGCTTTCTTTGTCTCGATTCATCTCAAAGCCCCTCCAGATGAACTGTAAACTTTGTGCTTCAACAAACCACGCTAAGTGGGGTTTACTAAAAGCCACTTCCACTTAAACTTTGAAAATGCTGCAGCAATGAGGGGGGATCTTGCACATACCGAGTCAACAGACTCTGAATTTATGATAGGGCAATGACAACAAGCCAAACACACCAGCAAAAGCAGGCAGTGTGCCAATGTAAGCCATGAAGGATGTCTGGAGGCCTTGCTGTCTATATCCAAAATAAGGATTCACAACTAAAAAAACCTTCAACAACCTGGCAAAAATATCCTAATACAGTGGATTAAAAGAGATCACTTCTGTGTAGTGCTCTAACAGCACTGATATGTTGTGTCTGTTCAACCAAGAGGTTTCACCCAGTTGTGCTCTGCCTGGGTACAAGTATAGGTTTTACCTGCTCAAAGCGAGGCTCAGAAGCTGGTACCTGCAGCAGGTAACACCAGTAACTACTGTGTCAGCACTCGGGATGATGGATTTGCATCTTGCTTGAATGAGGAGCAGTAATTTCAGACTTCCACACTGCTGTCTTGCTGGGCTGCAAGAAAAGCGTTCTTTTCATGTGACAAGTGCAACAAATTGAATTTGCCAAACTCTGATGTCCTCATTTTGCATGGAGCTTTGAGATGCTGTTTTTATAGCAGCCAGGATCAAGATGAACCACGACTCTGTCTCTGAGACTGGAAGATCTGTCCGTGGACTGCATTTCCAATAAGGTCAATACAGTTAACTTCAGGAAATGAGGCCTGGATCCAGTTCTGGATTTGTCTAGTATTACTGTTGGCTGAGGCCAACAGTATGAGGTTTAACAAGGTCAAGTGCAGGGTCCTACATTTGGCCACAGTAGTCCCATGCAACAGGCTGGGGGATGAGTTGCTGGACAGTAGCCTGGCAGAAAGGGAGCTGGGAGTGCTGATTGACAAGCCAACTGAACATGAGCCAGCAGTGTGCCCAGGTATCATGGAAGACAAATGGCATCTTAGCCTGTATCAGGAATAGTGTGGCCAGCAGAACTGCATCCAATTCTGCCCCTGTACTCGGTGCTGGTGAGGCCTCATTTCAAGGCACAGAAACTTTAGAGCTGTCATTATTTGCCCCCCATTTCTCTTCCCCACGTAAGTGATTCTTCAGCTTTCTCTGTTCTTTCCTTCTCCCTTCTTAGGAACGCTGTGTTCATCGTGAACATCCCCAAGGTCCCAATGTGAGCCTCTTTGCTGGGTTTTGCTTCAAACCTGGGAACTCCTCCCACACAAAATACTTAGAGATGAAGCTTCTGGTTTTAACCCAACTCGAAGCCACAAAAATGAGGAACTACTGGCAAGGCAGCACCACTCTTCCATCAAACACATTTCCTTACAAAACACCTGGAAGGTACTGAAGAGCTCCAGCCAGCCCCAGTCTACAGAGGAGTGTTTTTTCCTCACAGATTTCGGAGTGCTTGCTTTCTGTGCTCAGTGTGCATCACTGACAATCCTTATCTGCAAATCAAGCTGCATTTGCTGAACTGTTTTCTACTTAAGTGAGAAAGAAAGCCAAAAGTAACAAAAAATCCCATTTCTGATCATGTCTTCATCTCTTGGACTCACTTTCTCAGGCTTAGAGGAAAGAGGTCTTGGCGTTGAGGGCACCAAGGAATCTAGCAAGCTGTTGCCTTTCACTTCAGCACAGCTTTGACACAAGAAATGCTCCTTCACAAAGCAAAGCTTCAGAGAAATCAGTCTAGGTGTTGCCTAGCCTGAGCTTGACTGACTGAAGAGGTGAGTAAATAATCCTGAGCCCTCTTCTGGCTCCTGGGCCTTTGGAGGAAAGCAGGTCTCTGGCAAGGATGGCCTCTGTCAGCCATTGGTGGAGCACACAGCTGGACACAATCCACAGGATGATGGCTCTAGGCAGTGACAGGCCAGGAAGGAAGCATTGGGCAGATGGTGTGAAAGAAAGCGAAAGCCTGAATGAAAGAAATAGACTTAATCTTGGAGAGACACAGGAGCAGGAAACTTGATGCCACAGTCACTTTATCAAGTTGAAATGTATGATTAAGAAATATATCTTTAGCCCTAAAGACATAGGTCATGCACAGATTTAAGAGCAGGTGGTGCCAAAAAGAAAGTCTCCCCACACACCCTGCTTATGCTTGCCCTTGGTGACACAGGCACAGAAACCATGTTTGCATCCCTTCCCTCTGACAGACCCCAGCTTCCATTTCTCTTGGTGACTATCAAAGGTTGTGATGCCCTAAGAGCCCATCCCTTCCCTGCACCCTGATGTCACAGAGCCAGCGCCTGGCAACGGCAGGGATGTGCCCCGGGACGCTATAGAAGGGAGCATCCTCCCAGCTCTGCTGCCAGAGCCGGCCCAGGGGCAGCAGCGGTAAGCAAGGGGAGGCAGAGATAGGGACCGCAGGTAGAGGGAGAAGAGGGCTTGGGCATCTCCCGGGAGGCAGGAGAAGCCTGTGGGAGGAGGCAGCAGGGCTTGCTCAGGTGCTCAGGGAGTAGCCGATCGCCAGCTTTGGGGTCAGGAAGGAATTTTTCCCCCCGGGGCAGATTGGCACCGGTCCCCGGGGGGTTTTCGCCTTCCTCTGCAGCACTGAGCATGACCACTTGGCAGGCTCCTCCGCTCCCTTTGGGCTGGGCTACTGCCC
>WAAF01013160.1:28207-103930 GCA_013400475.1 Tricholaema leucomelas | reverse complement strand
GCCAAGGCTTCTCCGGGCACTTTTGGCTCGGTTCTTGCTGCTGCTCTGGCACCTCCAAGGCGTCTCTCGGGCCCTGGCTCTTTTGGCCTCGTTTGCCCAGTGCAAGCTTGCAGCAGGAGCAAGCTCTGCTCCTGCATTGCCTGGGTACTCTGTTAGTGTTACAGAATTGGCTCTGGGAAACAATTAAACAATAAAAGAACACAAACCAAGATAAAATAAACTTCACTTTCCACCTCTATCCCTTGTGTTTGGTGTCCTTTAAAGTTCTTTTGGAGCTGGAAACCCCCCAGCATTTCAGGCAAAGAACAGGCTCATGGTTCCTCGGCTCACGGTGAGCACAGGGAGCAGAAGAGCACAGTTCTGCTGTGTGATGCTGAGGTCAGCCTCACAAGCTCTGACACAGGGCTGAGGGCTCCATCCCGGAGAGCAGCTGCCAGCCCCATCCAGGAGACAGGGACAGGCACACCTACAGCACGGCTCAGGAGGGACTGGAGGCCCCTGGCTGAGCCGAGACACATCCCCTGGGCCCTTGGCATGAGACGGAGGGATGGGAGTCCCACGGGAGGCTGGTCCCAGCTGTTTACACCTATTAGCACCCCAGCAGCCAGCCAGAAGTAGACTTGCACTGCTCACTTGCTCTCCTTTAGATGCTCCTGGTTGGCCACTTTGAAGACAGGGTATGGGGCCAGAAGGGCCTTCTCTCTGAGGGACCACTGCTGCTCTCAGGACAAATGGCAGGAGCAGCACTGCACACCTGGAAGAACCTCAAGAGGTAGGGCAGGAGGAGTAGGTGACAGGGACACCACAGTGGCATAGAGGCATCTGGGCAGTGCCAAGCCATGGGTCCTACCTGTCCAATTGCACCCTAAACCACCACAGCTAAGCTCTGCTGCGTGCAGGGCTGGTTTCTGAGACGGGATTTGCAGACAACAAAATAGAGAAAGCTTTTTGCTTTACCCCTTTTGCCCTTCAAGTCCATGATGCTAGAAGACACCCAAAGAGGGCTCTTCATATGAAACCGTGGAAGAAATGTGCTGCCTGCCAGGATGTTGCAAACTGGAAGGATTGCAGGGAAGCAGACTGCAGACAAGCACTTATCAGAGATAATCATCTCAGGGCTGTTGGCAGATGTAGCCCAGGAATACGTCCTGCACTGGGAAAAAAGGTAGGGAGATCTGTATAGCCTCCCATCTCCAGTGATGAGACAACTGAAGCAGAACAGGGGTAAAAAAAAACAAACCTAAATGCACTGCTTGAGCTACACAAACCCTTATTATTTACCAGAGCAAAACACCTTCACATAAGGAGCTTCTCTTTCCATGAGTGAAATCAAGGGCATTCCAAAGTGATTCATGAGTGTGTAACTTGGATACAGCTGACAATAAGATGACTGTGCCTTGATGGGCTAGGATGACAGGCTGAAATATGAGCTCCTAGCAAAATCAAGCTCATAAGCAAAAAGTAGAGAAAGCTCTGAAGGCTGATAAGGTAGCACAGGAAAACCAAAGATATCACAGCACAGGGGAGTGCTTTGGTGTGCAGTCATGACCTGCACAGCCATTCAAGAGGCACCTATAATACAGCAGATATGAGAAACAGCCTCACGAGCAGAGGTGAAGGTACACTAGCTAGGCACAGAGTTACAAGAGGAGAAAATGTTAGAGCACAGCAAGTTGGCAGCTGAGCTGGATTGCATTTGCAAAGCAAGAAGCATGCCCAGCAAGAGGTAAGATGTGCATGACAAACTGCACAGAAAGCCACTCTCTCTGAGTTCCCTAGCAGAGAAGTGCAAGGTGTAGGGGCAAGACATGCATGACAAACTGCATAGAAAGCCACTCTGAGTTCACCAGCAGAGAAGTGCAAGGTGTAGGGGCAAGACATGTGTGACAAACTGCATAGAAAGCCACTCTGAGTTCACCAGCAGAGAAGTGCAAGGTGTAGGGGCAAGACATGTGTGACAAACTGCATAGAAAGCCATTCTGAGTTCACCAGCAGAGAAGTGCAAGGTGTAGGGGCTAGAAACAGTGACCCAGGTGGATTGGTTCTGGTTGGTTTTCACCAGAGGGCAAAGTAAGATAAAGGTTGTGATAAGGTGTTTGTAACTCCCTATCTTAACAGCTTCCCACACAGCTTTGCAAGTCCTCATACCAACCACTTTGCTCCTTGGAAATATTCCATTCCTCTGATCTCCAGCTCTCCAAGCAGGCCCTTGGATTGAACCACCTCTCACCAGGTTTCAGATAGTGTGTTGCAGTTGGCCTCTCCATGCCTCTCATCTGCCAGAGACAAGCTGCAGCCTCTGTCAGTAAGCTGAGCATCCCTCCTCTGTGTAGGAGTATTTTGCATTACAGGCCTTTTCGTAACAGCCCCATAGCAACAGGTGGAGTTGAAGTGGCTCAAGAGCAGTCTTGAGGAGAAAAGAACTTGCGGGTGTCAGTTAATGAAAAACTCAGCATGAGCTGAAAAGCCTGCTGGCAGCCCAGTGGGCAACCACATCCTGGGATGCAGCCAAAGAAGAGTAAGCAGCAGGACAAGGGAGGTGATTCTGCCCCTCTGCTCTAGTGAGAGCCCATTAGGAGTACTGTGTCCAGCTCTGGGACCCCCGACACAAAAAAGACATGGAAGTGTTGGAGAGTATCCAGAGGACGCCATGAAGATATCAGAGGGCTGGAGCACCTGCCCTGTGGGGACAGGCTGAGACAGTTGGGGTTGTTAGGCCTGAAGTAGACAAAGCTCCAGGGAGACCTTAGAGCAGCCTTCCAGTACCTGAAGGGGGCCTACAAGAAAGCCGGGGAGGAACTTTTTACAAGGGCTTGTAGTGAGGATGAGGGAGAATAAATTGAAGCTTAAGGAGAGATTTAGACTGGGTACTGGGAAGAAATTCTTTACAGTGAGGGTGGTGAGACACAGGTTGCCCAGGGATGTCATGGATGCCCCCTCCCTGGTAGTGTTCAAGGCCAGGTTGGATGAGGCCTTGAGCAGCCTGGTCTAGCAGAAGGTGTCCCTGCTTCCTGCAGGGAACTGGAACTAGAAGATTTTTCAGGTCCCTTCCAACCCAAACCATTTTATGAATTAATATGTCTGCTACAATGAGCTTCCTACAGCATCCTGCAGGAGCAGGGGGATTTTCAGCAGAAAGAGTGGAAAAGCAGTGCCCTCCAAGGAACATGACATAGTGACCTCCCCATGCCACACCTTATACTTACAATTTCATAGCTCTGTCTCTCTGAAGCTGGCTGGGTGACAGGCTACGCCAAACGCCAGCTGGAAAATTCTTCTGACAGGGTTCCTGCTATGACAAAGCAGTTCATTAAAACCACAAGAAAAAATTACTTCAGTATCTGCTTTGGATGCTACTTAGTTAATGCAAAAGACTTGCTGGAATGCATCAGTTGTTGAGTGGGAAAGTGGAAGCATACAGCTGAGGTTTAGACTTGCCAGTACTGCTGGGCAGGGGACAGGAAGGGTAGGAATTTTGTGTGAGGGCTCAGGAGTTGAGGTAAGGTCACAAACCCCACCACAGGCATGGGATTCAAAACTTTGAAAGAGGAGAGGGTGACAGCTGAGGGCTTTCAGATGGGACCACAGCCTGCAGTTGCTGGCAGGATTTCACAGGGCTCGAGGAGTGGAAGAGGAGACAAGAACCAGTCATGACAGAACCATTTTAAGCACAGGCAATGGGAACTGCTAACAAAGAACAACAGGCACTACAGGGGATGATAAAGAGCTCCAGTGCTTTATTGGTGGGTTTGACATCCAGTTGAACAATACACATGTTTGAAGGTCGACAGCCAGTAGCTCTGCTATACAAACCACGCTGGTAGTCAGCAAAGAAAGAAAAGGGAAAAAAAGAAAGGAAAAAAAAATATAAGGAAAAGCCATCTGAATGCTGCAGGCTCCCAGGAGCAGGGCAGACAGCAGGAGGCAAGCAGGTTAGCTGGAAGGAATGGGAGGGGGATGAAGGAGAGCATAGCATATCCATCTCCAGGCATCTGCCTTGCCTAGCTCCAATTAAGCAGCTAATTTCCCCAGGTGCTCTCTACAGAAACAAGCATCTCCAGAGGGTGATTCACTGCAGGATGTTACACTGCTGCTCTACAGAGCTCACATGAGTCTGTTCTGCATTTCTTAGAGGCAGACTGCTCTCAACAGCAACTGCAGAGTGCACCTAGGGAGACATGATGCTAATTTGGATGCCTATCGATGGGGAGTGTGAATCTCCTTTCCCTTTGCCCTCCCTCCCTAGCTACCCATTGTTATCATGTAAACAAGTGGTATCCACCCCATTATCACAGCTGAGGAGTTTGTCAGGAAACAGGACTCTTGGGTGCTGCCACACACAGCAAAGAGATGCATACAGCAGATTCTAATTTCATTCTGATCCCAGATGGACTTTTTGCATGTTTGCCACCAACCCACTTTTATCCCCCTCACACAGCATCATATGTGCCCAGGCAATGTCCATCCTGTGAGTTCTCAGTAAGGTCTCTATTTGGGTGGACCAGTGCATGACTTGCCTGCTCACATGTGCTGCCAACCCACATGAACTTCAATTTGCTGAAATCAATAGCAGAGTTTTCACTGACTTTAACAGTCAGATTTAAACATTTTTCGTTCACAGAATTCATTCACATATCAAGCTGCAGGTACTCTTGAAATCTGATTGATTTGGGAATAAAAGAGTCCTTCCTTCCCTGTTTCCAAGTAACTGAACTGTATCCAACTTGTGAATGAACATGACTTACCCAAAAGAACTTTTTTCCCATCCATAGGGACTAGCTGTAATTACATACACATTCACAACATGTAAGCTCCCTTAGTGAAGAAGTGTCCAAGTGGCAATGTGGAAAGGAAATTATGGTTCAGTGTCTGAAAGAACTGCAGAGACTGAAATTTTCTGCTGTGTTAATACAGCACCAAGAGATGCTGTAATTAGAAAGCAAAAGGCAAACAGAGGAGCTGTTAATACTTTTGGGGACTGTTTAGGTTTGTCCTAAGACTAAAATGCTTCCTCAGGGAAATGATAATGCTTTCAGACATGACCCTGGGACTACTGCAAGATGCTAAAGACCCATCCCCACAGGTGTCATATGCCATAACTGCATGGCTATATTTGCCAACTGCTCCATTTTCCACAGTTCTATTCTAATTTTATCACTACTTCTAGTGAATTCCACTGTTTCCAGGAGTGCATTAGTTCTTTGGGTTGGTTTTTTTCTTAAAGGCAGGATGTTTGTTGTTTTTAGCAGTGATCCATTCTCATGCTGAATCAGATACAGAACACAAATGAAAGGCAGCAATATGCTGCTTCCAGTGTAAAAAAAAAATGATAAAGAAAAACATTTAGATCCAGGAGAAAGCAGGCTGGCAACGTGTTAGTTTGATGTACTGTTCTAATCTCTGCTGGAAAGAGATTTCTGTGTTGGCACAGGGCACCAGAGAAATTGAGTGAGTGAACTCAACATGGCATCTCTCAGGAGACAAGATATTTCATCTGCTCTGGTTCAGTATCAATATAGATTCTATCTGATGGTAGATGAACTCACCTGGATGTATTCCTGTGCAACCTGATCTAATTGACCCTGCCTTAGCAGGTGGGTTGGACTAGATGACTCCCAAAGGTCCCTTCCAATCCCCACCATTCTGTGATTTCCAGTGGGGTGGGGGAACAAAGCAACAAAACACAACCAAAGAAGAACCTCGAACCAAAAACCCAATCCAAATCAACAAC
This sequence comes from Tricholaema leucomelas, assembly GCA_013400475.1. NCBI lineage: Eukaryota > Metazoa > Chordata > Aves > Piciformes > Lybiidae > Tricholaema lacrymosa > Tricholaema leucomelas. The sequence continues at coordinate 98,199 of WAAF01013160.1, read as the reverse complement.
AACAAAGCCTAAACAACACACCCCCAAATCCAAACAACACCACCCCTTCAAAACAAACAGAAACCCCTCAAACCAGACCAAAAAAAACCAACCCAACAACTCTAAAAAGGCACAACAAGTAATTAGCACAAACACACAGAACAGTTCAGGGCATCTGGAGAAAAGGTCAGGACTGTGATGGCACAAGTTCTGCAGTTCCAAGTAGAGAGGTGGAAAAGTCACCTAGAATTTCACTTTAGCCAATACTGCTTTCTGGATGATATTGCATGAATGCTACTCAGACACATCTCATTTTCAAGCATATCTAGAGGGGTGAAAAAAAAACCCAGCCCTAGGGAGGGAAAATTATATCTAGTATTTGCAGTCCTCCAGGACCTCCAATCTGGGACACTTCCAGCTGAATCACAGGAAAGCTTGTTGCTGCCAGGCTGCTACCTGCCTGGAAGGATGGCAACACATCTGAGCAGGGTAATGTTGCTTTGTTCTGGTGCAAACCAAAAGGCACAAGGTATATAGCCCAGGCTCTCCAGCCCACTCAGAGAGCCTAGAATCACTAGTCAGAAAGAAGGTAACGAAGCAGAAAGTAGCAACTGCTTTGATGGCAGCAGTGTGCTCTTAGCCCTACAGCCTTCTCGCCTGCCATGCTCCCCCTTCCCTAAGAGCAGTCTCAGGAGCAGATTTTCTCTGGCTGTTCACAGTGCTGTTGGATCACCTCAGCAAGGTCAAGACACCGCAAAATTCGCCATTTCTCAGCAGCCAGCTCTTCCTTGGATACCTGGCCCAGCAGTTTTTTGGCAAAGAGGTTCTGATCCTGCATGAAAAGTCCCACGGCAGATCTTGGGGCTTGAGGGAAGTTCTCCAGGCAACCACTTGTGAAACAGAAGTTGATTTTCTTTTCACGTCTCATCCCTGGTCCTCTTTCTTCAATCCAAGTCAGAGGTCTAGTGTGGAGGAGCAGAGAAAAGGAAGAGTATTTATTAGGAAACAAGAGCTACAGTTTCTGCCTTTTTCTCTCTGCATTTACAGAAAATGCCTTAACAAATGCTCAGGTTTAAAATCTCAGCCACTGCAAATTCAGGTAACGTGTTCTGACCACCATGTCTTGTTGTTAAGAGTTGAACACCAGCTTATAATCTTCACTCTGCCCCTGCTTCATGCCATGACCTCCAGCACACCATCTAAGCTCTCTCCAGCTCTGTTTTCCCTCTGTTCAAAGCAAAGCCAGCAGTGTCTAGCCATCTCACAGGGAAGAGGGAAGTTTAATCCATTTGTGGGCTTGGATGAAGAGTGCAGTTAAACATCCCAAGGTTTTGTGCATGACTCCATCACAAGGCACTCGATGCCCAGTCAGATTTAGGTCACTCAGGTCAGTAATGACAACCCAGATACTACTGTGCAAGCTAAATACCAGGCCTTAAGGCGGAGCAAGTTCAGACATGCAAACACTAGCACCCCTGCTCCCTGAATGTCTCCAATACATTCCTTTCTCATCACTGTGAGCACTGATTGCACCAGAAGATGCCAATTTCGTTTGTTTCAGTTATGCAGACTCTCAGGCAAGTTTTCTTAGTCAGATCAAAGTGCTGTCTTATGCCATCGTGAAAGCCACAGTCTCCAGGTCAAGCGCTGGTATTGGTGGCTATTGTCTGGCATAGCACCAGGTCTTCTCACAGTTTGGCTGAGGAAAGAGGAGCTATGAGATGTGCCACATCACTCAGGAGTCTTAATAGACTCCCTGGCCCAACACTGGCTTTGAGGAATGGTCCTCAACACCAGCCACAGCCACCATTCCTGCTCTTTTGTCAGCTGCCTATATCATGCTGTTACCTTTCTGCACCTCATTCATCAGCACTGCCTGCGTTTAGGGGATGCATACTATTTTTCTTACTTGGTTATTGATGGCCCTTCCACATTCCTTTATGGCCTACTTTAGTCTGCCACTCACAAATTATGAGGGCATCAATAGCATGGAAGAATAAATTCTGTCTCCCAGTACTGCCCATTAAATCTTCAGCATCATTAGGTGTGGAAAGAAAGTCCTTGTCAGTCTACCCTGAACACATTCTTCAGAGCACTCAGCTTAATGATTCTGCACCTCTCATCTTTTATGCTTTAGGAGCCAGTTTCAATATTCACCTCATGGTATCAATTATTCTTTGCTCATCTGTACTACCACACACACACACACACGCCCTACAATTGAAGCGTGGCCAGATGAACCTGACTGAACAGAATAAAACCACTGGAGAGAAACCAGGGGAAAAAAAAGAAAAAAAAAAAAAGAAAGGACCCAAATCACAGCCTGCAATGAAAGAACAAATGCAGAGAGGACTACTAAATACAAAGACACCAGGCATTTCAAGGCTACAGGTTGCTGCAGGCTAAAGCAGCGCTTGAGGGCCACATCACTTGGTGCTTTGTGTTCTCACCCTCTCTTCCCTGAGGTGCTGGCTGTTGACCTGGGCAAGAGGCAGGCTGTTGAGCAAGCTGAGTTTTGCTCTGACTCGACAGAGCTGCTTTTATGTTGTTCAGGCCAATGTTACTCAAAGCTGCTCTGTTTCAGGTAGGCAGGTATGAAGAAACCACTGGGCAGGCATAGACAAAGGCCTCTACCACATAAGACAGAGAAGCCCACAATATGGTCCAAAATAGGGTCACCTCCCTGGGGTGATCCAGAGCAGATGTGCACCAACAACCACGCTCAAGTGTGTGTTGTCTTCTCCTCTAGCTTGGGGAAGCCACTGAACCAAAAGTACAATTGTGTGGAATGGACAAAATTTAATCAAAGTGATTAAAATGTCTGATTTAGATCAGTGAGCAGGAAAAAGTTGGTTCTGCTAATAGATTTATCATCTCCTGTGATTGGACTTTTTGTTAATTTCCCAAAGAGAAGATGATTTTACTCAGCTGGCTACCAGAAAAGAAGGGCATTTTAAATCAACAACAACTTTTATGCTAAAATCAGTCCCCTTCTTGCTATAAAGACATGTATGCTGCAAACGTGCATGGTACTTCAGCAGCTTTGAGGGTGGTGAGACACTGGCACAGGTTGCCCAGGGAGGTTGTGGATGCTTCCTCCCTGGAGGCATTTAAAGCCAGGCTGGATGAGGCCTTGAGCAGCCTGCTCTAGTGGGAGGTGTCCCTGCCTATGGCAGGGGGTTGGAGCTGGATGATCCTTGAGGTCCCTTCCAACCTAAACCATTCTAAGATTCTATGAAGAAGCAGCTTTGTATTTTATGTCAGAAAATTGTGAAGAACTGCTGGGGTTTTTACCCATTTTCCTTAACCATTTATACCCAAGTATTATCTGGCTATAGATGTAGTCAGTTAATTACAAGTGGCAGTAGTGTTACCTAGAAGCAACAAATGCAGCATTCTTGGCAGCTGAATAAAGTCACATGAAGTGTGCTGGGCAGTTTAAGAAGGAAGTTTAACCAAACACTAACAAACCATTTTTACAGTGATTTTTTTACAAAGCAACAAGCAACCACTACCTGCAGTGAAAACTTTTTAAGGTCACTTTGTCTTTCCAGATTTGAGGCTGGTAGAGCTCTCTCCTAGCTACATTTTATCAAGAGATTGGAAGAGACTTTCTGCTTTTCCAGTTCCCTGTTTCTTCAAATAATGAGTGGCCCGAATTGGACTGTCCTAGTTAAACCAAACCTGAAGTGAACACTCTTTGCACCTGCAGAATAATTCAGCTGCTTTCATGCTGGGTCATAGAATCAACCAGGTTAGAAGAGACCTCCAAGACCATCCAGGCCAACCTAACACCCAGCCCTGTCCAGTCAACCAGACCATGGCACTAAGTGCCTCATCCAGTTTCTTCTTGAACACCTCCAGGGATGGCAACTCCACCACCTCCCTGGGCAGCCCATTCCAATGCCAATCACTCTCTCTGCCAACAACTTCCTCCTAACATCCAGCCCAGACCTGCCCTGGCACAACTTGAGACTGTGTCCCCTTGTTCTGTTGCTGGTTGCCTGGCAGAAGAGCCCAACCCCAGCTGGCTACAGCCTCCCTTCAGGTAGCTGTAGACAGCAATGAGCTCTGCCCTGAGCCTCCTCTTCTGCAGGCTGCACACCCCCAGCTCCCTCAGCCTCTCCTCACAGGGCTGTGCTCCAGGCCCCTCACCAGCTTTGTCGCCCTCCTCTGGACACCTTCCAGTACTGCAACATCTCTCTTGAATTGAGGAGCCCAGAACTGGACACATCACTCAAGGTGTGGCCTGAGCAGTGCTGAGCACAGGGGCAGAATAACCTCCCTTGTCCTACTGGCCACACTGTTCCTGATCCAGGCCAGGATGCCATTGGCTCTCTTGGCCACCTGAGCACACTGTCCACTCAGCTTAATAATGTCTGGAGCAGCTTCTGCAGCAAGCTTGTATCACATGGGTTTTTTTTAATGCATGGCCAACTTGAAGCTTTTTTTCCTTGGCCTTTGTAAGCTCAGATCTCCATATTAACATCACTTCTAACATATATTGCCAGAATATGCATTCAGAAAATGTCTTCAATTTCTTTTAAACACCTTCCTTTCCACACTTTGAAAATGCCAATACCTTTTTATTTACTGCCCAATCAAAAAAAGGGCTTCCTTACCTCAGATGGGAATTAGACAATTAGACTCTACCCCTAGTTAACGCCAGCAGAGATGCTCTCTAAATCATTACCTCTCCAGCTCACATTAAAAATTCATTTTTGACATTTAGTGAATCCAAGCTCAGTAACCCTGGAACAGGAAATGGCAGCCCCAAACCAGCCCTGCTGGCAGTAGGGGGTTGGCTTTTCCTGGATTGCTCACTGTTCTATCACAGAGAAGCTGCCAGCTCAACTGTCTTGGAAGCACAACAGAGGCAGAGGTCACGTCTCAGACAGCTGGGCGTCAGGCACTAGCACTGTGCTAGTTCGAGCCTAGCTAGAATATTTTGGTGAGAAGGACTAGATCATAGGCTGTGAAATGAAAACAATGGTGAGGTCTACTTCACTCATAGTCTTGCTGAGATGTGTAAAAAAGGAAAGCAAAACATAGATAAAGTCACTTTGCTCTTTGCTCTTCACCTGCTGGGGAGCTCTGGGCTGCAGGCTGAACTCCATCTTACTCTCTAACCTCACCCTCCATTTGTTTTGGCTGATCCCACCTTGCTTCCTAACCCTCCTGGCCAAACCTCCATTCTTCCTTGGGGCTGGGGTAAGGTTGAAAAGGGTAGGGGAAAGTTGAAGGGGTGGTTGAGAGCCCCTCCTGGGGACTCAGGTTTCTGGGAGGGCTGTTGTGTTTCTGTATTGCCTTTTTACCTTGTATATTTCTGTCTGTAACTGTCTATACTGTAACTATCTGCTTGTATCTTGTGCCAGCTGTAAATATAAGCTTCATTCATATTTCTAGAGCTGGCTGAGTCTAGTCTGGGTGATTTCTAACGTGTAGGGGGGCAGGGAACACCCAAATCACCACAAGCACACGCCTCCAAAACCCAGCCGGGCACAGATGAGCAGGCAGTGCAGGCTGCGAGCAGAGACAGACTGAAGCCTTTGCACAAATCCCCACGTAACAAGCAGAACACAGGCTAACGTCAGCATGCCTTTCAAAAAACAGGATGGGATCACTCTGAGGCAAGGAGCAGACCTTTCCTATCCTTCAGTGAAGTAAAGGCTGGGCAAAATAGGGCTGTAATAGCACCAGCATGGCTGCTGGGCCATAACTTCCCTGGGCAGAGAGTGGGCCAAATTCTCTACCGCTGTAACTCCACTGACGTCAATGGGGGAAGGTCAGCAGGAAACATGGCCCTGCCACCCAAGAGAAGACAGGAACGCTATGTAACTTTCCAGGCCACATAAACTATCCCTCAGACGTAAGGCTGACTGTCCCTTGGGTCATGAAAAAGCTCGTGGTGACAAAATTCCTACTGACCCATATGAAAGAGAAAAGCAGGTACCTGGTAATGGTGGAGAGGATGAAAAAACCCAGTTCTGCTGGCAGCAAATACCACACATAGCGGCTAAGAGCTACCTAGGAGACAGGAGATCCAGGGAAACGTTTAAGCCACCCACTAGTTCCACCTGCTGGAATTAGTTCAAATTCTCACTCTAGGTCTTTACAGCTGCTAGTGTTACTGGCAAGCTGCTAAGGGGGCAAAGGCAGCTCGGGTGTAGAGTCCTGCCCTCTGACAACTGCATTTTAATAGGAATTGGAAACGACGTTTTATTTAAAGAGAGAGAGGAAGAGTGCTAAACCGAGATGCTAATCTCACAATACACTCCAGCGGGCTTTGTAGGACCGGATGATAAATTGCTTAACTAGACCCAAAGCGAAACAGATCAAATGAGCCTCGATTATTCACTCCCCAAACAGCAAAGTCCTTTAGGTTATTGCTTGAACTAAACACATCTTTTGTTGTTGGAGGTTTTTCCTATTTTAAGCATTCTAGCAATGTAAGTGTACCAGAAAGGGTAATTTATTAAAGACAGACTGGAATATTTTCCCATGGGGTCTTATTTTCCCCTGCTCTCCCTTAGTCTTCTCATCTGTCTCTTGTCATATGCCTATGAGAGGAGTCATCCATCTCAAAGGCAGAGCATGCTATATGGAAAAACAAGAAAACAGGAGGGAAGAGAAAGGAACAAATTGTTCCACCACATCCTAGGAAACACAAAGAGCTTGGGTAATGTCTAGGTACTTTTTCGTGGCAGGTGATTCTTAAGCCACATCTCTAGCAGATGATAAACTCTCATCATAATTAACCTGAACCTACCTGAAAGGACACAACCTGCACGCAGATGGCACAGAATGACCAAACTAGAGAGTTCCCAGCAAAATACACCACCAGACTTTGGATCAGTCTGAGCACTCAGTCTACAGTCTATTCAGGACATGGAACTGCTGGAATGAGTCCACAGGAGAGCCATGAAGATGATCAGAGGGCTGCAGCAGCTCTGCTATGAGGACAGGCTGAGAGAGTTGGGGCTCTGCAGCCTGGAGAAGAGAAGGCTTCAAGGAGACCTTAGAGTGGCTTTCCAGTATCTGAAGGGAGCCTACAGGAAGGCTGGGGAGGGACTGTTGACAAGGTCTGGTAATGTCAGGACGAGGGGGAATGGGTTTAAACTGGCAGAGGGGAGATTTAGACTGGATGTTAGGAGGAAGTTCTTTACAGTGAGGGTGGTGAGACACTGGCACAGGTTGCCCAGGGAGGTTGTGGATGCTTCCTCCCTGGAGGCATTTAAAGCCAGGCTGGATGAGGCCTTGAGCAACCTGCTCTAGTGGGAGGTGTCCCTGCCTATGGCAGGGGCTTGGAGCTGGCTGATCCTTGAGGTCCCTTCCCTAAACCCTTCTATGATTCTACAGTATGAAACACTGGTGACTTTCTTTATGGTCATGTATTAAAATAGACTATTTTACAGTAAGGCCACAAAAGCCCCTAACTATGTGACAGCAAGCCTAATGTTATCATATAATAAAAAGGAGATCCAATTCTTTATCAAATGAAAGTTATCAAGAGAGTTTTCTGCAAGGAAATCATAATGCAATAGCTAGGAAAAACGAGAGAGTCCTGGCTGCTGGATTCTCACTCATTCTGACACAAACATGCAATACAAGTGAAAAACAAAACCTTAACAAAGGGGAAACAGATTGCTGTCCTGCTCAGGAAAACTAAAGGGAGCTTCAGCATTGTGGATTAGGCATCGGTCAAGAACAAACTTTCAGTAGTTTATGATGCTTCTGCTCAAAATGTCTCATTTTCTCTAAGCCTCCAGCAAGTACTCCAGGCAAGCACAAGAATGATAGGGCTAGAAGTTAAGTATTACACCTTCTCAAACAGTCAGGTATTTTCAGCCTCTAAACAAAGGTTAGCTTTCAACACAGAGTTAGAATTTCTGATGCTACATGAAAAATCAACATTTTTTTTCAGAGTGCAAGGAAAGGCCTTTCTGTCTTGGGCATGGTAAAATGTGTTATGGGCCCATTCCTACATTCAGGCACCAGTAAAGAGCTTTAAACCCCTTTTGTGCTCTTCAGCAGACATCGTTTGGTGGTGGTTCTTTTTACCACAACAACTATAGGAAGGACTTTCAGGTCTGTTTCTCTTGCACACTTCCATGCCAGCATCCAACCATTCTGTTTCCCAAGAGGAAGGGAAGATGCAGAGCTCCTACAGATGATACCTGAGGAGCCTGGCTCACCTGCTGCCATGGCCATTACTCACTTCTTGTTTGCTGTCTGAAAGTGAACAGTCATTCTGGAGTAATTCTTATCCTTCTGCTTTTCTCTGGTGGCAGAGGTAACGGTGAGGTCTCCAAAGAGGTCAATCAGCCAGGTCAGTCGAGCTATTCCACTGAAAGCTGGGAATCCTGCTTTGTTTTCATCGAGGACACTACCTGGTGCAACAGCAACAGAAAGACTTGAGAAAGGGGAAAGTGCATAATGCCCTCTGCAGAGGAAAGGCTGAAGAAACCACAGTGCTGCAGGCTTAGAGAGCAGACTATAGAGAGGCTATGAGGGGACGGATGGAGCAGGACAGTAAACAAATATGGTCAACCTGTAATAGAGAAGGCTGCTCAAATCATGCCAGGAGAAGCTGAAGACAGGAGGTGTATGTGGATTCAACAAGGGGATAAAGCAGGGAGAAAACGTCTCCAAAATCTCACTTAGCTCTTCTGGGGCCAAACACCAATAGGCAAGAGTAAAGCTCCCCACTATAGAAACTGAGGCCCTTCCTCAGAGCTCATCCTCCTCCCCGAGACCAACATGGATAGGATAGTGGTTACTATCACCAAAGAACAGAGGGGATGAAGAACTCTCTCCTCCAAATACCAAGGCAATCTTGTGCTCTTCACCATATGGCAGAAAAAGATCACCAGCTGCAGAAAACAATTAGGGCAAAGTTGCTCTCCAGACACTTCTGCCACTTCATGGAAATACCCAGAACTGATACCTGAGTCTTCAGGCACTTTACAGACAGACTCTTGTCTGGAAGGACAGACAAAGCCAGATGGGCCTTGATATCTTCATAGCTACTAACCTGTGAAATGCAATGTTCCCTTCACCTCAATGGGCCTTGATTTCTTCATAGCTACTAACCTGTGAAATGCAATGTTCCCTTCACCAGGTCTTTCCCAGCAACTTCTTTTTTCAGTTGCTTGTACTCCTCAGTCAGAAGCTCAATGTGCTCCACGTGGAGTACTTTATCTGCCATTAAAAACAAACACAAACAACAAACAAACAAAAACCCTCACACCAATTACCAGGACAGATTACATAAGGGCTTTCTATGTGCATCAAAGACATACCTAAGCAGTAAAGGCCACCAGTGGGAACTCACTTAGAAAACATCTCACAGGCTGGCACAAAATGATGTCAAGAAGAAAAACAAACACAGGCCCTGTGCTGAGGCATCAATCTGGGTTAAGGATTTTCAGGAGACAACAAATATTGAGACCAGAGGAGCAGTAGCCACTATGTTTAATAGAAACTCTGTCATGAAATCCAATACCCAGGCAAGGCTGAAACATGAATCTTCAAAGTAAAAGACGGATTAACTCTTGGCCTCTTTCCCCTCACATTTCCTGGTTCTGCATTTTCCCTCCCAGGGCAGCAGGAAAGAAATATGAAAGGGAAAAAAAGGGCATAATGCTCAGACCCAGACTGTAGCAATACATTAAAGAGTAGCTCCCTCCACTGCAATTAATTGGGCTCTGTTGGTATAGAGGCTAACCAATGCATATTGAACACAGCCCTCAAATCAATATGTGCTTTACTGGAAGGCTACCAGAAGAGTCAATTTAGGCTGCTGACAGTAACTGCTGCTGCTTCAAGAGAAGAGGTATAAATTCTGCTCAGCAGGAAGCCATTTGGCAAGCAACAAGGCAGTAAGTGGTGTTGGTACAGGGAAATGGCAAAGCAGAAACCCCACTTCTCTGGTGTTTTAGGACAAGAGTGACAAAGGGTATTTTGAAGTAGTGGTGGAAGTAGTACAGCTTGCCCAAATGGTTTGTACACTTGCAGCACCACACATCCCTGTGGACCACACACCTTCCAGAACTGAAGAGATTGTGCTTAGAGCCAGGCTGGCTTTCAAACAGGCCTGGCAGTAGCATGAGCAGTTGTGGGTGACCAGTTCTTCACAAACACCAGAAGACAAGGGAGCTGTTCCCAGTTCCATTTTCAGAGAGAGGAAGGACAGGGAGGTGCAATGGCTACACTCATTCAGTGCTTCACTATCACTGCAGCAGAAGTTTCCTCCTCTAACTGAATTCTCGTATCACAAGCATAGACCAATGCTTTCCTGTGGGCAAATGTACCTGTACCACACTCTTAGCATTGACATTTGTGTCAGTTCATTCCCCCATTGGACTTCACTCTTAGCATTGACATTTGTCAGTTCATTCCCCCACTGGACCTCACTCTTAGCATTGACATTTGTGTCAGTTCATTCCCCCATTGGTACATATACAAATTCCACACTGGCACACCTCTGAGACAAGCCAACTGCCTTGTATGCCATGATTAACAGCAGTCTGAAGCCCTGCCTTTGAGTTTGTTGCCTTTGGTAGTACCCAACAGGTCATAGTGTTTACACCCTTGAGAACCAAAGTGTTACCTTTCTGCTCTGCCATCTCCCAGAGCTCATGGGCTGCCTTAGCTGACAAAGCCATGGGGTACTCAACGAGGACATGTTTCCCAGCTTCCAAAAACATTCTGAAAGAGATACAAGATCACAGTAACCATTTCTCTGCACTGTGCAAGCTGCTTCTTGTTCCCACAGCCAGCCCCACACAGGGAAACGCACAATGGGGAGTAACAGAACTAAGTGGCCAGTTTCCTAGCAAGGATAGTGTGGTGGCTACATGACACATTTAAGCACCAGGAGAGATGGGCTTTAATTCTCCATTGCCCACTGAATTCCTCCACTCCCTTACAGCAAGTCACTGAAATGGTGCAACTCTGAACACTGCAATTTCTAAGCTCCAGACACTTGGGTGGCTGGAGTGGGGCACCAGAGAGCTCTTCCTCTATATAATCTGTGAGGAAAGGCTTTGAATCCTGTTTTAAGTTGCTTGTCCATCAAACATAGGCCTAGGGGTATGTGACTGGAACTACTTCAGAAGCTAATGCATCTTAAATCCCACTCTCTTCTAGGGTTTATTTGGTGCCCTAGGGAACTTGCTATCACTTGACTCAGGAGTCTGGTCTGCCAGCCTCTCCTGCAACAGCTTCACACAGCTCTTCCATGCTTCCACATTGCAGGGCAAAGGGTGAGAAAAGGGAAAATAACAACCAAACAAACAATAAAACACCTCAAAATACCTGATGGTTTCTTCATGGCTTCTGTTCTCTGTGCTGATGAATGCTGCATGGATCTCTTTACTTCTTAAGGCTTCTTCCAGGCTAATCTGCTTGGCCTCATTAATGTTCCCGAAACTTCTCCTGCACATTCAGCATAAATACAACCAGAGCATAACTGTCACAGTCCATTCTCACCAACTGCATGATGTGCAGCAGTGCTTAAAGACTCTTCCCATGGGCCACTGTCTCACTGAGCTCAACCAGGGTGGAATAAGGGCAGCTTGTTACCCAAGAAGGGCATAAGCACTCACAGAAAACAGCAAAACAGATGGGCTGGTGTGTAGGTGGTAGTACTGGCACAGAAAGTCTTCTGCTGTGGGAGTGTAAAGTGCTCTCTGATTTTGACTTTTTTGGTTTGGTTTGGTTTTCTGGGGGTTGGATGTTTTGTTTGTTAATAGACATCATTAGGAAAGAGCCTTTAGAAAGAACGACCTGAAGGAGGAGAGTGCTCCTGTGGCAGAACTTCCCCCCACCATGCTGGCCACAAAAACACTAGAGCTGTCTGGGCCACATGCAGCTACAAGTACGACAAGCAGCAGAGGGACAAAGCAGATGCTTGGCTATGATGGCTCACACCTTGCAACACACCCCCCCATTATATTACATCAGTGCTAAGGCGAAGGTGTTCTTCACCACCACCCTGAGCACATCAGCTGAAACACACACTCACTTCCCCAGCACTGGACACTTCTAAGACTCTGGCATGCTGGGCCATCTTGTCTACATTGTGCTTTGGACAAGATTGCTCCAGGCCTCATCTGATATTGCCTTGAACACCTCCAGGGAGGAGGCAACCACAACCTCCCTGGGCAACCTGTGCCAGTGTCTCACCACCCTCAGCAGAAAGAATGTCTTCCTAATACCCAGTCTAAATCTCTCCTCCTCCAGATTGAAGCCATTCTTCCTTGTCCTGTCACTACAAGCCCTTGTAAAATGTCCCTCTCCCTTAGCCAAATTTCTCTTCTCCTATCCCCCCCCAAAAATGTTGTCACCCTTCTAAAATAAGTTGACTGTGACAAAAAGAGTCTTTTTGAGAGAGACCTTGGGAAAACAAGGGGTGACTATCAGGCTCTGTCCAGCCTAATCTAGGCTAGGGTGTCCCTGCCCATGGCAGGAGGGTTGGAATTAAATGATTCTTGTGGTCCCTTCCAACCCTGACTGATTCTAGGATTGTAGGATTCTAAATTCCAGCCAGAATTGCAGCTTGTTTTTAAATTGCACAGCTGCTACTGCAGGAATGTCTTTCAGCTTCTCCTTCAGTCACCTCTGCAAGGTATCTCACCTGTTTGTTGCCTCTTGCAAAGCTTTCTGTGCTCATTTTCTAGCTGCCACTCAGAATGACAGGCATATTTGCATAAACCTCCCCTTTTCAGACAGCCTTAATCATAAGTGAAACACACATCTTGGGATATTCATCCCTTGCCCCCCTCAAATAACAGTCCTCCACATGGCAAGGCACATGCAAGGGAAGAAACAAACATTTCCAGGTCCATGTTAAACATGCCAAGATGAAATGCCTGACCTGGATACAAATCCAAAGAGTTTCAGGTGCTCAGAAGGGCTGGAAGGCATTGGATTCATCAAGTCTCGGATCCGTGCTAAGCCAGCAATTCCAACTCCAACCACCACCGTCCCAAACATTTCCTTAATCTGAACAAAGTGGGGGGGGGGAAAAAAGAACAATTTTATTTCTTTTCTCTTTAGCAGGGAGAAGAATGGCTGGGATGGGAAGTGGGAGGATGGACTGCCCTGCTTTCATGCAGCCAAACCTTATTCAAATGTCAGCAAGCAGCTGAGAGAGACGTGATGCTGTCGGCTCCCCAGCTCACTTGCATCCCGCTGAAATGTGGTCAAGTGATTCAGTCCGGCACACAACTGGTCTTGAGAGTCCTATTTAGCAGCTATTATATCACAGCTGTGCCATAGAGTTCTTCCTCTCCCTGAATAGCAGGCAGACTTCAAAAGTGAGGCATCCTGCTATTTATGTCACTGCTTCCATGTTGGAAAGGAGCCAAAAGGTTCCGCAAACCCAGCAGGGCTTTATATAAACCCTGCTGACTTCCGGAGCATCTGCGGCACCGCCTGGCCCTCTGCTGCCTCACAGACATCCACAGCAGCCTAGCTGGAATGCCTCAGGGCAGGAAGCAAAGAGCATCTTTTCTTCCCTCATACAACTAGTGGCACGTTGTCAAGTGGCATGTACAATGTCAAGATGGAACCAACCATTTGGTAATTTGGTCAGGATGTATGCCAGACATTTTCATGCACAAAGACACACAGGCATGTCCTCAAGATTTACATCTCCCCAAAGAATCGTAGAACCACCCAGGTTGGAAGAGATCTCCAAGAGCATTCAGTCCAACCTAGCACCCAGCCCTAGCCAAGCAACTAGACCATGACACTAAGTGCCTCATCCAGGCTTTGCTTCAATACCTCCAGGCATGGCGACTCCACCACCTCCCTGGGCAGCCCATTCCAATGCCAATCACTCTCTCTCCCAACAACTTCCTCCTAACATCCAGCCTAGACCTCCCCCAGCACAACTTCACAACTTGAGACTGTGTCCCCTTGTTCTGTTGCTGGTTGCCTGGCAGAAGAGATCAACCCCACCTGGGTACAGTCTCCCTTCAGGTAGTTGTAGACAGCAATTGGGTCACCCCTGAGCCTCCTCTTCTGCAGGCTGCACAACCCCACAAAGCACATTCCTGACACAAACACATCTGTATGATGTTGAGCCAGGTATTGATCTCACTGGCCAGCTGCTGGGCCACTGGTAATAAATTCTTCTACTGCTTTTACAATCTGTGAAGCATTGGGCAACTGGTGTAACTCTGAGGACCAGCAACACTTTTTGTAGTACTTTAAAGATTTACAGGGAAAAATGGCCTAAATCCAAGCCAAGTCAGTCCTTCTGTGGTTTCTGTTCCGAGTGCTCTGCCTCCTGCTGTCAGTCAGCAAGGCTGGAGGACCTGTGGGTTGAGCAGCACACGCAGTCCTCTCAGCCCCAGCAGGTTCTCCCCCTGTGCTGGTAGCACTCAGACCACAGCACCAGGCTGGCATCAAACAGCTTTGCCTGGAAGACCCTTCACAGACACAGGGGAGAGCTTCTGTCACAGACCCCAAGAGCAAACTTCTCACTTGCTCTCTGGGACAGGACAAGGAGCAATGGATAGAAGCTGCAGCACAGGAGATTCCAGCTCAACACAAGGGGAAACTTCTTGACTGTAAGGGTCCCAGAGCACTGGAACAGGCTGCCCAGAGAGGTTGTGGAGTCGCCTTCTCTGGAGCCTTTCAAGGCCTGTCTGGATGTGTGACCTGAGTAGATAGTATGGTCCTGCTCTGGCAAGGAGGTTGGACTTGATGATCTCTTTGGGTCCCTTCCAGCCTCTAACATCCTGTGAGCCTGTAAGCATCCCTTCAATCTCTGTTTCTTCTCTTTCAGCACTCTCATTCTTGCTGGTGCTGATGTCTTCACCCAAATGAACTCTTTCAATTGCTTCCACTATCTGGCTGCAGCCCTCTAAATCTTTCTGAGGCTGACATGATTAAAAGGACAACCCCACTTCCTTCATTCCTCCTGGTGCCTCTTGCCTGAGTTGCAGCAGCATAGCCATAATGAACAGTGCTAGAGGTTGAGAACTGCTAAAAATGACATCAACTGGCATTAAAAAGAAAAAAAATCCCAAAGACGAAAAAAGAAAGAGAAAGCTCCTCTGCAATCACATGTTCTGGCTGTGGACAGGATATGTGGAGCAAAGCTGGAGGTGGGGAGATTCAGACTGGCTGTGAGGAGGAAGTTCTTCACCATGAGAGTGGTGAGAGCCTGGAATGGGTTGCTCAGGGAGGTGGTTGAGGCTCCATCCCTGGAGGTGTTTAAGGCCAGGCTGGATGGGGCTGTGGGCAGCCTGATCTAGGGTAGGGTGTCCCTGGCAATGGCAGGGGGGTTGGAACACTATGATCCTTGTGGTCCCTTCCAACCCTGACTGATTCTGTGATTGCTGCCTACAGATACATTCCTTTCAGTGCTGAACTCTGCTTGCTTTGTACAGGGCACAAGGGTAAAACACACAGCTTCTTGTATAACACAAAAGGAGAAATGAGGGATATTGGAAGGGGTCTCTGGGGGATTACAGTGACATCACTACCAACTATCTGAAGTATGATGTGATGACACCACTCACCAGGGAAGAGAGATGACAGAGGTGGGTAAAGGGAGGGCAGCATAACCACACAACCCATTTTCAGTTCCACCACAGGCACTCCTGGTCTGGCCTTTCAGTTACACTTGCTTTTCTCTATGGCTAAAGCAAAAAGAGACTGAGACTTGTAGAATGATCTCAGCCAGAAGGAAGCCCTAGAGATCATCCAATCCAAATCCCATTTGGTCACACCAGGGCCACACTGAGTTATGACTGCTCCCATGGATGAGAATCCAGCAACCTGCCAGGGTCTCTACTGCAGCATTTGACCACTTGTGCTGGTTTGAGCCTGCACCACTACACCACTGTAACAGCAAGAACTTAGTATTTACTCAGCGCTTCCTGCACTGCCTTTTGCCATTTCACCGAGCACCTCCTAAAAGAGTGTGGCTCCAGCCCTCTACATCCTCCCATCTGAAAGCTCTGGACAGCAGTAGTAGCTCCCACCAGTGTTGTCTGGAGGCTGGACAAATGCAGTTTCCCAAGTCTCTCCTCATTCATCGTCTGCTGCAGCTCCATGAATACTGCTGGCTCCCCACCAGACTCTCCCCTGTATTTCTTGTACCAGGGTACACAAGACTGGACACAGCACTGCAGATGTAGCCAGGTCCTGCTGGCTACACTCTTGCTAAAGCAGTCCAGGAGAGATTTGGCCTTCTTTGCCAGAAGAGCTTGCTGTGTCTTGAGGTGCAACTCGTCCACCTGCATCTGCAGGCACTTTCTGACTTTCCAGCCCGGCAGTTCCCAACCTGTCCTGGTGCACAGGATTATTCTGCCCTGGACAAAGGACTCTACACTTGCCTTTGTTGAACTGCACAATGTGCCTGCTTGCCATTTCTCCAGCCTGCCCAGGTCCCTCTGCTGCATTGAGCACTCCCCACAGTTAGGTTGCATTCATAGACTTGCCAAAGCTGCACTCCCTCCTGGTGGTTAACAAGGCCATCTAACAGCACTGAGGATGAGCACAATACTTGGCCCTTTTCTAGTGGACCTGGAACCTCCCCTGGCTGCCACCGGCTTTGCAGTGAGGTCAGCCAAGTCCCTCAGCACTTCTGGATGTACCTTGTCTGATGCCAGAGGCTGCCACACATCCAATAACCTCAAGAGCTGTTATCATAGAATCACAGAATTATTTTGGTTGGAAAAGACCTCTAAGATCATCAAACCCAGCCACTGACCTATTGTCCTCCTCTACTCCGAGGAATGCTACATTCCCACAGACTGTTAGCACACTTGGAAACCAGGCAGGCCTGGGGACAGACTTTCCTACAGAAAGCCACAACAAACAAAAGCCATCGAGTTCCTTTCACTTCCTCCACCTTGGCTCCACTGAGTGCCAGGCTCATATTTTCTCTGCCTCCTTTTTGTTATCTCGGTACTCAGCTCAATTCAGCTTCAGCTGAGCTTTACCTTTCCCAGCACTGTTCCTGCCACCCGGGTCAGTGTCTCTATGTCCCTCCCAGCTTGTGCACTCCTTTTTCATGTTTCAGCTCAGTCAGGAGGTCTCTGTCGATCCATGCTGGCTTTCTGCCATGCTTGGCTCTGCTTGCAGCACAGCGAAGTATTGCATCTGTGCTCTGGGAAGGTCGCTCCTGTGTAAGACCAACCTCAGCCCTTCTGCCCCCCAGGGCAGTCTCCCTCAGGACGTTGCCAAGAAGAGCCATCAAAAAGCAAAAAAAAAAAACCCAACCTTCTCTTCTGAAGTGTAGGGTTGCAATTCTTGAAAATTTAGACTTAGAGCCAGGTCAGCAAAGGTTTAGAAGCAGTCCAGCTGGAGAGCAGCTGGTCAGGGGCTTACTTGAAGTTGAGAAATTTTCAAGGTTACAGGAGTGTTAAGCTGTTAACATTTGCCTACTGCCTTCAGCAGGACTGGGAGTGGGAGTCACACAGCAGACAAATTCCCCTGAACCTCCTACACTCATCTTGTTTCCAAGAACTGCCTTTTTTCCCCCTTCCCCCTCCGACTCTGGTGAGCTGCTGACCTCCACTTCAACAAAGCAAGAAGCTGGGGGAGCTGACAACCCTCTTCCACTGCTATGAACAAAGAACATCTCTCAGCAGATGCGCAGGTCGCTGAACAGCAACATTCCTGCCTTTCCTTTGACAAAAACCTTTCCTAGTTTCATCTGATGAGCAACTTCTGACCTCCCCAAAAGTCACATTTAAGAGAAGTAAGATGATTTCAAGCTAAGAATAAAAACTGCTACTACACCACCTGTTCCCATAGCAACCAGCCAGCAGGTCCAGGTCAGAGGTTTGCAGGCTAACACAGCATCCGTGTGGAAAGAGACAGCTACTAAGTGTACATCACAGAAGCTCTGCTTACTGTGGAGCTAGAGAAAAATCATTATGTCTGCAGCCCTACTGCTGCTTCTTATTACTCTTATTTTGCTCACACAACAGATCCTGGAGCTGCTCAGGAAGAAAAGGAAATTATTTGGTTTTTGAACTGTCATGAAGCAATAAGAGTAGAATAAAGAATGCTCATTTGAGAGTCCAGATCAGTGTATGGAAATTTGCTCATTTCAAACCTACATATTAGTAAACTGCCCTCCCTTGTAACAAGTGATAGAATAGAATCACAGAATCAGTCAGGGTTGGAAGGGACCACAAGGATCATCTGGTTCAAACCCTCTTGCCATGGGCAGGGACACCCTACCCTACATCAGGCTGACCACAGCCTCATCCAGCCTGGCCTTAAACACCTCCAGGCACGAGGCCTCAACCACCTCCCTGGGCAACCATTCCAGCCTCTCATCACTCTCATGCTCAACAACTTCCTCCTCACATCCAGTCTGACTCTCCCCACCTCCAGCTTTGCTCCATTCCCCCTAGTTCTGTCACTCCCTGAGAGCCTAAAAAGTCCTTCCCTAGCCTTTTTGTAGGCCCCCTTCAGATTCTGAAAGGCCACAAGAAGGTCACCTGGGATCTTCCTCCAGACTGAACAGCCCCAACTCTTTAAGTCTGTCCTCACAGCAGAGCTGCTGCAGCCCTCTGAGCATCCTCGTGGCCTTTCTCTGGACACACTCTAGCACATCCACATCCCTCTCCTAATGGGGGCTCCAGAACTGGATGCAGTACTCCAGGTGGGGTCTCACCAGAGCGGAGAATGAGAGGAAACGGTCTCAACTTGCTCTAGGGGAGGTTTAGGTTGGGTATTGGAAGAAATCCCTTCACTGGAAGAGTTCTCAAAGACTGAACAGGTTGCCCAGGGAGCCCAAATCCCTGGGGGTGTTTCAAAGAGGCAGATATGTGGTGCTGAGGTTTAGCACCACACTTGGCAGAGTTAGGGAATGGTTGGACTCAGTGATCTTAAATATCTTTTCCAACTGAAACAATTCTATGCTTCTGCAATTCCAAAGCCAGTGCAGAAGCTTTAGACAGTGTGTAGTACTGTGTTCAGTTCTGGCCCCCCAGTTTAAGAGGGACATTGAGATGCTTGAGCGTGTCCAGAGAAGGGCAACGAGGCTGGGGAGAGGCCTCGAGCACAGCCCTACGAGGAGAGGCTGAGGGAGCTGGGATTGTTTAGCCTGGAGAAGAGGAGGCTCAGGGCAGACCTTATTGCTGTCTACAGCTACCTGAGGGGTGGTTGTGGCCAGGAGGAGGTTGCTCTCTTCTCTCAGGCAGCCAGCACCAGAACAAGAGGACACAGCCTCAAGCTGCACCAGGGGAAGTTTAGGCTCGAGGTGAGGAGAAAGTTCTTCACTGAGAGAGTCATTGGACACTGGAATGGGCTGCCCAGGGAGGTGGTGGAGTCGCTGTCCCTGGAGCTGTTCAAGGCAGGATTGGACGTGGCACTTGGTGCCATGGTCTAGCCTTGAGCTCTGTGGTGCAGGGTTGGACTTGATGATCTGTGAGGTCTCTTCCAACCTTGGTGATACTGTGAGACTGTGATACATAAGGCAGAATCTAAGAATTACCTCTTCAAGAGAATTTTCAAGAACATGTAGACATTACAGACTGAGAGCAACTCCCTTCTGTCATGACATGAGGCATTTAGTGCCATGGTCTACATGACTGTCTACAGCTGGGTGATAAGTTGGACTGGATGATCTTGGAGGTCTCTTCCAACCTGGTTGATTCTATGATCCTATGATAGAGAGCAATTCAGTAAGCCTCGTGCCTTCTCCCAGCAGTCTTCAAAGTCTCATGCCCACAGGTATGAATGAGCAACTCACACCAGAAGTCAAAGTCAATTAATGTCACCTGCAATAGCACAACACTGATGTGAGAAGCTCTGCTGAAGCATTGGTCTCAAGTGTGCTACTTCAGGTGACTACCACCCGACGGCCACACTTTGAGTGGTATAGACCTGGCAGTGAGTACTTGGTCTGAACAGAAGTGCTGCTGAGGTTGGTTCACTTTTGCATACTCAACACTTGAACCATTTCATTCCTACAGTAATTCTTCAGCACTTTTCACTCTCTTCAGCACCCTCTCTTACATTAAATCTATAACTTTACCAAACCTGAGTTCTGACACCTTGTCACTTCCTTCCTGCTGCTTAAAAATACACATTACAATCCTCACTGGCCTGGCAGCCACCTCCCACTACTCAGAAGATTAAAGGGGAACTCGTGGCCAGATGCCAGCAGCTGGAGAGACAGGGATTTGGGGGCAGCTACTGTGCAGACGGAGTCTTTCCTGTATGAGTGGTCAGGCATTAGAATGGGCTGCCCAAGGAGGTGGTAGAGTCACTATCCCTGGAGGTGTTCAAGAAACATGTGGACATGGCACTTTGGAGCATGGTTTAGTGGGTGGTGTTGGGTTAATGGCTGGCCTTGGTATGTTAGAGGTTTTTTCCAGCCTTAATGTTTCTGTGATCTCTGATTTAAAATACTCAGATGCCTGGCAGATGATGTACTTGGGGTGTTGGTTCATGCTAGATACAGCTTGTGCCACATATTACACTTACTGTCTACTCACCAAGATGCATCTGCCTGGAGCAGAGAAAGCAGAAGCTGAATAGTGTGTCTAATGTTAGTGTTGGTTTTTAACAGGGAAGAACTGCACAAATACTCCAATTTAGCAGCCCACTCAAAGGCAGAGTCATCCTTTGTTCTGCAGAAAACCACTTACACACTTTAACCTCTGTATGTGCCTGAAGTATCTCCACGAAGAAGACTCAACACAGGCCTCACTAACTCTGACTAGAAGAAAAGCAGTAACAGCATTAAAGGCAAAGAAAATAATTGGTAATTATATATACCAAAGAAAATTACTGGTTGGTTAATTATATGAAGAAAGTGATGGTAACATGCTGGAGTGGGAGTTTGTGTTTTTGCTGTGTGTTTGCTGTAGCCTTCAGATAAGTGAAGTCCTTCTGCAAGAAAGAGATAGTCAGGAAGGCAACCTCCAACACTTTTTGTTACTTCTCTTTAAGACAGTAATTGAACATCAAATGATCATGCCATTTTGGGAAATAGTCTCAAAA
This sequence comes from Tricholaema leucomelas, assembly GCA_013400475.1. Lineage (NCBI taxonomy): Eukaryota > Metazoa > Chordata > Aves > Piciformes > Lybiidae > Tricholaema lacrymosa > Tricholaema leucomelas. The sequence goes on along the minus strand of WAAF01013160.1, from coordinate 77,229 downwards.
ACCTGTCAAGACCACTCAGTCTCCACATTTCAGAGGAAAACAACAGAATCTATACATTGTAGAGCAACCACACAGATTATCATAGTATCATAGTATCATCAGGGTTGGAAGAGACCTCACAGATAGACCAGCAAGTCCAACCCTGCACCACAGAGCTCAGGGCTAGACCATGGCACCAAGTGCCACGTCCAATCCTGCCTTGAACAGCTCCAGGGACGGTGACTCCACCACCTCCCTGGGCAGCCCATTCCAGTGGCCAATGACTGGACCAATTATCCTCGAAAGCTGCTTGTTACAGTCTTAAGTATCAGCCCTCCTCGACACCTCTCCGTCTCTCACACCCATCTGGCTATCACAACCTAGGCCAAAGTTTCCTGGCAGCAGGCTCTGCTAGGTGAGTGACACTTCTGAGCCACCACTGTTTGCAGAGCTTTGCTGGCAGAAGACAGTCTTTCATCCCACCTGGCATCACTGTACCTTGGAAATTGGCAGAGCAGGCTTTTAAATGTCATCTGAACAACACAGTCTTGAAGAGAAAGACTTGGGGGTGCCAGCTGATGAAAAACTCAACATGAGCTGGCAATGTGTGCCAGTAGCTCAGAAGACAGCTTGGACTGCATCAAAAGTGGCCACTGGGATGAAGGAGGTGATTCTGCCCCTCTACTTTGCCTTGGTGAAACCACACCTGAAGTACTAAACTCAGTGCTGAGGCTCTCAGTCTAAGAAGGGCATCAGACTACTTGAGCTGATCCAGAGGAGGTCACAAAGATGATCAGAGGACTGCAGCACGCTACCCTATGGAACAAGCTGAAAGAGTTGGGGCTGTTCAGCCTGGAGAAGAGAAAGCTCAGGAGAGACCTTAGAGCAGCCTTCCAGTACCTCAAGGGGGTTACAAGAAAGCTGGGAAAGGAGTTTTTACAAGGACCTGTAGTGACAGAACAGAAGAGAATAGGCTGAAGCTTGATTGGATATTGGGAAGAAATTCTTCACAATGAGGGTGGTGAGACTGGAAGTGTTCAAGGCCAGGCTGGATGAGGCCTTGAGCAACCTGATCTAGTGGAAGGTGTTCCTAACTCATGGCACAGCAGAGCTGGAATTAGAGGATCTTTAAGGCCCCTTCCAACCCAAACCATTTTATGAATCTCTAAACCCACCTGCATCAGCTTGCATTTATATACCCAGGCTTTCTGATTAAACTCTGGGTTCCCAGCTGGCTGCCGAAGCTGAAGTTGAGTTATGGTCAGATGCTGTGTTCCAGCTGCCAAGCAATCAACTTTACTGCATACAGCAATGCTTAACAATAAATGACTGACTGTGCTTGTCACAAAGATACCATCTCCATACCTAAACAGAAAGATTTTATTCAAACATGCTTCTGCAACTCTAATGACTCCAGAGCTCAGAGCAATCCTGATCTCTGTCACAGTAAGGTTTCTCTGCAGAGCCTGCAACTCAATACCCTAAGCAAAAACATCTCACTAAGCTGATTCAAGCCCATCAGGGGTACTGGAGGCACTTGAAAAATCTGTTTTTAATACCTGCTGAACTCCAGTTGTGGAGGACTGAATCTGAAGTACTATGATGTACGTGCATGGGTATGAGTGACTGGGGTTCAGATTTGGCTGCTAGTCAGAAGAGGAAAACAAGGGAAGAGATGCTTCTGAGATCACAGAATCATAGAATGGTTCAGGTTGGAAGGGACCTCAAGGATCATCCAGCTCCAACCCCCTGCCATAGGCAGGGACACCTCCCACTAGAGCAGCTTGCTCAAGGCCTCATCCAGCCTGGCCTTAAATGCCTCCAGGGAGGAAGCATCCACACCCTCCCTGGGCAACCTGTGCCAGTGTCTCACCACCCTCACTGTAAAGAACTTCCTCCTAACATCCAGTCTAAATCTCCCCTCTTCCAGTTTAAACCCATTCCCCCTCATCCTGACATTACCAGACCTTGTCAATAGTCCCTCCCCAGCCTTCCTGTAGGCTCCCTTCAGATACTGGAAAGCCACTCTAAGGTCTCCTTGAAGCCTTCTCTTCTCCAGGCTGCAGAGCCCCAACTCTCTCAGCCTGTCCTCATAGCAGAGCTGCTGCAGCCCTCTGAGCATCTTCGTGGCTCTCCTCTGGACTGGCTCCAGCAGTTCCATGTCCTTCTTGTGCTGGGGGCTCCAGAACTGCACACAGTACTCCAGGTGGGGTCTGAGGAGAGCAGAGTAAAGGGGGAGAATCCCTTCCCTTGCCCTGCTGCCCACACTGCTCTTGATGCAGCCCAGCACACAGTTGGCTGTCTGGGCTGCATGTGCACACTGCTGGCTCATGTTGAGATGTCTCAGTGATGTGCAGAGATGCTAAGTCCATGATCTGGCTCAATTTGTTTGAAACTCTCCCCTGAGACAACCTGTATTGCTTCAACTTGAGGACAAAAACAGTGACCTGTGTGGCAAGATTAAATGGTGGACCTCGAGCTTTGCACGAGACAACTGCTTTCTATATGTGACAGCTGAGTGTCAAATTAGATTTAGATGTAATTTGGTTATTCCACTACTGATGCTGAAACAATCCAGGAAAGAACTAAGCTCATTTTGAGGCACCTGAAAATGAAATTAAGAGTGCCACGAAGGGCTCCACTTTTTTGTTTTGTAGAAACATCCTCTCAATTACCTGTGAGAGGAGACCAGCAGCAGCCTCTCCACAGCGTCCTTTCAGGTAGCCATAGACATAGATAAGGTCTTCTCTCAGCCTCCTCTTTTTCAAACTAAATGTTTCCTCAGTTATCACCTCTGCCCCTGAATTTGCCAGCAATTACTGCAGCCCTTTCCACAAGCACTTTTTTTCCTCAAAGAGGCTAAAAAACTGAGCTGGGCTAGGCAGATGTGGGAAAGCTGCATTTACCAGGCCACATTCTTACTTTCTCCCAGATGTTTACTAGGTGACCTAAAGCAAGCAACTCACATCCTCCTGCCATCAGTCCTCTCAGTTCCAGAGAGCAGGTGAAATCCCTCTTCTGCAAAGCACTCTTGGACATACTGATGACAAGTTAGGTATTATTACAATCTTCCTTCTTTGCTGTAGGAAATCCCACACAGATCAGACTGGATGGGGCACTCAGTGCCATGGTCTAGTTGATTGGCTAGGGCTGGGTGCTAGGTTGGACTGGGTGAGCTTGGAGGTCTCTTCCAACCTGGCTGATTCTATGATTCTATGACATCTAGAAAAGGTAGTTATAACCAAAGTTTGTATTGAAAAAGATGTATAAAACAATGCCTGACAACAATCTGGAGTTTCTTCCCTTTCTCTGTTGTTAAACTCAGCTGAAACCCAAACCTTACAGAGGAATTATAGGCATACTTAGCTTTAAATAATCCCACAGAATCACAGAATGGTAGGAGTTGCAAGGGACCTCTGGAGATCATCTAGCCCAACCCCTCTGCTAATGCAAGGTCACCCAGAGCAGGTTGACCAGGACTTGTCCAGGTGGATTTTGACAGTCTCAAGAGACTACTTCATAACTTTTCTGGGCAGCCTGTTTCAGTGCTTTGTCACCCTCAAAGTAAAGAAGGTTCTCCTTAAGTTCAAGAGAAACCTCCTGTATTCTAGTTTATGCCCCTTGTTCTGTCACTGGGCACCAAGCTAAATCCTCTTGTCACCTATCCTTTTGATATTGATGAGCATTGATATTCCCTCAGGCTAAACAGTCCCAGGTCTCCCAACCTTTCATCCTCACAGAGATGCTCCGGGCCCCTCAGCATATTTGCAGGCTGTGTTAGACTGTTTCCAGCAGCTGCCAGTCTCTCTTAAACTGAGGAGCCCAAAACTGGACAAACTACTCCAGGTGTGGCTTCACCAGGGCAGATTAGTGGGAAAGAAGAGCCTCCCTTGACCTGCTGGACAGAGTCTTCTTAATAACCCCCAGGTGGCTCATGGCTAACTTGTTGTTCACTAACTTGGTATCCATCCCATTGATAGCAACGAGAATACTCCTACAAATAACAGGAGGAAATAGGAGCTTTTGCTGTTTACTGTAGGCACAAGAACAAAACACATATCTAGCCACAAGTATGTTCTTTTAATATCTTTATGGACTCAACCCAATAGATGATACTTATCTTCCGGTCCACTAAAGGTCACTGCATCCCAGATCTGTAACAGTCAGACCTATTTTGAGAATTGCCCAAACAAAAAAAGCACTCCTGACACTCTCCAGTCACCACAAAGATATTGCTTAGCACGGCTGATGAAAGTCTGTGGCTCCATCGTTCACAGGACAGCAACTCAGAACACCAAAGGCTTGCCCCATGCTCTCTACACAGCAAACAACATACAGAAAAATTGTAGCTGGTCAGGAAAGAATCTTTTGTTTTCTTTGTGTCATAGAATGGTTTGGGTTGGAAGGGACCTTAAAGACTAGCTAGTTCCAACCTCACTGCCATGGCCAGGGACACCTTCCACTAGACCAAGTTGCTCAAGGCCTCATCCACGCTGGCCCTGAATACCTCAAGGGAGGGGGCAACCACAACCTCCCTGGGCAACCTGTGCCAGTGTCTCACCACCCTCAGCAGAAAGAATTTCTTCCTAATGTCCAGTCTAAACCTCTCCTCCTCCAGATTGAAGCCATTCTTCCTTGTCCTGTCACTATAAGCCCTTGTAAAATGTCCCTCTCCCTTAGCCAAATTTCTCTTCCCCTATTCCCCCAAAAAATGTTGTCACCCTTCTAAAATAAATTGAATGTGACAAAAAGAGTCTTTTTGAGAGAGACCTTGGGAAGACAAGGAATGAGTGTCAGGCTCTGGCCAGCCTGATCTAGGCTAGGGTGTCCCTGCCCATAGCAGCGGGGTTAGAACTAGATGATCATTGTAGTCCCTTCCAGTCCTGACTGATTCTATGATTCTAAGATGGAACCAGACTCTTTTCAGTGCTCCCCAGAGACAGAACAAGAGGTAATTGGCATAAAATTGAACATAAGGGGTTCCATCTAAACATGAAAAGAAACTTCTTTACTTTTAGGGTGGCAGAGCACTGGAACAGGCTGTCCCAAGAAGCTGTGAAGTCTCCATCTCTGGAGGCTTTCAAGGCCTGCCTGGATGTATTCCTGTGTGACCTGCTTTAGGTGATGCTGCTCTGGCAGTGGAGTTGGGCTAGATCTTCAGAAGTCCCTTCCAACTCCTACCATTCTATCATTCTGTGACCATAACACTCGAGAATCACAGAGGGCAGACACCAGCCTGCTCTCTTAGGGGGAGGTGGTGGAGTCACCAACCATGGATGTGTTTAAAAGTCGTTTGGACACGGTGCTTGAGGATATGGTTTAGGATGCACCTTGTAGAGTAGGAATATTGTTTGGACTTGGTGATCCCAAAGGTCTTTTCCAACCAGAGTGCTTCTGTGAATCTGTCTGTCCTGCCTCCTCCAAGTCAGCTTGAATCCATTGCCTTTCTTTAGGATTGAGCTGGAGAAAGAATGCAACAGTGTGGCCAAAGAATGTCTCATGAGCCAGAGGCACAGGTCTCAAACCAGTTATCTATGCTTACTCGCTGGCTGGATGGCTTTTCTTCCTGATCACATGGATTTTAGTCCTGCAGTCTGCAGAAGGAAAGTTTACCCCAGGTAGGCATACAAGCAAAAATGAGATCATGTAGGAATGTATTTTTAACGTCCTTTTGTTATAATGACTGGTTTGGGGTGGAAGGGACCTTGAAAGATTATTTAGTCCAATCCCCCTGCCATGGGTGCAATGTTTCCTTCTTTCCAGTCAGTGGAGACTTTGTCGGATTGCCATGACTTTTCAAATATGATGGAGAGTGCCTTGGCAATTGCATCACATCTCCTTGCTTCTGACAATTCTCTTGATGAGAAAGGCCATCCCTGTCAGCACAGCAACATGAGATCCCAGAGGCAAAAGATGAAGAGTTGAAACCTCATTTAGTTGTCATTTAACAAAAAGAAACTTAATCTCCATGGTTATCGGCACTTTCATGCTTCCTTAGGAATTGACTTAGCAGCATCTAAGCTAGGAGGACTTCCTCTCCTGTGTTTTAAATATAAGAACACTGTTTCTGGTATGACAGGCCATTTGGTGCTGAAAAGATAGCAGCCAGCTGGCAGGGAGGGTGGCACGCTGCAGCAGACCAGCAGATTTCCTGAAGGGTGCTCTCTCAACTTGAGTACATGAACACTAGGTAACTGCTAACCTTGCTTTCTAGGGGAGGGAGAGAAGTGAGATCTTCTCTTCTCTAAAACACAGACACAGCTGCCATCCAATCACCTCAATCCCTTACTTTCATGGTTCTTTTCCATGTGGAAGGCCACAAGAAGGTCACCTGGGAGCCTCCTCTTCTCCAGACTGAACAGCCCCAACTCCTTTAGTCTGTCCTCATAGCAGAGCTGCTCCAGCCCTCTGAGCATTCTCGTGGCCCTTCTCTGGACACACTCCAGCATCTCCACATCCCTCTTGTCCCAGGGGCTCCAGAACTGGATGCACTACTCCAGGCAGGGTCTTGCCAGAGCAGAGTAGAGGGGCAGAATCATCTCCCTCGACCTGCTGGCCACACTCTGAAGTGAGAAAGTGAGATGACTTCAGAGTCACCATTAAAAAGCAAGAATATCAATGTGCATTCCACTTCTGCATCTTACTTAACTCTGAATACTAAATTGAGAACCCTGGTTTAGTTTAAAATTTGGTCACTTACTGTATCCATTTACCTTATTTATTTAGGACAAGAAGGAATGGTTTGAAGCTTGAGGAGGGGAGATTTAGACTGGATATTAGGAAGAGATTCTTTGTAATGGTGGTGATGAGACAATGGAACAGGTTGCCCAGGGAGGTTGTGGGTGCACACCCCCTGGAGGTGTGCAAGGCCTTGAGCAAGCTGATCTGATGGAAGGTGTCCCTGCCCATGGCAGGGGGGTTGGAACGAGACAATCTTTAAGTTCCCTTCCAACCCAAGCCATTCTATGAATCTTCACTTCTTTTGACAAGAACAGTTCAAAGTGGCCCTTTTCTCATCCTGAGCTGAGTTTCTGAAGCTCATCCTGAGCTTAGTTTCTGAAATGCTTAGCCTTTTGACATATAAAACAAAGCCTCTCAGAGATGAATTTGGTTGCCTTTTGAGGTTGTTGGGTGTTGTTTTTTGTTTGGTTGTTTGGTGTGGTTTTTTTTGGGAGGCTGGTGAGAGGCCTCGAGCACAGCCCTACGAGGAGAGGCTGAGGGAGCTGGGATTCTTTAGCCTGGAGAAGAGGAGGCTCAGGGGTGACCTTATTGCTGTCTACAACTACCTGAGGGGTGGTTGTAGCCAGGAGGAGGTTGCTCTCTTCTCTCAGGTGGCCAGAACGAGAGGACACAGCCTCAGGCTGCGCCAGGGGAAATTTAGGCTCGAGGTGAGGAGAAAGTTCTTCACTGAGAGAGTCATTGGCTACTGGAATGGGCTGCCCAGGGAGGTGGTGGAGTCGCCGTCCCTGGAGCTGTTCAAGGCAGGATTGGATGTGGCACTTGGTGCCATGGTCTAGCCTTGAGCTCTGTGGTAAAGGGTTGGACTTGATGATCTGTGAGGTCTCTTCCAACCTTGGTGATACTGTGAGACTGTGAAGTAGGTGCTGAAACATCCCATTAGCATCATTTGAAAAATAATGAGAATACTGAAGTCAGAAACTAAAAAGGAGTTGAAAACTACAAAGAAGAAACTGAAAACTACAAAGAGCAATTCTTGGTTCCAGTTACACAAAATAGGCACTGCCATTGCCTTAAGGATAACACAAACCATACGTCACCAAACTCCAGCTGCTCACAAACAGTAACTCAATTCACTGACTAAAGAAACTCTGAGGTTGACCATGTGCATGCAAATTCAGGAGGACAAATCCAGAATCACTACTCCTCCAGCATAAGGGAAGTTCCCTGATCCAATAGTGAGAATCATATGAATCATTAATCATTTACCATCAATTACTGAATATCTAACTGCTTGTGACAACAGCTTTTAGTAAAACTTTAAGGATTTCTTACACGAGCTGAGAACAACTTTAAGTAAGTCCCTGTTGCTCTTTCTTTCATGAAAGATAAACTTCAAGTTGGATTTATATTATTGAAACAGATTTATTTCTCTCTTTATCAACACAGTTGACAGGAAGATGCTCAAACACTGTGTTATTGATTTTTGGCATGGTGTCAATCTGTGTTCACATCTGTAATCAGAGAATCAACAGCTGAATGATTATCCTCACTTCAGGAAAATTAATCTGGCAAAGCAATGTAAGGAGTTTGGTAAAAATAATTTCACGTGAAAGCAATAAACTGTTGCCCTAATTAACACTAGCTTGTTTGGTCTTCAATAAGCTCCAACAGAGACGTTCAGCACGATGCCAGGAGAGTTACATAAAGGCTCAGCCTGTCTTTCCTTTGTGTGTAGACTAAGCCTTGATGCATATGAGGTTTTTTTTAAGGTAGGTAGAGATTGGTGGTAGCTGTGACTAGAGCAGAAAGTAATTATTAATGAAGTGTCGAGGAGTTTTACATGTGGATTTTGCACTGTACGTGAGAACATAACAATCACCTTTCTCCCACCAAAGGCTGTCTGGAACATGCCCCCAACGGCGTTCCTTTACGAAAGGAAAAATATTCTCATCTCCACTTTACACCTGGATAAACTGAGGAACGGCAAAATTCACAGTCTGTTCCAGAAAGGGGTGTCAAACACCTGCCATAAACAGGGATTTTAACGGGATTTGGCTCAGCACTTCTTAAAACAAGCTCAGACTTTGTAGGAAAGGTTCTAAACGACTTTCACAGTCTGGGTACGCAGTGCTCTGGTCACCCAGTGATGCTACCTGGCTACTCCCGCATCATTTGCAAGCTAATTCTCTGCTGTACCATGGACAGCAGGGGGTATTATTACCCCCAACACCGGGGGTTTCTCTCTTTCTCGTTGTGACCCCCCTCCTCAAGTGCTGGCCTGTCCCCTCTAGAGGTGGTGGGCGTCTGTGGAGCAGCCAGGACGTCGTGACTTGCAGGATTGCCCCACTCCTTCACCCCCGAGGAGGAGACGCCGGTGCAAAGCAGTCGTGGGAAGGGTGAAGAGGGGAGCAGAACACGAAAGCAGCACTTCCAAATCCTAATTACAGTTAGCAGGGATTAAGTAATAGTCACTAACCTCTTTAGCTCACAGAGGAGAAACGTGATCCTGCTTAACCCGCCGCGCTCGCTGCAGCTCCTCCTTACACAACCCTCCGCAGCTCCGGCATATCAATGTGCTATCATCGCAGCAACACCCCCTTGGCCAGGAATCCAATAAGGACACCACAGGGGCGGGCTGTCGCCAGGAGCAGCTGCAGAAAGGCTGGTACAGGCAGTCGGGCTAGGAGCTGGCGCCTAGGGAGCACCAGGAGAGCTGCGCATGGATAGCAAGGGGCGGACGGCTCCCGGGGAACTTGTGCAAGACCCCAGTTTAAACCCACCCTGTGGTCGGCTCAGCCAGCACTGCACAGATTCACAGGTTGTATCGGGTTGGAAGGGACCCTCAAAGGTCACCTTGTCCAACACACCCTGCAGTGAGCAGGTACACCTTACAACTAGATCAGGCTGCTCAGGAACACATCAAGTCTGAACTTGAATGCCTCCAGCGAAGAGGCCTCAACCCCATCCCTTGGCGGCTTGTTCCTGTATTTCACCACTCCCACTGCGAAGAACTTCCCCCTAATGTTCAATCTAAATCTACTCTGCTCCGGTTTCAAACTACTGCCCCTTGTCCTTACCACTGCACGCCCTTTCATTAAACAGTCCTTCCTGTAAGTCCCGTTCAGACAACAAAATGTAGCTATAATTCCCAGAGCCTTCTTTTCTCCAGGTTGAACAGCTCCAATTCTTCAAGCCTGTCTTCAGAGAGGTTCTCCAGTCCTCCAATCATCTTTGTGGTCCTCCTCTGGACCTCCTCCAGCAGGTCCACTCATGCAACAGCTTGCAGACCCTGGTACATCAGCAGTGCTTGCGTCTGCCCAGCTGCATCCACAGGGTTTATGCCCACACTCAGCGAATTGAGCATTTCAGGAGCACCAAAAAATGCTTCTGTGCCTGGCTTTGCCCAGGCAGGCAGCATACAGAAAGCAGCTGCTGAAATGGCCCAGGCCAGGTGTTACGCAAGCCCTTTATCAACCCTATTTGTTTCTCTTCCCACAAATTGGGGGGTGGGGTTGCTTCCTAGCCCACAACATACTGTGCTTAAACCCAGCTTGGTCTTGGAAAGACACTTTTTACCCAGGTCTTCCTTCCAACCTCTTTACTTGCCCATTTCTTATCTCCATGTAACAGGGTTTCAGCTGAGTCATTCATGGCTTGGAACATAGAGCCTGGGAGGGTGCAGCTATTTTCCCCCAGGCCAGCAGTTCCTGCTATAAACAGTGTATGAAATTAGGATGGTCTGAATTCCACAGATCATTCTATACCATGCTGATGTGGGCCATTTACAGGCTATGACAGAACCTAAAACTGTGTCACACTGGGACTCAAGGTACACAGGATCAAATTCTGTGTTCACTCACCTCATATAATGTAGAAATAACTCTGGAGAAAGAGACAACTAATTTTTCAACCTGTTCAACCTGTTACTAGCAAATCTTGGGGCATGCTATATGTAAATAGCAACACAATAATTATTCTGTCTTCTTCCTAATAAAATTTAAACATTCAATGCAGCTCTAGAGATTCCTTAAGGGATTGAAAGATTCTTTCCACCCTTCCCCCCTCATTTCTTCTGACCAGTTAACCCCACCTGCAAGACTTCAGCAACTCATTTAACCTTCTTCCAGCTACATTTGCTTTCCCAGAATTACATCTTCTGAGCCAGTTACAGAGTTTTAACTTCTGCAAAACTTCCACTGTCTATCATAATTTCATCTAAACTTGGGGTTTATACTGTCATTGCTATACTGGATGTTTTGTGTATGTCACAGGATGCCTCTTTCCTTCCTCTCTCAAACACGTTGTATTACCACAAGCACAGATCTACTCATCAGCAGTTCTAATTACAGTCCTTACACAACTGCAACAAGGAGGAGCTCTAGAGAGTAACTGAAGAACTACATACATCAAGCAGGAAGTTTAAAGCCCATCAAAGCATGAAGGAAAGTCTGGAACATATGTGTGGGATTGCATAAAGAGCTTGGGTAGACCAGTAGGTATAGCATTTAAATATATACATCATGAGTTCAACATATGGGACTGCTAATGACACATGGCTGTATGCTTAGCATAATGTAATGAATCAATTAGCACATGATAGGAGCCCATAACAAATAGCAGAACATAGGAAAGAATGCATATGGCAGTGATTAGAGGCAGCTCTAACTCAGAGCACTTGGATTCAGTAACCATGCTCCCATTTGAGCAGCCACATGTTCTGCAGGATGTGGCACCTGGCCCATCTCATCATTAACCTTGTAAAAAAAAAAAGGACCAATAAAGCCCCACAAAACCCCCACCTTCCGGATGGAGCAGCACCAAAAAACAGGTGGGAGTGGCAACATGTAGCCAAACAGGAGGACACAACTGCCTCTTCCCACCAGACAGTGGAGTTAGATTAGATTAAAGCAGTCAGAGAACTACTTGCTGTTTGATTGCTGTATGCAGCCTCCAGTTTACTCTGCTATAGGTTTGTTTGTTTATTCGGGTGACTAGATGACAAAACCAACACTTAACTGAAATCCAGTCCCGGCCAAGGCTAGAGCGGATAGGAGGAGCAGTTCCTCCAGCAGTGGAATGAGATGCATGCTCTGAAGGAGCAGTACGTGGCCATGAGATGAGCAGCTGGCATAGCAAAAGAGGATAGGTAGTAATAGGGGGCAGGGGGAATTGCCAGCATTAGAAGCAGCAGCAGCAAATACCTCCCAGCACAGACACAGATCTACTGGTATCAGTGTCTTACACAGACCCTTTCTCCTTCCATGTGGACATAGCAGAGAAGAGTATCTCTAAATAATGAGTACCTTTCAGTACTAATAAAACTTCACCAAAATTGGGTGGATATTGCATGGCTTTCATCACTGCAAAATTACAAGGAGGACTGCAGCAATAGGCCAGCACAGGGCTAGCTGGAACTGCAGACAAGCTTTTGGCACAAAATCCTTCTTCAGGTCTGAAATGTATGAAACAGATTTTTCAGAGAGTAATTAGAGATGCAGGAGTCAGACCACCCTTGAAGGTAACATCCCACAAAGAAGGGATGTTAGTGGAAAGGCAAGAGGAGAGAAAGACTAAAGATCCTGGAGCTCTGTGTACAAAACAGCCTCTCAGGAGCATAGGAAGAGTTCCCACTTGGCTGGGCTACACACTCCCTTTTTCCTTCTGCATTTCTCATTGTCTATTTTTTGGTCATAATCTGCATACCATTTTGTTCTGCTCTCTTTCCATGCCATGTTTCTCCTCACTCTCACCTTCCACAGTCCCACAAGCATTACAAGTTCTAGCAGGCAGAAGTATTAATACTTAAGCTACAACCTAGCAACCTCCCACTTCTCAACTATTTTGCAACAGCTAAGCACAGCAAAATAACATAATCATGATTCTGAGGGTAAGAGCTGACTTGCAACCACTAGAAGCCTTCCACAGGAAAGAAATAGTTTTATTTGGGAGAATTCAATAGCAGATAATATCCCACAACAGTAAGCCAAAAAAAAAAAATTGTAAGTGAGGAGCTGAAAACTACTTGGATGAGAGAACAGGCTTGGCAACAGCCCTAGAGAGGAATGCCTGATTCAACTCCTCAGCCAGGAAGTGGATACAACAAATATCAAAGCAAGTAGGATGCACTAAGAAACAGCAGCTGGACACGCTCTGAAATTATTGGTACACTCATTGCTTTAATTTCAGATGAATCAAAACAGTGAGCCAAGGCTCAGGATCCTGCAATCTAGCAACACTCGGGCACACTTTAACAATGCCAGAGCCTGAGCGCTGAGCTCAGTGACGGCTCTGGACAGCCTGCTTAAATAAACTCCAACAGGGACATCGGCTTATGTGATACAATGTCAAGGGATAAATGTGCAATGAAAAAGATAAGCCAAAGGCAGCAGTAATTAAGTATGCAGATCACTGTATGGAATCAGATCATCAGATCAGATCCAGAGAGATTTCTCTATCGATTGTTGGAAAGACACTTAAGAGAAATTCTGCTGGGTTTTTCAGTTTTATTTCACAGAATGCCAGGTTAGAAAGGACCCCAAGGACCATCTGTGCTAGTTTAGCCTAACTGAGATATTTTAATGAGAGGAATTAGATGACAGGCTGTAAAAAAGGAAACAATGGTGATGTCTACTGCACTCATAGGCTTGCTGAGATGTATAAAACCAACAACACAAATATAGATAACCCTCTCTGGCTTTGGGCTGCACTTTTCTCTCCCTAACCTGCTGTCTGACTAATCCCTCTGCTTCCTAACCCCCCTGGCCGATCCTCCAAACTCACCTTGAACATAAGGCAAAGTCTGGGATAAGGTGGAGGGGTGGAAGGGTGGTTGGGAGCCTCTCCTGGAGACTCTGGTGTCTGGGAGAGGTGTTGTGTTTCTGTATTAACTTTTAAACTTGTACATTTCTGTATGTAGCTGTATATATTGTAAATACCTGCTTGTATATTGTGCTCAGCTGTAAATATAAAGCTTCATTCTTTAATTTCCAGCCTCTGAGTCTAGTCTGGGTGGCTTTCTTAAGTAGGGGGTGGGTAACACTCAAACCATCACACCATCTGGGCCAACCTTTCTAGGTAATAGTATAGTTGAAATGAGATGGCCCAGCACTGTCAAGCTGACTCTCAAAACTGTCCACTGTAGGGGAATCCACTACTTCCCATGGATTACTCCAACGTCTAACTTCTCATCTTAATGCACAGGAGTGTTTTTATGGTGTCCCTTGGTTTGAGACTTGGTGGGGTGGGGGGGAATCAACCACCGCAAGACAGCATGAGTCCCAGAAGAAAGAAGCAAGCTCAGGTGCGTTTCGGTGGTAAGCAGGCAGCTGAAGGGATGCGGATGTCTGAGCTTCGGCCCGACAGCGACTGGCGAACCGCAGCTGCCTTCTCACGGCTTTCCCCCAACTCACCCCACAGCCTGAACCACGGTTGCGGGACACCTTCCAGCCCCGGCGAGGCACAGGCCGGGGGACGCCCCAACCCTGTCCGGAAGGAGCGAGGCCCCCTGCCAACACCCGCGCTTTAAACACGCGCGGAGCCAGCCCCACCGCCGCAGCTGCCCGCTCCCCACCCCTGCCCTGCGCCGCGGCCGCTCCTAGCGCCGGCCGCCGGCTCCCCCTGCCGCGCTCCGCCGGCACCGCCGCAATGGCGGCCCGCATGGCCCACGCCTGAGCCTTTCCGCCGACCGCCGCTGCTGTGAGTGCGTTTGGGCACCGAGCCCGGGGCGCCGTTCGAGAGGGGCCCCGCCGAGCTACAGCCCTCACGTCCCCGCTCCGCCAGAGGGCTCGGGCCTGCACAAAATGGCGGGCGCGGCGCGGTAGGGGGCCGTGGGACAGCCGGGGCCCCGCCGAGGGTGGAAAGGGCGTGGAAGGGGCTTGCAATCGGGAGGGCTCCGGAGGTTCTGTGAAGGGTATAGCGACTGCGGGGACCCCAGGCAGTTAGAGGCGGTGGGTGTGAACAGAGGCACTAACCGGGTGGCATCGCGGCGAGGGAAGCTGCGCAGCGAGGTGGCCACAGGCCTGCTAAGCAAGGAGTCTTTGGCCCGTAGGAGGATGAACAAGTGCAGCAACTGTAGACTCGTCCCCTCACAGTGGCATCGCTGGGACTGTGTTAGTGTTAACTACGCTTCAGATACACCTCACTTGCTTTTAGAAGTGGGCTGCAAGGCAAATGTACCTAGCAAACTAACGCAGAAAACCTTCCAGCTGCTGTAAAGAGCCTGAAATAGTGATTTCAGCCACTTAGCATTTCCAGACGTGGTGCTGCCCAGGGGAGCACTGCCAGCACATGGGTACGTGTGAGGTGGAGCAGTCATGGAGTGCCATTGCCTCTGCCCCATGGCCAACAGGCAGAGGGCTGGGACAGACGACAGACTCGTAGAAACATGGTTAGGGTTGGAAGGGGCCTTTAAAGGTTATTGAGTCCGACCCCCTGCAGCTAGCAGGGAAATTTCAACTAGAGCAGGTTGCTCAGAGCCCTGTCCAACCTGACTTGGAATGTTTCTAGGCATGGGGCTTCTACCAGCTCTCATAACCTTGGGCAGTGTTTCACCACCCTCAGTGTGAAAAATTCCTTCCTTAGATCGAGTGTAAATGTCCCAGTTTAAAATCATCACCCTCTGGCACTGTCACAACGGGTCCTGCTAAAAACATCCCTTGAGCTGAAGTACACTTTAAAACAGGTACCTGCCCACAGTGTTGTGCTGTGGAAAACCAGGTGGCAGATGCACAGCTACCAGAAATGTGCAACTGTGATACAAGCCTGTACAATAGCTCATCTCACTTGCTCCCTGTGATAGGACAAGGAGTAATGGATGTAAGCTGCAGCACAGGGGGTTCCAGCTCAACACAAGGGGGAACTTCCTTACTGTAAGGGTCACGGAGCACTGAAACAGGCTGTCTGGAGAGGTTGTGGAGTCTCCTTCTTTGGAGGCTTTCAAGTCCTGTCTGGATGTGTTCCTCTGTGACCCAAGCTAGATTGTATGGTCCTGCTCTGGCAGAGGGACTGGATTCGATGATCTCTTTGGGTCCCTTCCAACCCCTGACATCCTGTGATCCACATAAGATGAAAACTACCTTTGCATTTGCCTCTTTGTTCAGATGCAACTTGAGAAGCAATCAAGTTGTCCTGAGCGTGTTTAATATTCTGACTAACACTGCAAAGAAAAGGAATTGTTGTTTCTTTCTTTACAATTTGAAACTTTCCAGTTTAAACTCCTATCACTAAACCAGGCAAGGTTCTTTCTATCCCTTCTAACTGGTGAGGCGAGTTTCTCCTGTCTCCCAGCCTGGTTGGTTTTGGCTCAGATCAGCGCCTTTCAGCCGATTCACATGAACACCGAAAGTGCAAAAGGGAGCACGTAATGTGAGG
Source organism: Tricholaema leucomelas (assembly GCA_013400475.1). NCBI lineage: Eukaryota > Metazoa > Chordata > Aves > Piciformes > Lybiidae > Tricholaema lacrymosa > Tricholaema leucomelas. Next base: position 61,200 of record WAAF01013160.1, on the reverse strand, counting down.
TGTTAGAAGAGCAGGTTGCACTGCTTCTTCTAAAGCCAGTTTTTGGTAAACTGAAGTTGAGACAGCGAAAGGAGCCTCCTTCACAGGCTGGAGCAATAGCAGGCAGTGACCGCAAGATGGCGCTGTTCCCCTGCCCAGCTGTACATCCTGCTGCACCTCCTGTGTCAGGTTGAGGGCTCAGCTGGGTTGCTGAAAGTTGGGTTTCCAGTGTATTACGGCTGGAAGGGGTAGGCTCTGCAGCTGCACAATCCAGCAGAAGGGAGGGGAGAGGGGCATGAACACCCCTTCCAGCAGCAACTCACAGCTTTAATTAAATGCAGTAATCATAGAATCCACCAGGTTGGGAGAGGCTTCCAAGCTCATCCAGTCCAACCTATCACCCAGCCCTGTCCAGTCAACTAGACCATGGCACTAAGTGGCACGAAGCCTGGCACATCCAGGCTTTTCTTGAACACCTCCACGGCTGGTGGCTCCACCACCTCTCTGGGCAGCCCATTCCAATGCCAATCACTCTCTCTGGCAACAACTTCCTCCTAACATCCAGCTTAGACTTCCCCCAGCACAACTTGAGACTGTGTCCCCTTGTTCTGTTCAGTTGGTCTGTTCAGACCAACCCCACCTGGCTACAGCCTCCCTTCAGGTAGTTGTAGACAGCAATGAGGTCACCCCTAAGCCTGCTCCAGGCTGCACACCCCCAGCTCCTTCAGCCTTTCCGCACAGGGCTGTGCTCCAGGCCCCTTACCAGCTTCATCACCCTTCTCTGGACACTTGTTTTTTTGACTCAGCGTTAAACTGCTGTTTCCTATCATGCAGTAGCTTGTGTTAAGGGTTCTCAGACTTGTCTGGGGGCGTGGCAGAGTAAGATGCATGCATGTTGACAGATAACAAAGTGCTGCCTTTCTGGCAGCTTAGTGCCTAGAGATTCTTTTGCCCTAGTTAAGACTTGACAAGAGCTGTTGCCCTCACTATCTCGAAATAATAATTTAAGGTGCCGAAATATCTAAACTCCATTAAGCACAAAGTGAAAAAGAGAGAAAGAAAAAAGTTACCTTGAAAGCTACTACATTGCCTGCTGTTGCTTTTGTTCCCCCGAGGAAGAAAGGATTCTCATCAAGAGGGGAGTGAAGAGGTTAGTCAAACAATGTGTCACTATTTTTTTCAGATGAGCTTGAATTTCAACTACTGTAAATTGGATGAAAAAAACATGGAGAATTGAGATAAGGAGCTTTGGTAATTAGAAGGAAAGAAACTAAATCAAACCCTTCATTACTGTCTTACAGCTGTTTCTGAGGAATACTTTGCTGTTGCAGTTCTGAAGTTAATGAAGTGTGCATGGATTATTGATGCATGTATTTTACTTCAAAGCTGTTTATTCCCCAGAAATCAGAGTCGTTGCATGTCTGCTGATACAGTACTTTCCAAGCCACTTTTTTGAATACAGACTTCTGGGTTTTGACTCAGTGCCAGAGGAACAAAAGGAAGAATATAACATCCTTACCTTTGCAGCTGTGACCACAACTTGAAACTGAGCAGGAGGAAGAGCTGATGCTGGGGTTTGTTTTTACTACTCTTAAGGCAACTTAAGTGTTGGTGCTCACACAGAGATAGGCCCACTAACAACATAGTTGTAAGGGTGCTTCACCTTTCTCTTATACCTGCCTATAGGTATAGCCAGCCCAAGTGAATGCACCTTGCCTGTTAAACAACAGCTGCGTGCCAGCACTGTCATTGCACAGCAGCTTCTCTTACTTGCCACTACTGCCTTACCTATTCAGCAGCACGGTCCTTAGAGCAGCTCCTCTTGTACTTGTTCTGAGGGTTAGAAGGGAACTCTAGGTATGGACCTGAAGGCCTCATCAGTGCTTGCCTTCTTTTGTGCAGACACCTCACCATTTGTCCGATTCCCAGCTGTGCAGGTGCCACAGAAACAGAAGTCAAAAACTGATGTAGTGTGCTCATGTGGGCAGGACAGCCAATGGCATCCTGGCCTGTATCAGGAACAGTGTGGCCAGCAAGACAAGGGAGATTATTCTTATCCTGTACTCAGCACTGGTCAGGCCACACCTTGAGTGCTGTGTCCAGTTCTGGGCTCCTTGATTCAAGAGAGATGTTGCAGTACTGGAAGGTGTCCAGAGGAAGGCGACAAAGCTGGTGAGGGGCCTGGAGCACAGCCCTGTGAGGAGAGGCTGAGGGAGCTGGGGGTGTGCAGCCTGCAGAAGAGGAGGCTCAGGGCAGAGCTCATTGCTGTCTACAACTACCTGAAGGGAGGTTGTAGCCAGGTGGGGTTGGTCTCTTCTGCCAGGCAACCAGCAACAGAACAAGGGGACACAGTCTCAAGTTGTGCCAGGGCAGGTCTAGGCTGGATGTTAGGAGGAAGTTGTTGGGAGAGAGAGTGATTGGCATTGGAATGGGCTGCCCAGGGAGGTGGTGGAGTCACCATCTCTGGAGGTGTTCAGGAAAAGACTGTATGAGTCATTTAGTGCCATGGTCTGGTTGATTGGCTAGGGCTGGGTGCTAGGTTGGACTGGACGATCTTGGAGGTCTCTTCCAGCCTGGTTGATTCTATGATTCTATGATTCTGTGTAGATGAGCACTTGATCATGATCTGCTTGTGGTGAGAAGGAGAGGAGAAAAAAGGGACTTACCTGGATTTTGCTGTTTACGGTGCTGCTAGTCTACAGTTTTGAGCTGTGATTTTGCATAACTGAGGAGGATGCAGAAAAAGGCTGTATTGTTTCTCGGTTTCTGGAAGCAAGCAGCAGTTACATGACCATAAAGCTAGCGTGGGAGCTCTCCTGTCGAAAATAGAGTCTTGCTTTTTTCTGCTGTGTCTAAGGAATAGAAACAATTTGAGTGCACTTTTGAAAAGTTAGGTGCTACACAGGAACATGTGAAGTCTTACTAGCATGTCAGTTCCAGTTGTCAGTTCAGCATTGCTGCTTACGTCTTTTCCTTGTTCAAAGCAACTTTAAAAGCATCACCAGCTACTTACAGTGGCATTTGCTTTGACGTATGTCAGGATTGCTTTCAGGTGTTAGAGTGCCTTCATTTCTGTGACAGAATACTTTCACCTGGTGAGGTAGCAGTGGTGATGTTTTAACAACTGTATGGTAGTACTAACAGTTGCATTTCACACACATACCCTGCATGCCCTCCTTCCCTCTGGGCAGAGTAATTCGCTTTTCTCAGTGTTTACACGTGTTCATTAAGTGATTGCACAGCATGCCACCAACTAAAATACATATTCCCTGTTTGCACAACTGGCTCAGAGTACTCTGTATATGCTCAGTACACAGCAGATAATTTTTAGGATTTTGCCTTGCCTTTCTCACCCGTCCCTACACCAAAAAAAGAGGCATTCCTGCTGTTAATTTGATTGCTACACTAAACATAGCTCAATTATCCATTACCTAAAAATGGTTTCTACGTCTCTTAGATCAAACTGGAGGCACATGAGCAGGGACTGTTTTCCTTTTTCATATCTGCAGCTGTGTCTGCTTTGAAGAAGGGCTTTGTAAGCTTCTCCCATTAACTAACAAAGAGATAGGAATCTTCCACATCACTGTGTGCCTTCTCCAGATGCGGATTAAATTCATTAATGGCAGCAGCCGTCTCCCAGTCTGTCTGACAGGTGTTGATCTATGCTCTAGCACTAGCCTAGATTCTCACTTTGATGATGTTAAATGAGTTAAAGCCAAGAGTGTGCTTTTGACGAGCAGATTGTGTCCATGTACTGCACTTTGACTTGAAGTTTTCAGCTGGACCAGCAGTGGCTGGACCTCGGGAGAAAGCCTAACATTCTTCACGGCTCATAGGTTGGAAAGTCCATGAGAGCAGGCAAGTGCTAAGTCTAAACAAACCACACATACAAAACCCACATAGTGGGGACACAGCCCTCAGCCTCAGGTATTTCAATTTACACATCTGACATAGCCAGCAGTAATTCTAAGAGAGATCACTCTATCATTAAAGTAATTAGAAATTGATGTATTGAACCTCCCCAGAAGGAAAACCTGTAAGAAATGGGAATATCCGTAGGGAAGTTCTATCCAGTGGAAGTCTAACTATCCCAAAGACCTCAGGCCAGTGCTTTTCAACCACTGGCATTCTGCAAGAGTCTCTTTGACTGTTGGTGTGGCTTTGAGAAGCACCACAACTGGAAGCTGTAAACACAGGGTGGTACACTGCTATCTGGAGCACTTAAAAGGACACATTCACTTTAATATAACATGAAAAGCATTCACCTGGGGCAGGGAAATGTATGTAGGGTACTTAGGAGGTAGAAGAAAGTAAGATACTCAGAGGGAAAAGATACTTGTAGATACAGGGTGACTAGATTACCTAACAAGAGTTCAGTATAGCACATTGTCAGTAGAAAGAAGTTCTGCCAGAGACACAAATTAACAGTAATGCAGGGATTTACATCCTGTACATGGCCTAGGAGAACCATGAAAGAAGTGTTAACATTAAAACTAGGTATGGAAATGTAAGTTAGATGATTAGAGAACTGCAGGAACCTACTCTGGAAGGCACAGGGTTTCTCTTAAACAGAAAGCAAAGGACCGCATCTGAGTTATTTGAGCTCAGCTATCTAAGCTTAATCCTGGCATCCAGAAACATTTCCATAGATTTTACTGGATATGTACATTTGTGGACACAGCTGCACAAGCACTGAGGAAGAAAGCTAAAAGCCTGCAAGCCAGAGCTTGCAGTACAGTTAGATAGAGGGAAGAGGGAAAGCTGCTAGGTGTTGCTACGTTACCTTTGGTCTAGGCCATTCACAGACACAAAGCTGCTTTAGAAGCACTGGTTTGCTGTTGTACAACATTTCTACATGTTGAAAAGCTTACCATAAGACATGGTTTGCAATAAACACTACCTCAGATTCTCAGTGCTTTATAGGAGTACATGAAGAGATTACACATCACTTGGTAAAAGGCAAGTACAAGCTTACCAAGAGCTCCACAGACACCAAACAGGCTGCAACCCTTAAAAAACCCCAAACAAAGCCAACCAACCAAAAAACAACCCCACCCCAAAACATGCTAGTACATTTTCACTTAGTTTCCTATCTAAAGTAGCTGTAGACTCCTGCTGTAAAACAACAACTCTTTTTACTGGAAGCTCCCAGGTACCTTCTCTCAAATGTTGGTACCTGGCACCATCTACTCTTTATAGCCTTTCTCCTTTGAGCCTCTCAGATACCAAGCTTGCAGCAGAAAAGTGCTCTTTAAGTCTGCCTTACCTAGAAATACTGAAGAGTATGGTATGTTTCTCACAATCTTTATCCTGCTAAGTAGGAAGGATTGATTCTGAACAAATCAGTTCTGTTACTGATTGATTCTGAACAAATCTGAATTTCTGTTACTTCTTTTTTAAAACACTTTTTCTTTATTTATTCAGGAATTAATTACAAGTTCCACAGGCTTCTGAGTAAATGAACTGAACTCCAGGGGTGTATATGAGTTGCAACCACTGTTAAATGCAAGGTGTTTCTTCCATATCTTTATTACAAAATCTACAGTCATCTCCATGCTGCTTCCATTTAATTGGAGTTTTGCCATCTGCTTATATAGGTAGCTCAAGTCCAAATTCATTAACAACATGGAAAGATTTACTCTAAATATGAGATATAGTAGAAAGATGATTGGAAGCTGAGCAACTGCATATACATGGTGAGCATGCCCTAGCTTGATGAGGTTATTTCCTAACCCTAAACCATAAAGAATCAGCCACGCAAAGCTGTGTGTGAGATGCTGGATGCATGTCTTGGAAATTATGACAAAAGTTACAGTCTGCACCTTACTGAAGCTGGTGAAACCCTTCCCATGTGCTTGACTGGAGCCAGGATTTTTGCTATAGGTGCTTACTTTCTGACTCTGCAGGGCTTAATCCACACAGCACAGTAAACAACTCAGAAAAGTAATTTGGCTTCTCTCTTCCCCAGTCCTCCCTTTTCCTTTAGGGTAACTGATCTTTAAAACACTTTCCTAAACCACCTTTTTTTTTTTAAGGAATCTCCATTCACCTGTTTTAATGAGAAACCTCTTTCCAACATTGTGCTTGAGCAACACCATTGGCATTACTTTTACACTGTTAGTCATAGTGCACATTAGTGTGATGTCTTCCATCAAAATTTCAGAGCACTTAACAAATATTAATTAAATACTGTGTCTCTGTGAGGTGTGTAAGTAAGTAATTGTATAAGCCAGCACCATATGAAGGAGAGGGAAGGGTGGATTCTCACATTAGTGCATAGCCTCTTACTCATTTATGGTTATTTTCTTCACTGCTGTCTAGACCTGAAGTAAGTTCCTTATGCAGCTTTTGTAGTGGCCACAGGAACAGGAATGTTTGTGAAGCTGAGCTGTAAGACGCCTCTCATATTTCCATGATGTGAAAGTGTGTCCTCTCAAATATCTTGTAAAGTGGAGTTAGGGTAAAACACATCAGTAGAGAAGACAGGTGAAGCAGTTGAGTTCCAGCCCTGCCTTCAGTTCCACACAGCAGGAGTTCCTAACCGTGTTGTCCTATGTTTGACACCTTCCAGGTAGCAAAGGATTTCCTGGATGTTGCAGGCTTCCTTTTCCCAGACACATTTTCTCTTTCTGCCTGGAAAGATTTTGAGGACTTCATAAATTTGTCTGAGCTTTCCAGATGTCTGCTGTAGGAAGCACACACTTCTGAAATAGTTGCTGCATGTCTGTGAGCAAGAACTGCAGAACGTGGAGCAGCTTGGCCCATAGAGCTCCCTTGTGTGTGCTTTGCTGTCCAGCCATGCACAGTGAGTGCAAAGCTCTTCTAAAATAGCAGGCTTGGTGTAGATGTGACATACATCTGAGCCCACATGCAGTCAGCCCCATGTTTTCAGAGGGGAGTTACACAGTTCTCTGGGTGTAGACTACACAGCCCCTGGCTCCTGACTGTGCTGCAGCTGCTGCATATGCACCTATTTTTTTCTATCCATTAAATCCTCTGCAGACATACGGAATTCCTGCTCCTCTAGTTTGCATCCTTATATTCATAGTCTTCCAAAGCCACAGTGATCAGGAGCCATACTTGCTCTGCTTGACACTTTGATAACCTTCTCCCACTCTAATGACAACTCTTTGCAGTGAGCCAGTGTTTTCATGAGGTACATGGAGACAGTTTAACCTGCCAGAGGTGAGCAGTGACTGTCTCTGGTCCTTTGGCTTCCCAGCTCTCTCCTTGCTTGTGGTTATGCTGCTGCCTGCCTCCCGCTGGTTCTGGCATGAGTTGCATCCCACCATTAGCCAATTTGACCTGTTAGCCAGGAAGAAAAATAGCTGAAAGGTAGATTGCTTCCTCTGGAATAGTGAAGTAAATCATCTGGCTGCATGACAGATACAAGGTAAAGGATCAGAGGAGGTACTGAACTACTTTGTGTGCAGCTGGGGGGCTTGCAGAGGGTCTGAGAGATTTGACCTGGTGATTTTGCAAGTGACTTGTTAGATCAGCTTAGCTGCCTTTGAAGTGGTAGTTTGATTTCTTTCCTCTACAGAGGGGGCCTTACTTTGCATTTTTTAATCTCCTCCTTGTCATTTACAGCTATGCCAATCAGTTGGGTGGATTTAGAGGTTCTGTCACACATAAGAATCATAGTTTTGGAAGGATTGTCAAGGATTTTCTGTGTTGTGACCTTACTTTAATATGCTTCTGTGGCCTCAAACCAGTTGGGTTATTTATTTTTTCCTAGCCTTTTATATCTTGGAGGCTAAAAGCATTGTTACCATCATGTTCAGAAACTTCTATTCTTCTTGACCAGGCTTATTCTAAGGTAGCTTCCAAAACCATTTTGAATCCCTTGCCTTGCTCCCTTGAGCTGGTTACGAAATTACCTAAAGCTAAATACAGCTTCTATATTGTGTGGAAAGCAGATATTTGAGAAGCTCCTGTGGGCTGCCTCAGAGGATGTCAGTCACACTAAATATTTCTCCCAGTCCCCTGCAAAATCAATAAATAAAAGAAAGAAATCTTTTTTTTTTCCCTACTGCATAGCATTCAGCTACTAGAAGAGTGAAAAATCTAAATGTGATGAAATTCTGAATTATTCCTTCTGTATTGTTTAGGAAATGATGGAAGACTTCAACTCATTAATAAAACAATTTAGACATGCGTCTGCCACAGTTGGTGGAGCACAGAAGATCAAAAGAACATTTTCATCTGCCTGACACCCCCCCCCCCAGTGTTGGTTCATTAATAGCTTACTTTTAGCGTAGGTTATAACTGTACACATCGAACAACAAAGCAGTGCCACAAAGTCCCCGGTCCTTAGGGAACAGAAGGAGCAGGGGAAAAAAGAAAGTCTGGTTGATGAAAGCATTCTCAGTGGCTGAGAACATCCCTAACTGTGAGAGGGTTTGCTGTGACCTTTGAAAGGGTGGGAAGCGGAACTGTGCATCACCGTCTCTGTTTGATTGCATTGTTCAGAACGAATCCCCCACTGATAAAATCATCCCTGGTAAAAGGCCTTCTAGCTTTCACAGGCCTTGCAAGCAAAGCAGGCATAGTGGGAGCGTGCTGAAGTATCAGGGTTCTGTAAAACATGAACAAATGAGTGGGTTTGGGGCTGCCTGTCTGCTTTGGTGACGGAAAGTGAAGGTCTAAGTATGTGTTTTAAGCCAAATATGACCTGGTTTAGGTTCTGAAGAAGAAAGAAGGTCCATCCCTCCCTGACAGAGGAAAGAAACAAAACCCATTTTGTTTGTCCTGATGTTCATTCTGTAGAGTCTCTAGTCTTAGGCCCTAAACTTCAGCTGAAAATCAGAAAGCATTTGCTTACTGTTTCTGCATTTTTAGAAAATGAAAGTTCACACACCCAGCTGAAGGAAATCCCAATAGTAATGATGCTAACTGGGCAGATTCCAGAACAAATTAGTTTCTCACCTAGAAGTTCCTGACTTCTGAAGATTACAGAGTCCAACCTCACTGCCAAAGTAGGGTCACCTAGGGCAGGTCACACAAGAAAACATCCAGGTGGGTCTTAAAAGTCTCCAGAGAATGAGACTGAAAACGCCTCTGGGCAGTGTGTTCCAGGACTCTGTCACCCTCACAGCACAGAAGTTTTTCTTCATGTTGACATGGAACTTCCTGTCTTCCAGTTTGTATCCATTCCCCCTTATCCTATCACAGGACATTATTTCAAAAGAGACTGGCACCTTCTTCCTGACACCCACTCTTCAGATCTTGATAAACATTAATAAGGCCCCCTTTCAGTCTTCTTGAGGCTAAACAGCTTCAACTCTCTCAGCCTTTTCTCATCAGACAAATGTTCCAGCCCCCATATCATCCTCAGATGGACGCTTTCCAGTATATCCCTTGCCCTCTTGACCTGGAGAGCCCAGAACTGGACATGATACTCCCAAATGTGGTCTCAGCAGGACAGAGTAGAACAGGAGGGGAACCTCAAGCTGCTGTGCATACTCACTGCTCCCCAGGATACCGTTGTGGTGGCATGGTGGCCTTGGCTTAAGGACAGAGGAGCAGACAGGGCTGTGGCCCTTTCCCTCTGTGAAAGCGAAAGCTCCTTGGCTGGTTGTTTCTGAACGCGGGGAGTGATGTGCCTGTGGATTGCACACAGCTAATCCTCTCTGTGCTTTGCTGACTCTAACCTGCTTAGTCTTACAGCACATGTATTCAGTGTCTTTTTGTGAGCCTGATCCAAAGCCTGTTGAAGTCTGAAGGAGTTCAGGTTTTTTCCCCCATAGTTTTGGAGCTGGCTCTATATGAACAGCTGGTCTAGTACTGAGCCTTCTAGTGGTAGACAAGGAAAATAAGCAGCACCAAACCGCATTGGACTCAGCACTGTGCTAAAGATATAAATGAAAGTAATGTGAAACTTGTAAAACCAGACTGGACAAAACACTTTGAAACATGCTGCAGGGAGCAGCCTAGGTGCTAGCAGGGGAGTAAGTTAACTGTTCAGTGATTTCTTTTCCATAGCTTTTACTTTTCCATATATTCTGTAATGTAACAGTACTGGTTTTTTTTCCTTAGGCAAATAGCTGCCAGAGAACAAAACTGGAATGAGAACATATGTAGTGTTTGCTTTTATCTTGCATTACAAAAGAAGTATGAATACCTTGTGTTATTCCAAGTATAAAATGGCAGGTGGCAAATCATTTGGTGCTTTAAGGGCTGTGCCAGAGAAGTAATCCAGTAAAAATAGCTATGTCCTATTAAAGCTGAGTAGATAGTATTGTTACAGCTCCTTACTTGCATGGCCCCAGCAACATAAGATGGCATAAAACAGGATCAGCAAGAAACTTGCCCTGACACACACACAGCATAGAAAGACAGAAGGATGGAATGCAGATAAACCTAAGGCCCAAAGTGAGAACCTGTCTGGACTGCTTTATGGTCATAGAATCACAGAATCATAGAATCCACCAGGTTGGAAGAGACCTCCAAGATCATCCAGTCCAACCTAGCACCCAGCCCTGTCCAATCAACTAGACCACGGCACTAAGTGCCTCATCCAGGCTTTTCTTGAACACCTCCAGGGATGATGACTCCACCCCCTCCCTGGGCAGCCCATTCCAATGCCAATCACTCTCTCTGTGAAGAACTTCCTCCTAACATCCAGCCTATACCTCCCCTGGCACAAGTTGAGACTGTGTCCCTTAGTTCTGTTGCTGGTTGCCTAAGAGAAGAGACTGACTCCCCCCTGGCTACAACCTCTTTTCAGATAGTTGTAGACAGCAGTGAGGTCCAATTGAACTTTTAAAATGCTGTTGAAAGCTGATACTGTCACCTCTGATGTCCTCGTAGGTAAATTCAAGAGAAGTGGGTTAGATGAGTGGTCCATGAGGTGGATTGGTAACTGGCTCAACAACAGAGTTCAGGGGGTTGCAATCAATGGTGCAGAGTGCAGTTGGAGGCCTGTGGCCAGTGATGTTCTCCAGAGATCAGTACTGGGTGCAGTTTTGTCCAGTATCTTCCATCAGTGGCCTGGATTGAGTGTACCCCCAGCAAGTTTGCTGATGATATGAAATGGGGAGTGGTAACTGACACTGGCTATGCTGCCATCCAAGAAGATCTGGACAGGCTGGAGAGCTGGGTGAAGGCAAACCTCGTGAAGTTCAGTAAGGATAAGTGCAGGGTCCTGCATCTGGGGAGGAATAAAAACAGGCACCAGTACAGGCTGCCCTGCTGAAAAGCAGCTCCATGGAGTCCTTGTTGGCAGGAAGTTATCCATGGGACAGCAATGTGCCCTTATGGACAAGATGGCCAATGGCATCCAGTGGTGCATCAACAAAAGTGTGGCCAGCAAATCTAGAGAGGTTCTTCTCCTCCTCTACTCTGCCCTGGTGAGACCACACCTGGAATACTGTGTCCAGTTTTGGACTCTCCAGTTTAAGAGTGGCAGTGATCTACTGGAGAGAGTCCAATGGAGAGCTGTGAGGATGCCTGTGGGACTTGAACATCTCTCTTATAAAGACTGAGACTCCTGAGGCTGTTTAGCCTGGAAAAGTGAAGGCTGAAAAGGGATCTTATTAATGTCTATAAATATCTGAGGGGTGGGGGTCAAGATGAAGATGATGGTCTCTTTTCAGTGGTGCCCAGTGCTAGGACAAGGAACAACAGGCAGAATCTAGAACACAGGAGATTCCACCTCAGCACGTGGATATGCTTCATTAAGGGTGAAGGCAACAGACCCCTGTAGCAGGCTGCCCAGAGAGGCTGTGGAATCTCCTTCTCTGGAAACTTTCAAAACATACCTGGATGCACTCCTGTGGGGCTTGCACTAGGTGATCCTGCTTTGGCATGGGTGGTTGGACTCGATCATCTCTGGAGTCTCTTCCAACTCCTAACATTCTGTGACTCTGTGGTCTCAGGGGATGATTCTTAGAGATCCCAAAGGATTGAAGCAATGGGTGATCTGTGCTTGGTTCTGGATAACAACTCCCAGTTCTAAGGAGTGTGCTGTTAAAAAAAGTAGGAAAAGCTTTAGCTGGAAAGGGGAAAGAAATTTTTCATCTCCATGTTAGAGGTGAGAGTGCAAACCAGGGCTTAAGATGGCTCAATGGGTTAGCTAGTTGGCAGCTGCATTGCTTGTGCAGAGAATCCCTGACTGCTGTCAAGTGCTTTACAAAGCAAGGCTGTCCTTACCAAGCTGAATGAGCCTTCGAGAAGCTTGCTGTGGACCTGAGCTGAGGCAGGAAGAATGAAGACAGGACACATCAGAGCACAATTTGATTTTTTGGTCCATAAATTTCTCCTCAATCTAGGATGAAGAGCCATGCACACACTTTGTGTGGCTCCTGGAAATCAAGTCAATACTTCTATTGCCTGTTCCACAAACACTGGCTCTGAAGAAAATCAATTTAGTAGATTATTTCTCTAAAGGGGACAGAAGACTAACTGCATTTAACATTTTTCCAGGCTCCAGAGTCACAGTGAAACCTGGGCTGAGACAGCTTGCTTTGCTAAATTGAGGACACCCAGCTTCTGTCAGTATAGATGGTAAGAGGCTTATTAAAGGACATAGCAGCTGACAAGTGAGTTTTTAATCCCTGTCAAATCCCCCAAGTTTTTGACCTGTGTAAGGAAGTTCATGTAAAAAAGAAGCTTCTAGTCCCCACTTCCTGTGCACTGGCAGATGAGATGTGTTTACTTGCATAGTGACAGTCAGAACACATTTTGCTTAACAACTTTCAGGATGAATTTTGTCTGCCTTAAGAAACACTCCCTAAAAACCCATCTCTCTTTCCCTGCTTCTTGAATATTGTAGGAGTCATGTTGTTGTCCACACTGGTATTTTAAGTGGCACGCAGGGTGTGGCAGGCTACACAGTATGGTGCTAAACAGCAGACCAAATCATAGAATCAGAGAGTCACAGAATGGTAGGGGTTGGAAGGGACCTCTGAAAATCATTGAGTCCAACCCCTCTGCCACAGAAGGACCACCAGTCACACAGGAATGCATCCAGAGAGGTCTTCTCTCCAGAGAAGGAGACTCCACAACTTCTCAGGGCAGCCTGTTCCAGGTCTCCAGGACCCTCACAGCAAAAAAGTTTCTCCTCATGTTGATGTGGAACTTCCTGTGTTCCAGTTTGTATCCATTGCCTCTTGTCCTATCACAGAGCACCACTGAAAAGAGCCTGGCACCTTCTTCTTGACACCCACCCTTCAAATATTTATAAGCATTCATAAGATCTCCTCTCAGTCTTCTCTGCTTCAGGCTAAACAGCCCCAGGTCTCTCAGCCTGTCCTCATCAGACAGATGTTCCAGTCCCTTCATCACCCTCATAGTTCTAAATCCTGATGCTGAGAGCCTGCAGTTGTGTTACAAGGTCAGAAATGAAAGGCATGGGGGATGCAGCAAAGCTTGCCTGTTCTGGCAGATACAAGGAAGGGGTTAACAGTCACACATGTCAATTTACAGCAGAAACGTCTTTTCATTTGGTTGGTTGTCATTTTTTCTTTGCAAACCACATGCTGACGCTGAACCTAAGTACCTCATGTTGCGTGAGTAAGTCCATTTTAGGTTTCCGTTTCATACAAGTTGCGTTCCTAATCGGTGAAAAGATGATACCAAAACCCAGAACCAGCTCTGAAGGATAAATTAGGGTGGGTTTTTTTTCCAGGTTCTGAAAGACAAAGAAAAAACACCAAACCACAAAAGACCACTGCAGTAGATCTGTCAGTCAGTAGATCAAAGGATGCATCTGGTGTAGTTGGGTGTGCTGTAACACGAGGGATTTGTTCAGTAGTTAGCTCTAGTTAACTAACATGACTATTCATTCTAAAATAAGCACTGTGGCAGTGTTTGCTCCCAGGCAAATACTTGTTCTGCTACAGTTCTTTCTCAGCTCGGCTGCCTCTGATCCCCTTTGCAAGTGCAGAAGTTGTTAGCCTTTGTAGTCATGAGAGTTAATTACCACTCATTTTGTTCACTTTTCTGCATGGCCAAAAGCCTTTATGTCCTTTCCACAGCTGAGGAGTGGAAAGACTAGCCTGTGTTAAGGGACTGTTTCTTGTACAATGTATGATTAATCGCTGCCAAGAAGTGGTCTGCCACATGTGTGCTGCTGGCAGGTTGGTGGCTGTGCAGCTGCACTGCTAATGACATAGCTGGGCTGGTTGAGCATGGTGCATCTGATGGTTGAAACAGGCTCCAGGGCACAGCAGGAGATTGAGGTTAGGTAAACTGAGACACCTGGGAAGTGCTGGCTAGATGTGGCATCTGGAGATTGATAGGATGGATCATAGAATTGTAGAAGCATAGAAGGGTTTGCACTGGAAGATCATCTAGTTCCAACCTCCCTGTCACAGGCAGGGGCACCTCTCACTAGCCTAGCTTGCTCAAGGACTCGTCTAGTTCCAACTTCCCCTGCCTCTGGCAGGGACACCTTCCACTAGCCCAGCTTGTTCAAGGACTTACCTACTTCCAACTTCCCCTGCCACAAGCAGGGACACCTTTCACTAGCCCAGCTTGTTCAAGGACTTACCTACTTCAAACTTCCCCTGCCACAAGCAGGGACACCTTTCACTAGCCCAGCTTGCTCAAGGACTCATCTAGTTCCAACCCCCCCTGCCACAAGCAGGGACACCTTTCACTAGACCAACTTGCTCAAGGACTCATCCAACATCATGTTGAAGACTTCCAGGGTGGAGGGGCATGCATGACCTCCCTAGGCAACCTGTTGCAGTGTCTCACCACCCTCCCTGTAAAGAATTCCTTCCTAATACCTAGTATAAATCTACCCTCCTCAGGCTTAATTCCCTTAAATTTTCAACTTAATCCTTTTTCATCTTATCACTGCAAGCCCTTGTAAGTAGTCTCTTCCTGGCTTTTTTGTAGGCCCCCTTCAGATACTGGAAGGCCAAGGCTGAACATGTGGCGACTGCAGCTACCAGCTATGGTACAAGGCAGTGAGTCAGGAGCAGAGGAGGAAGTTAATAGCAGACTGATATTTTGTGTAGCAACCAGCCATACTCAGCATGCCCCTTTGCTAGAGGGGCTGGACTCCCTTAGGTTTGTGAGCAGCTGTGGTAGTAGGAGAGGAGCGTATATTATTGTTTAGCTTTCATATCAGGCCAAGAAAACTAGGTTTATCTTCAAGCCCCAAAGCATTGTCCCCACAAAAGCAGTACTCCAACACAATGCTCTTTAGAGGTTGTGGCTTCCAGTAGTAGGAAGCTCAGCAAAGACCACATCCTTTTAGCATCTCTAACCTCTGGAGTCTTTCACTTGAATTATGTTTTTCCTTTTCATCTAAATAAACCATAGTGAAGAGCCTTTTGCTGTGTGCTAAGACATTCTCAAGCGCTCTTGTTTCCAAGGGTGACTTTACTGGGGGCAGCAATGCAATTTTAGAACAGAGGCCTTACATGTCCCAGTTACTGATTTGCTTCACATGCTGCAGACAGCTTGATTTGTGAAAAGAAAAAAGGACAAAATAGCAAAACAAAATTCAACCCACAGCCTGTGCAAGAGAGAAAAACACAGACTTGCTGTGCCACAGAGGAAGTGCCAAACAGAAACATTTCGAAGGAGGAAGGCTTCTAGTCTTCATCTGCACGATAAAAATCCTTTTACAAGAATAAGTCACATAACTCTGACTATTTTTATGCTTTAAAAGCTTCCTGCTTAATACCTGTGGGATAAGTCTGTGCAGCTAGCTGGAGGCCAATGTTAACCTTGGCCCATTGAAATCTATTGACCTGTGTTTTGGTACAGAGCTGGCCATTGTTTTTTTTCCTGCTTTGAAATAAGGGATATCTGTGAAACCTTTAGCACTGCACCCCCTCCAAAAAAAAGCCCAAAACACATAACTAACTGCTCTACACCTGTTCTACTTAACTGCTGCAAAGTAGTCAGGTAGTGAAGGTGTTGCTTAAGCAATTGTCAAACTGAAAAACTCATCCTAATGCTTTTTATACTGACTTGGGTAGATACTGAGAGGACATTAAGTGCACATGTAATTCCAGAGCTGTTTCGTTCTCACCTGAACTGAGCAGCAGTTGTGGAAAGGAAAGGCTGAACTGAGGTGTTCTGCTGTTGAACAAACAAATTTCCTTCTAAAGCAAAGTCTCATGGCAGTGCTCTGCAGGGCTTGCGAAACCAGTCGAGTGCTGCAGGGATCTGTGTCTTGATTTGTGGCTTATAAAAACAGGAGTTGGCTAATAAATGCATTCTTCAGAATTACAGCCCAGCACATTCTTAAAGGTGGAGTTCATGGCTTTGTCTTGAACAGGAGACTCCTATGATTACTACACACTGTGCTTTTATGATAGGTGAGGCAGCTTCTTCGTGGCCCACTTAGTTACGCCACCACTAAATGGAGGAAAAGAGTTGGAATGGTCCCATCTCAAAGGGGAGAAGCAAACAACATAGCACTGCCATTGACAACACAAACTTGCTTTAAGCACATTCTCTAGCTAGTCTGAGTCATCCATCCTCAAATGTGTGCATTCTCTTCTTCCTCCTCACCATTCCCTAAGCTACGTGACAAACCAGTGCTTTGACTGGAAACTGTGGTGCATAATGGGGGTGCTCCTCAGAGCAGTCAGGGACGGAGACTCTGGGGAGCGCCTAAACCAAGATATTGAGAAAGAAAACTGGAGCCCAGGATGCAAGAGCTGCTTATGTCAAGTGTTGCTTCTTAAGGCAAGCTCTGGGAAGGATATAGCCAACCATGGGTTAGCCATCCATTAGTTAGCAACAACGTTGCTGCCTGTTCTACCTCTTATCCCTGGAGTTCTCCCTGTTGTTTTCCTCCTGATGCAGGCTTTAGTTTTTTGAAGGCTGGATGTTTCTTTCCCTGCAGTCTCCCCATGCTCAGTGCTGGGAATTTGAGTTTTAAATCCAAAATACTAAGAGGGAAAAAAGCATTTCCTGGTTATGAAATNCAATGAGCTCTGCCCTGAGCCTCCTCTTCTGCAGGCTGCACACCCCCAGCTCCCTCAGCCTCTCCTCACAGGGCTGTGCTCCAGGCCCCTCACCAGCTTTGTTGCCCTCCTCTGGACACATTCCAGTACCTCAACATCTCTTGAATTGAGGAGCCCAGAACTGGACACAGCACTCAAGGTGTGGCCTGACCAGTGCTGAGCACAGGGGCAGAATAACCTCCCTTGTCCTGCTGGCCACATTGTTCCTGATCCAGGCCAGGATGCCATTGGCTCTGCTGGTCACCTGGGCACATTGCTGGCTCATGTTCAGCTGCTGTCTACCAGTACCCCCAGGTCCATCTGTGCCTGGCTGCTCTGCAGCCACTCTGTCTCTAGCCTGTAGCACTGCTTGGGGTTGTTGTGGCCAAAGAATGGAACCCTGCACTTGGCCTTGTTCAGTCTCATCCCGCTGGCCTCTGCCTATCCCTCCAGCCTGTCAAGATCCCTCTGCAGGGCTCTCCTACCCTCCAACAGATCAACACCTGCTCCTAGCTTTTTGTTAGCCAAATACAGCTTTGGGGATGTATGTGTTGAGCTGTGGAATCCACCTTCACCAATTTAATTCCTATATCAGAACACGTCAGAAAAGTTTTCTTCTCATGCTGCTGTGTGTTTGTATCCATACATTTGTATCCCTTTATTAACAGTTAGCATTAACTGTAGGCATCAGGGATGAGAGGGACTGCAGAATTTTCTACCATCTGCCCAAATAGGAGACTAGCTTCAAAAAGAACACTCAGGTGTTTATGGAAGCTTGACTGGGTGATGAGGATGATGAAGTCCCTGTATTGGGGGGGGGGGGGCAGGGATATTTCAACCTCATTGGGAGGTTGAAATGAGCCTGCCAGTTTTGACCTGCCAATTGGTTGAAATTGGCAAACTTCTTGGAAAATCAGAAATTTCTATTATCTGTGTGGGATTCCAATTTCCTGCTTCACAAGAACCATGTTAGAACTGCACACAGACTGAGCAAAGTGAGGTTAATGGTACCACAAAAGGGTTTGATAAATTGTCCTGATGCAGAAGAGGATTTCTCACCTATCCATGGAAGAGGACTGCTTGTCAGCACAGGCAGAGGCTGCAGCCAGCCCAGTTGCAGCATCAGCAGCTGTGTTGCTGGTTTCACTCTTCCACTGGGTGACAGCAGCACCAGGGGCTGTGTTAGGGTGGCAAGTCTGTAGATGAAAGAATACAAATGTGATTACAGGATTGGTTATTCTGTTAGTCAAGCTCAGCCAGTTGCTTTTATGTTGAACAACACTCAGAGCCTGCTGGAGCCAGGGGGAGTTTTGCCATCAGCTTCCCTGGGAGGGCAGGATTTTGCTCACTGGTTAAATTAGCTGTGTCTATATTGAAGCATATGGGAGCAGATGCAAAAGTCTTGAATTGAAGGGACCAGTAAGCAGCTTCACACATTTATTTTGTTACACAGGTAAAAACTGAGACAGCAAAACCCATCTGCTGGGCCTTCAGCACATCCCTGACTATCCCATGTTAGATTCAGAGAATTCTTCTCTATTTTATTTATGGCCCTGGCTGCCTGAATGAGTGCATCTGGAGCTCAGATGCCTTCTGCCCTTGTTGCAAGTTAGTTAACTTAAAACACTGCACATGCTGTCAGATCTTTGCTGTGGAGCTGCCAGGCCCTGTAGCAGAGGTGCTTTTGTGTCTCTGTGTGCTTTTTACGTGAAAAGGCTGTTGAACTTTGTGCATAAACACTCTCCTCTGCCTCTTTTTTTCTTTTTATTCTCCCTCCCCCTTTTGTTACACACTGTGGACTAGCATTGAATATTCAGGGAAAAGCTCCCCAGAGAGATTATGGACATGGACAGATTTTAAACAGGCCCTTAATGCATGGACATGAAAAGACAAATGTTCCAGTGGGAATACTAATGCAAATGCCCTGCTTTTGGGTCAAAATGCATTAAACAGCTGCTTGCATGTTGAAGATGCTTTTTAAATCAATACACACTGAAAATCATAATAGTTATAAATAGAGAGGTTGCTATTTCCTCAGTGCAGTAGCCAAATAGAGTAGAAGTACTTCACTGACACCCTTTGATACAAAGAATACGACATTGTCAAGTGCCAGTGCTGGACAGAAGCACATCTAAGAAGCCCTTTTTGTAGAGCTCTGAGTCCCAAATCCTTCTGAAACTTGCTTCAGACAGGAGTTGTCTGTGTCCTTCCCAGAAAACTATGGGAACTGAGTCTTAACAGCAGTAGATATTAGGTTCTCTGACATAAACTGCTGTTACCAGTTACTCTGATTATGCTGTCGTGGAAGGTAGCCTGTTTATAGCATATTTGACTTTTAATACATCTACATTGAAACAAATACAGTGAAGCCACTGCCTAAGCAGCCAGAACCAGCATGTATATTTGGAAGAATAATTGAATTTGCATGAAAAAACTGACAGCCTAGATGGGTCAGCATCTGGAGCTGAGGTCTGTAACAGCAGCATGACAATATCAAAGCTTTACATCACCACGTGGTTGGCATTATTTATTGCTAAGATATATGCATGTTAAAGGAAGGCCTGACATTTAAAATAAATATAATGCAAAGATATTTCAAGTACTTTCTGTATCTGAAATACATTCCCCTACCATTGCTCTGGAGGCATATATTGCCCCTAGCTCTGGAGTCCTCGGCACAGCACCTTGCTGCAGCTGGTCCAGAGAAGCAGGACCTGTGGAGTGGGTCCACACAAAAATGATGTGAGGGCTGGAGCACCTCTCTTATGAGGACAGGCTGAGAGAGTTGGGGTTGTTCATCCTAGAGAAGAGAAGGCTCTGGGGGGACCTTGTGGCCTTTGAGTATTTAAAGAATCAAATAGGGAAGATGGGGATAATCTTTTTAGAGGGGCCTCTTCTGACAGAACAAGGGGTGGTAGTTTTAGACTAAAAGAGAGGTTTAGACCAGATACAAGGAACAATTTTTTTGTCAATGCAGGTGGTGAAACATTGACCCAAGTTGTCCAGAAAGGTGGCAGATGCCCCATCCCTGGAAACATCCCAGCTCAGTTTGCATGGGACTCTGAGCTAATGTCTGTGCTGAGTGCAGGGGCTTGGACTGGATGACTTTTAAAGGTCCTTTCCTGCCTATGATTCTATTACTTTATTGCAGTAAGTTTGCCCTGTGGTTCCTTCAGCCTGGCTCTGTCTCACTGCTGTGCCTTAGTTCATGAACTGGAACCAAGTATCATTTGCAGTACAGAAGTGCAGCAGCTTGAATATAATCCCTAAACTGTTTAAGTTTCCATCATGGTCCACATTTCCTGATCGTTGCCTGTTCTGCCCGCATCATTCCCACAGCTCTTCCTTTTGGCTCCTACTTGCTTTCTACCAATTCAGACCTTTCTTTCCAGCCTTACATCTTTTCCTAGTCTGTTTCTCCCTGTGGTGCTGTTTCAGCTGTTGTGTGAAGATCTGTTTGTTCTCTGCACTAAACGTTGTTCCCAAATTAATTCTGTGAGCTGGCTTTGGGGCTGTGTAGAGTGCATGCATCCTCTTAGCTGCTTGGAAAACAGTGGTGGAGTCCCACTCTGCAGCTGTAAGACATAGGTAGAATTGCAGCTGCTGCCCGGGGGAGATGCAATTTGGGATTCTTTCAGGGTGAGGTGGCCTCTCTAAGTTTAGCCTTGCTCTCAGTAATGCCTGTGGTGTAACCACACTCAACAGTTTGTGGTTTGGATGTTAAAGAGAACAATTTCCTTTGAGAAGATGACTGCCCTTGACATAAATGGTAAGACTTCAAAATATCTGCATTCACACATGGCCATGAAAGCCAGTCAGATATCAGGACCCCTCTCTGGTCCTTGTTAAAATGAATACTCTTTGAGCCTCCAAGAAGGTGCCACTAGTGTTAACCAGGGTGCCTTGCATGCCACTGCTCTTCCTTTCTGTCCTAAAATGCACAGATACCTGTTAAGACAAGTGCCACAGTCTTGCCTGTACTTCTCCCATGCTTGGCCGTTTCTCAGAGGTGCTTGGAGAAGAGGAAATTCCAGGAGGAGGGAGCATTTTTCCAAGTTTGTGGTACATACTTCTCCGCAGATGCCCTGCACAGTGTTTTGGGTCGGTGCTGTTGTCGTGCTGGGTCTTCTCCCTGCTGAGTTGTGCTACATCGCTGTGCACTCAAAAGTCTGGGGTGAAGGAAAACAGAAAGCAAGGCTAGGGAATGAAATGAAGACACTTGCCAGTGTTGCTTTCATCCCAAGGAAAAGGTGAATAACGCATGCCCATGTGTCCAGAAGATGGCACTGGCAGCCCGAGCCTGCCCGCAGCTTGCCCAGCCCAGCCCTGACTGGAAACGGCCTCCCTGCTCCGGGGTCTCAGCCTCCTCAGAGGGTTTCAGCAGCCCAGCTTGTGCTCTCTTTCCCTGGCTCCAGGCTGGACCCAGGGGTAACTGGCAAAGGGATGACCAATAGATGAGACTGGAGTCTTACAGCTTGAATAAGCAGCTGAGCCTCGGGAGGAGGAAAAGCTTTAAGCAGCTGGATCTTTACCTCCTAGTTACAACATTAGTTGTGCTGCTGAGGTGGGGAAAAGGCCATCTAAAGACACCATCTAGGGTTTTAAAGGATGTCTTGCAGCAGCTACTCTCACCCTGTTAGTAGTTGTGTGTGAATCGGTGTAAGTGAGTTACTGCATGTGCTGGCAAGCACATCCTGAGTGGTATAATTCTAAATACCAGAAGAGGAAACTGTGCTTTCTCTGCTCCGTTTTGGGGGGACCCCTGCGTCTGTGAAAGGTGTAGAATCATAGAATTGTTCAAGCTGCAAAAGGCCTCCGAGATCGTTGAGTTCAACCATCAACCCAACACCACTGTGCCCATTAAACTATGTCCCAGACTGCCATGTCTACAAGGTTTTTGAACACCTAGTGGAACAGTGACTCCACCCTGGGCAGCCTGTTCCTGTGCCTGACCACCCTTTCAGTAAACTTTTTCCTAGTAGACAGACCTGGAGCAGGGTTTTGGCACTGTGATATGAGGCTTTCAGCCAAAGTGCAAGGGGAGACACCTTGGTGCAGGAGAGCTCTCAGCTCAGCACCCCTGGGCAGTGGGTAATACTGTCAAGCACACTTAAGGAGCCAGACGAGTTAGGCTTTACTGCAAGAGTGATTCTGGTTACTGCAAGAGTGATTCTGGCTTTTATGTTTCCTTTCTTGAGATGGGAAGGTAGCTTTCTTAGTTTAGGCAATGGTTTCCAGCCTCAAAAGCCACAGGGATCCATGCTGGGTTTTGAGGATGTCTTGCTTTCCACATTGGCCAGTGGGGTATCCCCATTTCCCCTTACTAGTGTTTATTGCATTTGGCTCCCCAAAAAAATACCTTTCTTTCCCCTTTTTCCTTACCTCATCTCACCTCAGTGGGAGCCAAAAACTGGCTCCTGTTCCTGCTGCTGCGGTGGGAAGAGGAAGGCAGGCACCAGGCCAGCTGCTGGCTGCTGCACTGCTGCCAGTCCTCATCCTCCAGCCGCTGCGCTCTGCTCCTTTCGTGGCAGCCGTTGGGCCAAGACCAGCAGGCAGGGCGGGATGCTTGGGGGAGAGCAGGGGACTGTTTGCTGGTCACGTTGATTGCTTTTTGCCAAAACCCAACCCAACAAAACAGCATCCAAAATAACCTCCAAGCTCCCAACAGTTCTGTTCTGGGCTGGTTCTTAGGCGCTGTTAGTTTGCATCTAGTGGCATGAAATTGGAAAGTGGGCTGGAATGAACTCCTGATATCTGGGCACAGTGTTTGCTGTGTGCCTTTAGTTTAACACTGTCCTGAAATGACCCTTTCTGCTTTATACACCGAGTGGCTAAAAGTAACTGGGTTTAAAATACAGATCCTTGAGTCCGTTTAAAACTTGTTTAAAGGTTTTACCACGAAGGAGGAAACGTGTAGGTTGAAAATAGGGAGTAGAGGGGAAGTTATTCCAAGCTGCAGGGCTGAATTTGAGCTGGAACAGGCTGCTTTTTCCCAGGTGCTTATCTGCTCTTGATGACTCTTGGCTTTATGCGTATGCAGGAAGGCAGAACATGCAGCCAGAGAAGAGGGCTGCATAGAGAAAGTTTGTAACCCTGCAGCAGCCTGAGTCGCTGCTGTTTCTTGTTCCTGCCTCTGTCCTTTGTTTCTTTTACAGTCCCCTTGCTAGATAATGTTAGGGGCTGGGCCTCTTGGGTTCTTTTTTTTCCTTTGTGATAATGTTGTTGGTTTACACCATTTCTGATGGATTCTTCATCACCTGCTCCCTGCAAGACAAACTACAGTGCAGCTTCCCTTCTGTAGCAGCTGTGCTGGAGAACTGCTGATGAGGAACAAAAATGGGAGTTAACTGAGCAATCATGTGGAGACTGGCTATTAAGAAGAAGAAAAAAAGCCATCTAATTAGAGCTTAGAGGGAGAGGCAACACTTTGTGCAAAAACAACAGAAGGTAGGCCCTCCAAATCCCATACACTCCCTGTAAATAGCTGTAATTATCCCCACGGTATTCAATTTATTAATTAAAATTTAATTAATATTTTCTGTCTCTGACAATCATCATAGAGGCGGTCAGGAAAACACACTGGCAGCTGGGTTTTCATAGAGCAGCAGTGACATTCAATAGGGCAGAGGTACAGGAGACTTCTCTTGCTCTCTCTGTTGTACCTGTGATAAAAAAGAACTGTATCCCTCTGTGAACTCAGAGTGCTCAGCACTGATGAGGCCACACCTTGACTACTGGGTTCAGTTTTGGAGCCCTCACTACAAGAAAGACATTGAGGTGCTGGAGCAGGTCCAGAGAAGGGCAACAAAGCTGGTGAAGGGTCTGAAGAACAAGGCTGGTGTGGAACAGCTGAGGATGCTGTTGTTGTTCAGTCTGGAGAAGAGAAGGCTAAGGGGAGACCCGCTGGCTCTCTACAATTCCCTGCAAGGAGGTTGGAGTGAGATGGGTGTTAGTCTCTTCTCCCTAGTAACGAGTGATAGGATGAAAGGACATGGCTTCAAATTGCACCGGGGAGGTTTAGATTGGATATTAGAAGAGACTCCTTCACTGAAAGGGTTCTCAAAGACTGTCACAGGCTCCTCAGGGAGGTGTTTGAATCCCTGTCCCTGAAGGTGTTGAAAAGAGACAGAGATGCAGTGCTGAGGGACACAGTTCAGCACCAGCCTTGGTAGAATGGTTGAACTCGATGATTGTGAAGGCCTTTTGCAGTGCTGAGGGACACGGTTCAGCACCAGCCTTTGTAGAATGGTTGAACTCGATGATTGTGAAGGCCTTTTCCAACCAAAAATGGTCCTATGAATCTATGAAACTGAGCATGGAATAGCTGGCAAAGACAGGGAGGATGTGAGACAGGGCAAACCCCATTCTTCTGCACACTTCCACTTTACAAGTACAGCCTTCTCTTGGGTTACTGGAAAGTGTGCAAGGGAAGAATAGTAATAAAATTAATGTCATCATTACTTGCTTGACCACACCAACTACAGGCTGCTGTACAGCACTGTGTTTCACTTGGGTTAGTGTTGTGCTTGATGCATTTGTCTGAATTGAGTGACCTGAGCAGAGATACCTCTCCTGAACTTAATGAGCCACATCAAAGTAGAATAGATATTACTTTAAAAAGATGTGGCAATACTAGCTTGGTGCACTGCTGTTTTGCTCCAGAGATGGGTTTCCTGCTCATTCACACTACCCATGGTCAGTATGTCAGACACCTGTCAGTGTTTGAGCTCTCTTCTGGGATGAATCCATTGGTACTCCTCAAGGAGAAAGAGTATCATCAACTGTGTGGAGTTTGCTCCAGTCAGACAGGATAGATGTGGCAGACACCAGCTCTGTTTCTTTCCAGAAGGACAGTGCTTCAGCACTGTGCCAGGTTAGGCAATAGAATAATTTGGGCTCTCACCCATCCTCTTCCTAGAGGACACAACAATTTTTTTCTGGCACTGTAGTGGTTTTGCTGCTTTGCTGGCCTGCAGCAGATACCAGTTAGTATTTTACCTATTCCCTATTGAAAAGCCCAAACCAAAACCAACAACAAAGCCCATGCACAGAAAATAATAACTATTAGCTGCTCCTAACAGTGTGGTCATGGAGCCAGGCTGCAAAATCTGGGGCTCTGGCAAGGGTTGGCAATACAGACCTGCTGAGAATGGC
This sequence comes from Tricholaema leucomelas, assembly GCA_013400475.1. Taxonomy (NCBI): domain Eukaryota; kingdom Metazoa; phylum Chordata; class Aves; order Piciformes; family Lybiidae; genus Tricholaema lacrymosa; species Tricholaema leucomelas. The sequence continues at coordinate 36,151 of WAAF01013160.1, read as the reverse complement.
CGTGAGGGAAAGGTCTTTTGTTCCCCATTTAACAGAAGAGTGCAGGCTGAATTAGTAAGAGAACATACTCAGAGCATCTCTCAGGCCACAGGGAAAAAGCTTTCAGTACAGAGCTTTAGGTGGAAGTAAGAGAGGACAGGAGATGGGACACAAGTGCTGTCATCATCACCATTTTCTATTCTTCTGTCTGCTCCTCAGGATGAAACACACTGGGTTAGGCGGGTTTTGGATACACCTGGTGGATCAAGCCCTTCTGGTAGTGAAGTGGCATGCCATTTCTCAATCCTAGAGAGGTAGGCACCACCAATCTGTTTAAAGCTATGAGGTCAGAAGCACACCCAGCAGCAGAACTGGAGGTTCCTGGAGAATGTCAGCATTAGAATAGTGTCAGAATATAGAGTCTCTTTGACCTCTGATCTTTGGTGCAAAACCACAGCTTTAGAACCATCACAGGTGTGATGATTTGGGTGTTACCTGGCCCCCACACTGAAGAAAATCACCTAGACTAGACTCAGCCAGTTGGAAATTGAATGAATGAAGCTATATGTACAGCTTAGCACAAGATAGAAGCAGATGTTTACCATATATATATATACAGCTATAGACAGAAATATGCAAGGTAAAAAGTAATACAGAAACACAACAGCCCTCCCAGAGACCAGAGTCCCCAAGAGGGGCTCTCAACCACCCTTTCACCTTCCTGCCAGCCCTCTACCTTACCTTAGACTTTGCCTTATGTTCAAGGTGAGTTTGGAGGGTTGTCTAGGGGAGCTAGGAAGCAGATGGATTAGTCAGGCAGCAAGTTAGGTTGGAGAGAAGTTCATGCAGCCCCAGAGCCCAGAGAGAGACTCTCTTATCTATATTTATGTTCTTGTTCTTATTCATCACAGCAAGCCTATGAGTGAAGTAGCCATCACCATTGTTTCCTTTTCACAGCTTATAATCTAATTCTTCTCACCAAAACATTCTAGCTAGCTTCAAACTAGCACAACAGACTATGCCCTTATGGTCTCTCCTATGGTCACACAAGAAACAAGCCTCAGGTCCACCAGATTGTGAGTTACATCTCCCATCAGTTGTGTTCTTTGGGGCATGGCCGACAGTAAGGGGTGGTGGCAGGCAAGAATGAGCAAGTTCTCTACCCTTGTGAGAAAAGTAATGCCTCTGATACCCTGCAAAGGGCTGCCCCCGTTCTGCCAGCAGCAGGGCCAGAAGGGTGGAGATGATGATGCTATTGCAGTCGCAGTGGTTGTGCTGGCTTCAGGCTGGAACGCCCAATATGGCAATGCTGAGTCACAGCAGCACTTAGTCTTGTGTTGCCACACGTGATGGAACAGGCCCAAGCCATTGTTACACTGTTGGTAATTCCAGGTAGAATCCAGCAGAACTGAGGGAGGTGGAAAAAGATGTGGATAATCACTACAGTCTTCACCCTCGAATGAGCACAGTAATTGTCCACCAGCTGTTGTGACTGTTGCCTGACTGCCTCTTCAAAAGAGGCTGGAGCAAGGTGTGTGTGAATGCCTGGAGAGCAGCCCTGAGGAAAAGGACCTGGGGGTCTGGGTCGACGAAAAGCTCAACATGAGCCTGCAGTGTGCACATGCAGCCCAGACAGCAACCCTATGCTGGGCTGCATCAAGAGCAGTGTGGGCAGCAGGGCAAGGGAGGGGATTCTCCCCCTTTACTCTGCTCTCCTCAGACCCCACCTGGAGTACTGTGTGCAGTTCTAGAGCTCCCAACACAAGAAGGATNACGGGTTGCCCAGGGAGGTTGTGGATGCTTCCTCCCTGGAGGTGTTTAAGACCAGGCTGGATGAGGCCTTGAGCAGCCTGCTCTAGTGGGAGGTGTCCCTGCCTATGGCAGGGGGTTGGAGCTGGATGATCCTTGAGGTCCCTTCCAACCTAAACCATTCTATGATTCTAAGGTAGAGGTCGGTCTCTTCTGACATGCAGCAAGTGATAGGACAAAAGGAAATGGCCTCTAGTTGTGCCAGGGGAGGTTCAGGTTGGATATTAGGAGACAACTCTTCACAGGAGGGGTTATCGAGCACTGGCATAGGCTGACCCGGGAGGTGGTGGAGTCACCAACCCTGAAGGTATTTAAAAGACGCATGGATGTGGTGCTGAGGGATGTGGTTTAGTGGTAGTGGCAGGACTGTGAGCTCTAGTTGAGTGGTTGGACTTGAGTAAGGATGCTGGGATGAAGGTTAACTGGATGATGCTGCTGGTCCTTTCCAACCATAGCGATTCATAGTGATTAGATGTTGTGCTGAGGGATTTGGGTTAGTCAAGGGCTAATGATTGAGCTCAATGATCTTAAAGGTCTTTTCCAATCTAAGAAATTCTGTGATTCTGTGATGATCTCAAAGGTGTCTTCCAGTCTCAACAGTTCTATCATTGACCTTGCCTGTGTTATTTAGCCTTTTCTTTCTTTCTTCCAGCCTAGTGAATGATCGTAACTGAAGTTTTGGACAGGTACTTGCTGTACCTCTCCAAAATTCACTAGTTTCTCTGACTTTTGCAAAAAGAAGAGCAATGGGGTCAGAAAACAAACCCTGGGCAAGTCACTGCTAAGTTCTGAATTCCACATTCAGAGCAACAAATACATCCAAATGATTTTTGCTTTACTGTTAGTCATTTGTACTAACCTGCAATTAAAAGGCTCAGCATTTGTTCTCGTCTCTTTCTGAAACTACATTTTCCACTTCCTAGGCCCTGGCCTCAGGCAGTGGATTTTTGAAGCAATCATGCCTTGGTAATTAATGTTTAAAGATTGAATGTTGCAACTTTTAACACAGTTTGTCACTGAGTAAACATCCAGCAATGCCTGGTACCAAAAAAAGAAGAGAGCACAAATATATAAGGCTTCAAACTAGCACATACTGGAAGCTGCAGGTCCTGTGAACATTATCCTCAGAGCTCCCAGCTGCACTGTGTTTGATTGCCCCTTCCTCTGTGGTTGGGGATGGGGGAGAATGCCATGCTTTGAAAAAAAAAAATAGGCAGAAGAAAATAAATACCACAGCTCATCTGTCAGTTCTTTGTGACTCAGCAGCCCAGAAAGCTTGCTGGGAACCATTAGCTCATACAGAAAGGGAGGAGGCAAATCTTTGACGAACGATCTGTGGTCACAACATGAGCAGTGCCACTTCTGGGTTGTTTTTTTTTTTTTGCAGGAGCAAAGGAAGGGGTAAAAATAGAAATTGAGGGTAAAAAGTATGGTCAGAAGTTTCTAGTTCATGTCCCTTTGTGTGTCTCAAGTTTGTATTTTCTCTGTAGAAGCCCCAGTTCCCACTCTGTTACTAACCCAGTTGGTTTCAGGAGTGGTAGCAGCCCATCCTACACGAGGTTTATGTATGTGACACCAATTGCTCCTCGGCAGTGTTACCTGAGTTTCTCAGTGCAGTGGGTTTTGGTGCTTTAGAAATGAAATTACTGTATCATCTCTTTCTAACAGCAATCCCTGGCAGCTGGAAGGGCAAGTGGGAAAAGCAGCAAGTTTGGCATTTCAGGAAGGGGGAAGGGTAGTCTGGATTGAAACTCCTCCTTACTTTAGGCATCTGACTTGGGCATTGCAATCATGATTCAGACCTTTCAGGAGACACACCTCATGCCTAACATTTCCCAATTGGTTGGCACGAGGCAGCTGCCTCTTCGTCTGAAACTCCTAAGACAGGAAAAGTGCCTTGTGAGTGGTTTCTGTCAAAAGAGCTGTGGGGCTCATCACACTGTGCCATGGGAAGGGTCTGGCCATGCCAGGGGACCCAAACTGCAGCCACTAATTTGGTATATCCCCTTTTGATCTGATATCAGTTCTGTTTCTGAAGATGTTAGGAGGAAGTTCTTTACAGTGAGGGTGGTAAGACACTGGAACAGGTTGCCCAGGGAGGTTGTGGATGCTTCCTCCCTGGCGGTGTTTAAAGCCAGGCTGGATGAGGCCTTGAGCAGCCTGCTCTAGTGGGAGGTGTCCCTGCCTATGGCAGGGGGTTGGAGCTGGATGATCCTTGAGGTCCCTTCCAACCTAAACCATTCTACGATTCTGGTCTGGCAGAGGCCAGTGAGAAAATCCTAAACAAACCAACTGGAACACTAACAGAATACTACCTTGGGCTGCTTTTCCTTTTTCACTCCTCTTGTTTTCTACCTTCCAGAAAAGAGAAGGAAATTCCCAATCTCACACACTATTGGCAAGTGGGCAGGCCAAGTTCAGAGCAGGTGCTTTGGGCTTTGTTACTCTTCGATGTTCTCTCTGCTCACAAGAAACCAAAACAGAGAAGTTCTGGAAGAGCTCCATATGTCTTTTGGCAGTTAAGTGTGAAAATGGAACCTCCCAAATAATCTTGCCTTTCTGGGAGTGAAGTCCAGGCTCTAAGTAAGATTAGTAAGAGAAACATTCATCACTAGTCACACTCATTTGGGTAACAGGCAAGTTTGTGCCTGTGCTCACTTCTAGTATTCATTATGAATGTGTATTAGTGACTTCCTAGGCAGTAATCCCAGCTGAATAGTAAATGAAGAATTGCCTTCTGCTTTCAGAATTTCCTCTTCTTTTAGCATTGTTTATCTACCATCAAGAGCAAGCTGATACATTAACTGGGTACCCACTGCTTGGTTGGTTTATTATCCATTGGCTTTACTCATCTGCCCAGATTATTGACCCTAAAAAAGATTAAGCTATTTTTAAAATGATTTTGCTGTGGAAGCACAGTTGGTTTTAATTCCTTTTGTTGTTGTTTTGGCTTCTTTAAAAGTTTTCCAGTAAAGATCAGGACCTATTTGTACTAAATTTAAAAGCCAGCTCAAAATAGCTTGCTTGCATTTTTTTTCCCCCCATTTGATTTTTCACAGAGCCCTTAGAAAAAGAGAGGTCCAGAGAGCACTGCTGCAGGGTACAGGGTGCTTTGGTTACATTTCATCTTAAACATGACACAGATCCTCAGCATTTTGCTAAACTGAAGCATTAATAAGTCCCATGGAAGATGCTTTGGGAGTAAAAGCAGTATGTTTGTCAAGAGATGCTTAATCCTAACCAGATCGTTCAAACAGAGTGCAATAAAGACTCTGCTGCAGCTAATGAAAAGACTTTGTTCAACCTCGTTGGCTTCTCAAACAGGCAGACATAATATGCTTGCCCTTGCTAACAGCAGTCATTTAGCTGTGTTTCCTTTCCTAGACTGGGAATTGGATTTCCTCTCCATTGTTTGTATAGAGAGACTCAAACTGCTCAGGGAGGTGGTGTGAGAGCCACTGTGTTTAGAAGCAGCAGCTGCATTCGAATAGAATATATCATAAAATCACAGAATGGTTTAGGTTGGAAGGGACCTCAAGGATCATCCAGTTCCAACCCCCTGCCATAGGCAGGGACACCTCCCACTAGAACAGGTTGCTCAAGGCCTCATCCAACATGGCCTTGAGCACCTCCAGGGAAGGAGCAGCCACAACCTCCGTGGGCAACCTGTGCCAGTGTCTCACCACCCTCACTGTTAAAGAACTTCCTCCTAACATCCAGTCTCAATCTCCCCTCCTCCAGCTTAAACCCATTCCCCCTCGTCCTGACATTACCAGACCTCGTCAATAGTCCCTCCCCAGCCTTCCTGTAGGTTCCCTTCAGATACTGGAAAGCCACTCTAAGGTCTCCTCGAAGCCTTCTCTTCTCCAGGCTGCAGAGCCCCAACTCTCTCAGCCTGTCCTCATAGCAGAGCTGCTGCAGCCCTCTGGGCATCTTCATGGCCTCCTCTGGACTCACTCCAACAGTTCCCTGTCCTTCTTGTGTTGGGGGCTCCAGAACTGCACACAGGACTCCAAGTGGAGTCTGATGAGGGCAGAGTAAAGGGGCAGAATCCCCTCCCTGCCCTGCTCCCAAGCTGCTCTTGCTGCAGCCCAGCATACAGATGCTGTCTAGGCTGCATGTGCACATCTCCCAGCTTCTTATGCAGCCGTTTAGCTTCAGTCGAAATAAGCATCCTTACCCTGCATTTAAGCTGATGCCCTCCAACTGAACAGTGCTAGCTTGGTGCACAGGCTGCCTTGCTGCAGTGAGGGACAGTGCAAGAGCTGGGTCGAGCACAGCAAGCAGCTGTCTCCCGTGCCAGCTCACACACCTGTGTGCATCCACGCACACTGGCCAGCATGTCTATTAGCCATGCCGGTTTATACACCTACATTTGGAAGTGTTTATCTTTTCTTTTCCCCCAGGCTCCCTTCCCAGCTTATTCCAAATCCTGTCCCCAGACTCAACATACTTTGTTCTGACATCGCCTGAACTGGGCAGGTTCCCAGCACCTCCTTTGTCTCCAGAGCAGGTTTCAATTGCTACCTTTTATCTAGAGGACATTTTGAAAGACTTAACGACTGTTGACTTCCAAGGCCATTTTATGAGAACTCATAAAGAAGCAAGCAGAGGCAGAGAACGATTTGATCAGGGATACAGTCATCTAAGTATCAGGGATGAGAGTAAAATTTAGGGATCTGGCTTTCCACTTGCACCAGAGAATAATTTGCTGTCTTTGTTCTGTTCTCTTTTTTTGATTTTTCTCCTCCTTACTTCTTCACTGCTAGAATTAAAGAGGCCAAGGGAATTTATGCTCCTTGTCCTGTTTTGAAACCAGCAATGAATGCTGCAGTTTGGTTTTTTTCTGAAGGAAAACCTTCCTTTAAAGATGCCACACGCTAAAGAGTTCTCTCTGGGAGCATGGGATAGGGAGGAAAAAAAAAGTTCCCTTAGTGACCCTTTAGCTGTGTGACCTTTCCTTAAAATGCCAACAACTCAGCTTCCAGAGAGAGACCAGCAAATATTGAAAGAGGGATGTGAAGGACATTATGAAAGGAGAAAGCAAGAAAGGGGATCTGCTCAGACAAGTTTCTTGGGAAAGGTGATGTAATGTGTACTGTAGAAAATCCTAGTGCCTGACATAACTTACTCTCTGGAGTAGCCGTGGCTGCCAGCAGGCTGGGAAAAACAAAACTGACAGCTGGGAATACAGCTGAGCAGGATGTTTCTTCCAGAAGAATTATGGTAGGTAGAAAAGTTGCTTTCAAAAGATGCCAATGAAGTTTAATTGAAAAGTGTCCTCTTAATTCAGGCTTAGAGCCCAAAGGATGGAAGCCTTATTTCTGTTGGGTCTGTTCACGGCGATACTGCGACATTTAACTCCTGCAGGCTGGCAGTACTCAAGGGGCTGCTGTTGGGGTGCCATGGTCTGCAGCTCTGTTACAAGCACACAGTCCTGTTCCTAGGGTTTAGCAGGCTTTTAACAAGCTTTTTAACAGCTGTTTTGAAAATTGCCTGCCTTTGTATTGACTGACTTGCAGATATTTCAAGCCTAGTTTCCTACGGAAATGACTGCTCTCAGCATGTGTGTTGTGTGTGTGTCCACATCCGTGTATAGACAGTGTGGGAACCTCCTGCCCTGTTATAACAGATCTGACAGGCACAAGATCTTGGAGAGATTGAAGATACTAGAATTGTGTGGAAGCAGGTGCCTGGATGCTGAAGAGTGTCTGGATCTTCTCTGCAGGGAACTGTGCTTTCAGTTAGCCTTGGAGACTCCAAGAAGACCAAATCTGGAAGATCCTGGCTTTTCTTACTCCACTTCTCACAGAGCTTGCTAGTTTAAAGCCTGAAATGTTTTCATCTTTAAAACTCCTAACTCATCTACTTTTTTCCTCCTGGTACCTGTACACAAGAGTATGCTGTGTGTCCAGAAACTGTTAAATGCATGGTGCTGGTAGAAATTAATGTGCCCACTTTCACAGTATCACAGTCTCACAGTATTACCAAGGTTGGAAGAGACCTCACAGATCATCAAGTCCAACCTGTTACCACAGAGCTCAAGGCTAGACCATGGCACCAAGTGCCACGTCCAATCCTGCCTTGAACAGCTCCAGGGACGGCGACTCCACCACCTCCCTGGGCAGCCCATTCCAGTAGCCAATGACTCTCTCA